>JAQFVV010000084.1:4539848-5055116 GCA_028023455.1 Epiperipatus broadwayi | reverse complement strand
ATATATATATGATATGTAAATCATGTGAAAAAAATTTTTCAATTGTTGTAATATCTTGATAAGGTTCATTTTTTGAACGAAAATCGATTAGATATTAATAAATTTATTATTTATATATTTTAATTATTTAGTTGTCTATAAATTGAATATATTTAATTTTAAAGAATAATATATATATATATATATATATATATATATATATATATATAAGCCTTCTAATCATTTTTTTTTTAAAAATTGATATATTAAAAAAATATGAAAATAAATATATAAATGAAGTTCTTGCTGATAACAATAAAGGGCACATTTATTGGATGCACTTTACCTATTGAAAAAAGGTAGAACAATGAAACATTAAATAATTTAATTTTACAGTTTTATTTTTAGTAAAAAACATATATGTAAAACTAGTTTTCATCAAAGAATGGAAAAAATATCAAAGTGAATAAATTATTTATTGTTATTAAAATTTTAAATAATATGAAAACTTACTGATGTGTCTTTTTAAAAATAAAAGGTTTTCCAAAGACAATCTGTTATTCATATAACATACGTTTTGGTTTAAAAATATATATTTTGCAAAAATTATGCATCATAATGGTAATTACATTTTTGCTTTACAAGTCAATTATTTTCCCTTGAGTAAAACACTCTAATACATTCAGCCAGACATAAATTAGCAATATATTTTATAGCTTGATCATAACAATAGAGGGTACTGTAAATAAAACCAGGTATATATAATCCTGACATCTTCAGGATTTTTTTTAATTTTTTTTATATAAAAATGCAGCTTCAAGTAAAAGAGAATTACATTTCACTACTCACTATAATATAAGGTTGTAGAGTAGTTTAATACAAAAGATAGCAATTACAGTGTCATCATCATGTCTCAAATGTCAAAAATTAGAGTTATATTAAAGGTATAAATTATAAAATACTTTTTTTTAAAATACTTTACCAACAGCTTCATATATATTTCCAAGATTTTATTCTTATAATTAAACATTTTTTCTATTACTATATATTCATGTTCTTTATATTATTTTTTACAATAAATTTTCAAATAGTAAACGAACTAAATTTAATATTTGAATATTTGAAAGTATAAAACAAAATTACTAAATGGAGTTCTTAAATTTAAAATTGCATTTATAATTTTTAAAATATAGCAAACAATGTGGAGAATCATGTTAAAAGCTTTCTTTATAAAGTTTGTTATCAATCATGCCACTGTAGTTTTTTGTTAATCATTATGATTGAATTGATTTTTAAAAAATAGAACATATTCAAATAAAAAAATCAAATTGTATTGATATATACTTTTGTTTTTGAATAATTATTATACAAATATTGTATGAAATATTCACAAATATTTAAATAAACTATGAAAACAGAGCTATTTTGTGAAAAATTGACTGAATAATTATCATAATCAGTACTGTTACTTTCAAAATTAAAACTTTATTTACACCTTAAAGTAGATACAAAAAAAACCAATGACAGCATAAAATTGTGTCAGTACTATTGTGGAATGGTTCAAATCCATTGAAGTTTATTTTGGCTAAGACTTATACTCACTTTAAACTTTTATTTTGACCTAATAAACTAATAGAATCTCAATTATCAAAATAAAATCAAACTGGCAAAATGGCACTTTAAGTAACTAAATAAAAGAGACAAGCACATTTCTTTCTAATTTTATACTCATCAAGTTCTAATTTGACATTTTAATAAAATAAATTATCATTATAACTCATGCTTAATAAATCTTTAATATAATTCTCAACATTATATTTCCCATTCAATCAAATTTACACAAGTAATAATACAGAATTTAAATTTTGAAAGCTTATACTTTAAAAAAATTCATGATTAAATAATACAAAAATTCGTTTGCATTTAAAAGATTTACAATCATTTTGTAAACAAATTCATATTGTTTTTCAGTACCCATATATCCACATGTTTTAAACACTGATTAATTTTATATTCAATCATCCCCTGTAAACCTGAGATCTCATTGAAATATTAAAATATATAGGAATTTTTGTTTTCTTAAAGCTAAGGTTACCATTTGATTCAATGTGTGTATATATATTTGATCATAATAAAACATGTAATTATGGTTTTAAATTTAATAATAAAGATATAAAAATTATTCAAATTGAAAGGTGTAGTGAAAAACGTAAAATTAAAGAGGCTATGATGATATCTAGGAATAGAGGTGGTTTGATGAATAAACAATCGGCTAATATAAAGACAACAGAATTGTGGGAAATTTGAATAGATTGAATGATGGGTAATGAAAGTTTTTATTTTTTGTACGTTTGTATTAACAGTTGAAAAAGATTGTCAGTGAAACAATTGAAAGTACTTCTGGTAAAGAATAGATTATTTAATTTTGAATACTGTGTTAAATATATTTGTTTGAATTATTATTATATAATTTAAAAATACAGACATTTAATGGTTGTAGTTATATATATATATATATATATATAATATTTTATAACATATACTATATATATATATATATATATATATATAGTACCTGTTATAAAATATTATATATATATAAAATAATAGATATGAATGAATGGGATCAATGGAATGCATTTTATATACATTGTCAAGTTGGATTTAAAAAGGATTGACAAAATTAGATTAAGAAATTTGATAAGAAAATTGACTTTTTGTATAATTGTTATTATCCAAATAGTTATGGTGATGATAATTACTTAAAATTAACACATGAAAAAATTAGTTTTACACAAATATATGTATTACAATATGGGTCAAAGTATGTAGGAAGTGTTTTGAAAGATTATAATATGGAATTGATTGCATGAGTGCAGAACCTTTTTGATGATAATATGAAATTCTTACAATATTGTAGTAACATTATTAAGAAGATTATGCTATTTCTGAATTTAAAAATCTTCTTAGAACTGAGAAAAATATATGTTTGAAAGAAGACAAGGGTTTACAAATGTGTTTTATTAAAAAAGATGCATATAATGATAAAATTGAAAGACAAATGAATAAATTGAAATTTGATATTATTGATAGTTATAATATAGAGGGTCAACGTGTGAAAATTATAAATAGTAATTTAAAGAAGGCTAAAAGTGATTTTATGAATAGTTGTACATACTATGATATATATCCATCTACATCTATATGTCCAAAATTACTTTCTAATATTAAACTTCAAAAAGTAGAAAGTCCTCTTAGATGGATGATTGATTTTGGTGGATCATTTATGTATAAAAGAGCTAAGTATATTGATAAATTATTACAAGTTATGTTGGGTTTTGAAAGATATACAATTGCATTTTCTTATAAATTTGTAGATAGAATTAAAAATATAAAAATAAATGATAATGATCTGTTAGCTTCATTGGATGTAACAGAATTATATGGAACAATTGATCATCTTGAATCTATAAATTTAGTTGAAATTGAACTACTTTTCAAACTAGAATTACTTTTACCAAATGGTAGTTATTTTAAAAAACTAATAGTAACAATAAATAATATACTTTACTTTTAATATTTTTTTTCTTTGATGATAACTAACCCTAAATTTATATTTCTTTTAATAACATAGAAGTCAAATAATTAATATTTTGTGCTAACTTTTTGAATAGAAAAATTTATCCAATGAATATCTAAAATTTTATTCTACTAACTTTTTAAATAGACAAATGTATCCAATAATGCCAAATTCCATTGTTATAGATAAGACCTTTGTTTAGAAATTTATTTTAATATTTTTAGAATAATGAATATTAACTTTTAAAACCTTGATCACTTGAAAACTTACATTTATAATAAATAATGTTAATATTATCAATATAATATATAGAAAAAAAATTTAATTGTAAAAATAAAATGTCCAAATATAAAGTATTATGTATTCATTTTCCACTAGAGTCTCTTCAAAATAGAAAGATGAAGTTTAAGCTAAATGGGTTAATATGGATTGTAATTTTTGCACTCAAATGGTTTCATCCATGACAAACTTATGATTATCAATGGTTAATCAATAAAACTTAAAGATCCACAGATTTTGTCAATAAATAATCAAATACACAACATTTTTCTATGGGTTTGTTTATTTTAAATTTACAATGATTCATCATTTGATGTAAAGAATAGTATGAAACATTACTTTTACCTTACTGACATATAATTTTAATAAAAATATTTAATAACATGAGAATGACAATAATAAATTTGTTATGCCATATTAAATAAGTTATTCAAGGCATGAAAAATATATTGCATAATATATTACATGTATTTTTGAGCAGATTTCATGCTATCATTGATATAACTTTATGCTATATTATTTTGTGGAATCAGTTTAACCTTTGTTTCACTAAAATAAAAAAAATAGTATCAATAGGTTACAGATACAAACATATTTGTATGCAGTATTAATATGAATCAATTAGATACCTCTACAAATAAAATCATGACAGTAGAAGAAAATGTCCAAGGATTTAGAAACAGTAGTACAAGTAATATTTAAAGAAATATGCTTGATTTTGTCATTTCGCATGATAAGAAACTGGATTTTTTTTTAAATATTATAAAAATAAAAATGTTATATACAAATAATAATTATTAAATAGAAATAGTAATTTCTTGCATAAAAAAACCACACATAACTGCAACTTTGTATTTATGATGTATTTTAGATAATGAATAATTATGGCCTATTTATTATTATTATTATTATTATTATTATTATTATTATTATTATTATTATTATTATTATTATTATTATTATTATTATTATTATTATTATTATTATTATTATTATTATTATTATTATTATTATTATTATTATTATTATTATTATTATTATTATTATTATTATTATTGTTATCTTTCAAAAGACTTTATTCAATAACTTAAAAAAGGTTGCACAATTTTTTTACACATTATTCTTGATTATTATACAGACAGTCAATTGTTTGTAAAGCTGGCAGAGATATAAAAGTTCACATATGTGCAGTAAGTTGTTTAAACTCCTGATTAAAGTTCACTATCATATAATGTTTTTTCAATGGTGGCAAGTTGTAACTTTTTCTTTTGACATTTCTAAATCTTTTGTGACTTTCTATTATTTATAATATTGATGGTAACTGCAATAGAAACCAGGTGTCAATAAATGTTGTGTGATTTGTTATTCTTTTATCTCTTTCACGTATACTATCCAGTTTATTTTTGAATGTGTTTGGGTGCCTTCTTGAATTATTATTGTACGTGAATTTACACCTTGTACACCATAAAGCATAGAAAATGAATACACTGACTCTTATTTCAGTAAAAACTCCTTTTATGAATGAGGCAAATAGGCATTCCATATTTATTCTTTTATTTTTTAATAGTGTATTTATTATTGAACGGATGCTATTTAGTCCTAGACATGAGAAACAATATGATCTTGTGTTTCTGAGTCTCTGTGGCAGAGATTACATAATTGTCTACATTTTGACAGTTCCTTTTATATTTCAAAAAATGCTGAGTGGGTAGAGAGTCAAGGTTAATTTTAAAAAGAAAATCAAAATATTTTGTTTCAAGTGACCAGAATTTAAATTTATGGCATAGTTGTCTATTGGTGATAATAAGTACAGTTTTTTCATCAATTTGTAATGGATGTAAAAGCAAATGTATTTCCCAATACTTAAATTTATTTTGAGGTGGATTAAAATTCAATTTTTTATAGATAGTAATGGTGCAAGTAGTGTCTTCAGGAATCCTTGTAAAGGAAGTGGTTTATTTGTGGGGGTGGTTTTACAGGCTATTCGTAGATATGGGAATTTTTGTGCACATTCAGAGATTATGTTTAGTGTTTTTTTGATTCTGAAGGTGTAAATTGAATGAAGACCCAGACCATTTTGTGAGAGTGAATTTCTTAGCTGTTTTACTGATATTGAGATTACTTTTTCCCCCCAAAAGAGTCTTCTGCAAAGTGAGTCTATTTTATTAGTGAATGTGTTAGTATAGAGTATTGTTGGAGTGTAAAAAGTGATTTTTGTCATGATTAACATATTAAAAAGTGCTATTTTTGTGTACAGTGAAAGATATGCTTTTGTTAGTGAATTGACTATACTTTCTACTTTATTTACAAGATTTTTTTGTATAAGTAGTCTCATTGGTGAATGATGCAGATAAAAATTAAAACCAAGAAATGGATTAGTTTATACTGCTGCCAGTGAACATTTGCCAGACACAAGATTTCCCCATGTTAAAAATTAATTTATATTCATTAGTATAATTGGAATGTATGTTTAGAAGTTTGGGAATGTGTTTTTGAGATATCAAAAAAAGTGAAAGATCATCCATGTAAGCTATACATGAGATGTTAGTATTTAAGCAGAGTATATAAATTCCAGGTAATTCATTCTCTATGATTTTAATTAGGGGATTTATATAGCAGTAAATAACAAGGCACTAAGAGGGATCCTTGTGAGGTGGATTGATGTGGTACTATTGGTGGTGAAGTTTTTCCATTTAGAGTAATGTATATTTCATGGTTTATTAATAAGTTAGCAAGTAGATTTAGGTAGGCTTTTGGTACTGTGTATTGTTGTAGAGTTTTCAGTAGTGTATTTATTGGTATTGTGTCAAATGCTGCTTCTATGTCTAGTTGAACAACTATAGGACTGTATTTTTTGTTGTTTCCTATTGTTTCTATAGTTGATTTGAATAGAAAAGCTGCCTGTCCAGTTGAAGATTCCTTTTTAGAAAATTGCATTTTTGAAAGTTTCAGTATAATATATGGCTCTATTTTATCTTTAATTACTGATTCTATAATTTTTATTCTAAGGGAAGACATTAAAATTGGACATAAGTTTGTTATTGATGAAACCATTTTTTTTTCATATACAGTACAAGCAATATTTGATATAGACCTGGTATTCTATATATGTCTTTAGTTAAAAAATTTGTAAGGTTAGACATATACTGAGCTGTAATTTTATTAAGATGAGAATATACAAACTTGGCAATCCCATCTATTTCAGCATGGCATGAATCTGGTGTTGACTCTATTTTTTGTACAAAATCATTAGGAGCAAATTGAATTTCTTTTTCTGATCTACTGTATAAAAGTTCTGATGAATCTAAGGGAGGATTTTTTTGAAGTTTATCTTTCAAAAATGAAAATAATTGCTCCTACATGAAATCTCCACAAACAGTATGTGATTGTATTTTTATGGCTGATGGTACTCAAACTGGAGAGGGGTGACCTAATGCCCATCTGATGTAATTTCTGGTTAAGATGTGAGGCTTGTTTAAGTATACTTTTCTTTTTTTGTGGCAATATATTCTTTAAGCTGTTGTGAAATGGATTGATATGTTTTTTTTTTTTTTTTTAATGCTACTAATCTGGGGTGATCATAGTTAGATTGTGATGTAATAATTTTTTTATAAGTGTCATGCATTAGGCTTAAATGTTTAGTTGGGGATGGTATGGTCCTGGTAAGATGGTTAATATTAAATGATAATATATTGACAAATGCACGCCATGCTTGGACTGGTCCATTTGTATACATTTTATCTTATGCAAATAGATATATATTTCTGAGAAAAGTAATTCTGGAGTGCATGATGGAAAAAGAACTCTGATGATTCTTCCAGTAATTATTGTTGATCTGATATTGAAATTAAGTTCTAAAGATACTATGACTGTGGCATGATCAGATAGAGGGGAGTTCTTTAGAGAAATATTCATCATGTTATGCAATGATGGGAAATAGAAGACTAGATCAATCAATGATGAAAATCTTCCATTATTAAATGATACAGCTCTCTCTGGCAGAAATCCTCTCCCACTCATCATAGGAAATGACAGATGATGAAGCCATTTATTGGTAAATTTTTCGTATGACATGTTAAAGTCCCCTATAAGTAATACTGGAGGAGCTGTGTTCACAAATTTGGAGATCAGAATTAAAATTAATCTATTTATAACGCTGGGGCCTGGAAAGATATATACAATTGCAAAGTTTAGTGCTATAGCTTTGTGGTGAAAAGTGATAATTACTATGTGTGCGTCAATATATAATATTTTAAAAATGTTGAATGGGCAGTTTTTATCAATGATGATTCCTGTTCCTGCTGATGGTGTGTCAGATGTATTTGAAAAAGCGTAAATTCTTTGCTATTTTGTGTGTTTGATGGATTAATTTGCGATCCACTGTAAATTTTTGTTTCTATAACTCCGAGTATGTGTGGTTTAACAAAGTCATACCATTTAGTAAGAAGTTCAATTTTTTCAGAGTTTAACCCTCTGACATTAAAAACTATTATATTAAGTTTCATTTAGTGTGTGTTTATTCTTTCTATTATACAAGTCTATAGTAGTTTTTAATTGTACATAAAAAAATAATCAATAATAAATGCGAGCAAAGACTCATATTGACAAATTTAAAAAGACAATTTTACTATATATGATTGTGTACTGGATTTTTAATTGTATCACCTGGTCTCATTTGCATTATTGCTATTGTTTTTTTTGTATATAATATTATCTGTATTGGTATAACTATCACTTACCTCTTCCATGGGACTATCTTCTTCTGTTGATAATGATATGTTATCAGAATTTTTTGGATATCGAGCGGTTTTTGCTTTTTTAGTTTCAGATGCTGCAGGAGGCATTTCACCGTTGCTACTTTCATATTCCAAAATCTTTACCTTTTTAATTTTTTTTTGGAGGGCGACTTGGTTTTCTTATAAATTGAGGAGTGGCAGGTACTACCTCAGCTGGAGAGATAGCAAGGGTCTCATGTCCGGAGATGTTTTGTTAAGGGGGGATGGGTTTATAATATCAGCCACAGGAATTATTATATCATTTACAAGCTCAATTGATTGTGGAGTTATTATTTCACTATCGCTAATACTATTATTTTTATTTTCTTCTGATATATGCTTCGGGACAAGAAATTCTTCAGCTATAAATTCGGCTTGTTGACAAATGTTAATTTCTTTTGGACATTGGTGAGAGAGGGATGCTCTCATATTGCATTTAGTGCAGTATAGCTTAGAGCAATAGCTGATTAAGTGACGATGTTCTTTACAATGAAAGCATTGGGGCTTATTATTATTATTATTATTATTATTATTATTATTATTATTATTATTATTATTATTATTATTATTATTATTATTATTATTATTACGTTTCAAAGCAAACTTTATTTGTACTTAAAAAAAAGTGGGTACACCAGTAAAAAGAACAAGAAAAAATGAGTATATCAAGAAACAAATGTTACAATTATTATTACAAGTACAGTTCTCCACTTAATTCAATTGTCCATTAATGGATTAGAATGGGATGGCACTTGAATGAAATGATTCCAGTTTGGGATTCAATCTCAATTGTTTCAAATGATAGAGTTCTACTAAATGATTATATCCTCATTCATTTAAGGTAATGTGGGTCTGGATGCCATTTGTTTTTGTAAAGCATAATTCTCTAGTAGATAAATTGAGTAAGCCATCAACAAAAATGAATATCGTACATATAACAAAGCAACATCCATCTATAATGTTTTTCTGAAAGTTTGTGTTGATGGTGTTCTAGCTGTATTTTTATATTGGACTATTTCCATCAACTAATATGTGTGTTGAATGTCTTTAGAAAAGTTTAATTTCACTTAAAATATTCCAAATGCATTCAACTGTTAGTAATATTACAGCAAACAGGTTAGTATATGCACCAACTGTTAGTAATATCACAGCAAACAAATGTTAGTAATATCACAGCAAACAAATGTTACTAATATTACAGCAAACATGCTAGTATATGCACTAACTGTTAGTAATATCACTGCAAACAGGTTAGTATATGCACAATGTTTTGTGAGGTATTTTTCTCCCCTCTTTTCAGGTATTGCTGGTCTGACCAGTGACAGTAATAGCATGGGATTCGAACCTGGGTCTTTACATTTTTGATTATTGAAATTTAAGGTAATGCTCTAACCAACTGAGCCATCCTGCCAAAGGCAATAATATGTAGTAATTTCATATACTTATGTATGAGGTTCCACCTGATTTCTGCTCACATGACAATAGCAAAAAAACTCATAAGCCAACCTAGTGTAACTATACATAATGTATGGAAACCACTAATCAACTTTGTTCTGAGGAAAAAGTGGAGAAATCAGGAGGAACCTCATAGATAATTATATGAAATTACTACATACTGTTGCCTTTGACAGGATGACTCAGTTGTTTAGAGCGTTACCTTAAATTTCAATAATCAAGAATCTAAGGACCCAGGTTTGAATCCCATGATAGTACTGTCATTGGTTAGGCCAGCAACACCTGAACAAGAGGGGAGAAAAATACCTCTCAAAACGTTGTGCATATACTAACCTGTTTGCTGTGATATTACTAGCATTTGTTTGCTATAATATTACTAACAGTTGGTGCATATACTACCCTGTTTGCTGTGATATTACTAACAGTTGAATGCATTTGGAATATTTAACTAAAAATTACACTTTTCTAAAGACATTCTACACACATATTAGATGATGGAAATAGTCCAATATAAAAATACATCCATCTATAATGTTTAATTTTCCCAACTGACAATGTTCAAACTGGTGTTGTCCTAAAAAACCCACTATACCAGTTCCTAAGAGTTTTATCATTTTTGTCACTATAACATTGATCTAATCTTAAGTAATGACCAGATTGCTGCATAAATATTAGGTCTGGCCAGTGTCTTATCTCTTTTCTGTATCATTGCAAGTTTATTTGAAAAAAGTACCTGGATGCCTCCTGGAATTGATAACAATTAGGAAGGTGCATCTAGTACACCAGTATGCATATAGTTAAAAGGTTGCTGCCCTGACACTTGGTGTTAATCCCTCTCTAAATGCAGAAATTAATTGATTCATTGCTACATTAGACTTCCTGTAATTTCTAGTTATCAGATTTCTTATCTGCCTAAGTCCCTCACAGTGATATACCAGATGTGAAAGGGTTTCCTCAGCTTGATGGCATAACCACAAAAGGGATCAATTGATGTAGACAATATTTTATGGCAAAGAAAATATATGGTATTTAATGCAGATAAGTTAAGTTTTATCAGAAAATTGAAAAACTTTGGTTCTAAGGCCCATCATTTATACCTTTTCACCAGTTGTTTATTATTAATCCCCAGTATTGGTTCCAAAGAAATTGTGTTATTATCTTCATTTACTAGTTCATAAACTTCCCAGCATTTGTATTTATTAATAAATTGCTCTGGGATTTTTGAGTCTGTTTTACAATGATATATTAATTGTTCAAAATATGATAATTGTTTGGTGGTGGTTTATCAGTTGGAATGATCTCTATGAGCTGCTTAATTTTTGGAAATTGTTTAACAATATAAATTATATTGTTCCTCATTCTCTGTTTGTCAAAAATACCAATATCATGTAACCCCAAACCATTTTTATTCATTGGTTGACATAGTTTTGCCATTGATATTACCACAACTTTTCTTGACCATAGTAGCTGATTGCAAATGGTCTTAATTTTAGAGATAAAAGCCTTTGAGAAAGCAACCACCAGCATAAAGTAAACTATCTTAATCATCTTCAAACTATTAATTAATTGAATCTTAGAATATACTGACATATAGGTATTGGCTAGAGAGTCTGCTATTTGCTGGATTTCGTGTTTCAATTTGTTTTGCAAATGACATCCCCAGATGGAATCGAAACCCAAGAAATAAGCCTGGCTTTGCCTGGAAAATGGATGTACATGGCCTTACCATGAATATGGTCCATGCTGCTGTTTTTTTGTGTATTGAAACCTAGTTTAAATTCCTTTGAGTATTTTTCTAAACTCATCTGTATTTTTAGTATCTGCTTTTTTGATGTCAGGAAAACTGTAATATCATCCATGTATGCAATGCAGGTCAATTTTTGGCCTGTTCCTGGGATTTCCATTTCTTCAAATGGCTGTTGGAGTTGAACAAGAAGAAGATTTATATATAAGATGGCACTAAGTGAGGACCCCTGTGAAAGTGATTTAGTTGGTGTGAAAGCTGGTGAATTTCTGCCATTTAGGGTAATGTGAAGTTTACAATTTAAGAGTAAATTTGTTATACCATATATATGTTATTTTGGCATTTCAGTGTCATTCAATAATATCAACAGTATAGATATATCAACATTGTCAAAATCCAAAGCAATATCCAGCTGTACAACAATCTGGCCATATCGTTTCTTTTATCTAACTGATATCAAAATAGCCTTAAATAACATAGCAGCTTAAACAGAGCAAAACTCTCTATACAGTATTGCCACCTGTACTAAACAGAGTAATCAATGGATGCCAGAAGGCTTGTGCATAAAATCCCTATCTAATGCCTACTCATGTGATCATGTGATGCTTAAAGGTTTAACATAGCAGCTTGTGTGGTAGATGAATGTTTTTTTGAAAATTGAGCTGGGAAAATCATTAGCAAAATAAATGACTCTATTTTATCTTTAATTACTTTCTCTAAAATCTTTATGGGTAATGGACCCATTGATATTGGCCTTATCTCTGATAACAAAGGGATGGGCTTCTTTTTTTATTAAACTGCACCATCATGTCTGTATTAACTCCCTCCATTGTTATTATTCCTTATGAGAAATAATTTGCCAGCTGGAACAGGCATTTTCTAGCCAGCTTGTCAAGGTGTTTTAATATGAATAGTGGAATTCCAGGGCTTCATGGATGACAGTTGTTTGGCATTTCATTCATTTTCATTATAAAATAATCTATTGCATATGGTGATTCAATCTCTGCCATTCCAAATACATTTGGCTAGTATTGTATCAATTTCCCTGGTCCCAGTTTATCTTTAAAATAGTTAAGAATTGATAAGATCATATTATTTCCAGTAAATGTTTCATTGTTGATTTTAATTGCTAATGGCACTTTGATTTCCAGTCCCCTCACTAATGCTTATCTAATGTATTGTCGAGTGCATGTGTGTTGATGCATTAGGAATATTCTACTTTTTTTTATTTTTTAAATAGCTCTTTAGTGTTTCACATGCCTTGTTATAAGCATTTGTTAGTATATGTATAAGTTTCTGTGTGTGTTGAGTAGGGGTTATCACCGTAATACGTTTATGAATTTGTTCTGCAAGCTTCAACAATCTTGAGGGAGGTGGCTGATTTTTTACTATATGATTAATGTTAAATGACAAGATATAAATGTAAGCTAAATATTTCTGTATTGGGTTAAAGGTCATTGAAAGAATCTTATTCCACATAATATAAGTCTCTAAAAAAATAAATTTGGGTGTTAAAGTTGGAATCAACATTCTTATTGTTCTAGTTAGTGGCAGTCTAGAGACTTGTGTATTACTGAGGTCAATTGATATGAACTGAGCTGAGTGATCAGAAATTGCTGATGGGATTAATTTCATGCTTATTAGATGATGAAACACTGGAGAGTAAAAACAAAGATTAATTAATGTTGAAAATTGGCTATTATGAAATGAAACAGCATCTTCAGGTAAAAAAAACCCTTGCACTCATCAATGGAACTGATAATTTATGTATCTACTTATTTGGAAACTCATCATATGTTACGTTGCAGTCTCCGATCAAAATTGTTGGATTAGTGGTAGATCCCATTGTTGAATTAATTGTGGTAATTATTGTATTTATTTTATATTTTTGTAATAGCATATAAACAAAGATTACATTTATTTTAATTATTTTGTGAAATAAAGTAATAATTAATAGATTTGCATCAATGTATATGATTTGAAAATTGGTAAACTGGCAAGCGGTAGCTATCAAAAGACCTGTCCTGTCTGATGAAGAGATAGAGTCTCTTGAACATGCAACAAAACCCTCACTATTTAGAAATTTTGCTGGATCAATTTGTGACCCTGCATAAATTTTGGTTTCAAGCAGTCCCATTATATGAAGTTTTGTTTCCCTGATCCATTGTTTCAACTTAAATATTTTTTCTATTAAATTCAAACCCATACATTAAAAGAAGCAATTTTAATTTTCATTTATAAAGATTTACTTTTTACTTTGAATTTATTTGAATTTACTTTATGTTTAATAATACTTATCTTAGACTGTCTATAAATTGTAAATCTTGGGCATCTTCAAACTCACTTTCAGTTTCAACATCAGTATATCTGTCCTTTCGATACCGTTCTCCCATGTTATCAAGCATAAGTTCTCCTAATTTTAGCTTTTTTCCTGTTTTCCTGCTTTTTGAGGGTCTTCTGGATTTCTCTTCTGTTCAATATTACCCAGAGTAACTTGCTGCATGTTTGGCATTATTGTTCCTATTTCTTTGTTTTTTTAGTTAATTCCAGTTCTTTGTCCAAATTCATATTATTATTCTCTTCATAATATTGCTTCCCATCAACATTTTTTTCTGGTGTGTGTTTGTCTATATTTTTTCTAAAGCTTTAACCACATGCATTTGTATATTATTCCCTTATTTTCTTTTACTTTTGTATTATTTATCTTAAGGCACACTTTTTCCTCCAACCTTAATGAAGAATCTAGAATCTCACCAATATTACTATCATCATTATTTACATTTGCAGTTTCACTTTCTTGCTTATCTGTATTCATATGTGTTTGCATAGAATTTTTTTCCTTTTCACTTTCCTGAGTTACCACATCAGATATCAGCATTTGCTTTATATCTCTTTGTTTATAGCTTGTTTTCTTTTCAAGTCTTTCTTCTGATAAATCAAATCCCTTATTATTTTCATTCTTTGGACTGTCTATAATCAAATATCTTCTTTCTCCAAAGCCAAAACATTGTGGCCTTAGCTCTCTAATATTTACTAATATTATTATTATTATTATTATTATTATTATTATTATTATTATTATTATTATTATTATTATTATTATTATTATTATTATTATTATTATTATTATTATTATTATTATTATTTCTTTATAAATATTTACTTATTCAAATATAAATTTATTGTGCACTTTATTTTAGTTCTTCTAAATTATACTTGTTTATATATATATATATATTAGTAGCTATTTATATTTAATTGCAAATATATAATTATTTAAATTTTGATTTAAGAAAGTAATATAATTCATTATTTTTTATTTTGAATTTTATGTTTTCATGTTTTTAGTTCACGTTATTATATATTGGAAAACATTTTATAATATTTTTTTAATATAAAAAATAATTTACATTGCGCAATATATTATATTAAAATAATTTAATGATTTTTAAATGTAGTTACAACTTAATAAAATGTTGCATAAAATGATATATTTAATAAGGGAATCAATGTAAAATTAATGTTCATTTTTCTTGTTTTACTTTACAAATTATATACAGTATATATAAATGAATTTTTCATGAGTATGCGAACTGTCAGAATTTAGTGAATTTCCCCTTATTATATTTATGTTATTTTATAAGATACCAAATATTGATATAACTTTTTATGGTTGTATTAGTGCAACTTCTTGGTGTATTTTTAATTTATGGCAACTCCATTATATATTATTGTTTAGCTGCTCCTGATATTGTAAGTAGTTTTATCATTTTGCTTATATACGATTTGAAATCATAATGCTAATAGAAAGTATTAACATATCTTTATTATAAATAGATTTTTTCTTTATTATTTATTTTTTCGAAGACTGAATGGCAGTACTCATTTATAAGTGACTGCAGATGATTTATAATAACAATTTATTTGTAATCTGAACAAATTAAAATATGACATCTCACTTTTATGATTAATCTATTATTTGATGTTTTATCTAATCAGTTCTAACTGTGATAATAACTAAATTATTTATTTTGCAGTAAGACAAAAATTTCGAATACTAGATTTTTTAAAAAAAGATATCAAAACACTAATTAACACACTTTCACAGTTATTTGCTATCTCAAAACCATACTATTAGCCTTAGAAGTTTATAATGTAGAAAGAAAAAAAATCAAGTATTTTTTATTTCTAAAAGATTTATACAAAATTAAAATATGATATTTATTGTAAATAAGTAGTGGTTAAGGTTAATAATAAAAATAGAAGAATAACCACCAAAAATATAATTCTAAATATTAGGAAGTTGTGATTTAGGCTCATAAATTTTCTTAATACTTTACAAAAATGATAATTACTTTGTATATATATTTTTTAAAAATATCAGATATAATAGAATCTTTGTTTAATATTTTTATATGTGCATAATTATAAGCACACATAACTATTGATATCATAAATGTTGCATTTTGAGACAATATACGTCTGTTATCCACATATACACACAGACACGTAGCTATAATGTGTATTCATGATTATTAAATTTAGTAGAAAATTTTCATTTGTTTATTTTACTAATCTCAATGAATATAAATAAAATTTCCAAATATATGTATATTACTGTCTTTGTAAACTTTAATAAAAATAATATATATATATCACCGTTACGTTATAAATTGTATTAAAGCAATTTAATGAGGTCATGTTGAAACATAAGCAAGCTGCTTTGCAATTACCACCATTTTTTTTTTTAAAAATAAATATATCTAGGTCTGTTAAGTTTTTGTTTACTGACAGATTGGATTAAATAAGAAATATATTATTATAACCAAGTGATAACAATTGATTATCGTAGATTGTAATTTTATATATCACTCACTCTCTTAATTTATTTTAGTTTCTCAATTTTATAGCTAAACATATAATTTAATAAATATTAAATTATTATGATTCCACGTTAACTTGAGATGGAGCAGCAATGATTTGACAATTTTGATTATTTCATTATCGCAGACTTTTGAAGGTATAAGAAATCAATTTTAAACACATACCAAATGAGGTACTTTTATAATTATATGGAGGGTGGGGGAGTGGTAGTGGTATCAAAACTAAATTAGAATAAAATTTTAGCAAAGATCGAAATCACTTAGACTACTGTCTTTATTTTAAAATAGTTACCACAACATCTTTAAAATGGTGGATTTTAAATATTGAGTTTTTTTTTTTTTTTATCATTTAAACTATAGCTTTTTAGTTATGAAATATCCACTCCCCTATGATAGAATATAGATTAAAAATAACACGATAATAAAAGAATATATGCATATTTAAATGTATTTAATTATAATCTATTATTTCAATTTACATATGTTAATTTCTCTGTCAGAAAGCAGATTGAATAAATTGTGAACAACACCTGATCATCATCGATGTCATTTTACGCCATCTTTAATATAATTAATTCTAGGATATGTATTTTAATGCCTAATTCTAAATTACACATTATTTCAATCAAGATTTCAGTCTGCTACTACTACTAATAATAATAACATACTTACAAATAATAAATAAGCTTCAACATTCAACCGCCATAAAAAATTCCTTTTAACAAAGCAATAAAATGTTTCATTGACTGACTGCATTATAAGATTAATAAAAGTATACAAAACGTTAAGTGGATTAACTTAAATAATTATCGTAGAATTGTTTTTTTTCTATAATATTCAATATATAAACAGAAGAGTTGCCATATTATTTTAATTAATAGGAAACGATCTGTAAATAATCCTGATTATTTAAAACTCTTTGGTTAACGACTTAAAAATAAATAAATATATGGAGTTCGTAATCTTAACAAAAATATTTAGTATACAATAAGTACATTTAAAATTTTTAAATAAAAGTTTTACAGACAGATATAAAACTTTTAGACAAAAAATTTTGTAAAAAAATATATTTATTAATATTATAAAATATAATATATTAGGCATTAAAATTGATATCTATTAATTAAAATCTAAAGTATATAAATAACTATTGAAATAAAAACTATAACAAAATAATGTAATAAAGTTTCAGTTTCAATATAAAAAAAACAAATGAATAATTGCTTTTTAAAATCAAATTATTATTTTAAAAATTATATTTTTATCTGATGATGAATTAAGTTAAATTTCGAATATCGGAGAAAAAGTAAAATACAAAGAGGAATAATCATTATTCATATTTTTTCTCAGTTACCTTGACTTTTTTTAAAAAACTTTTAATTAGTTATTAAATTTATATTAACATACTCTATTTTAATTAAATGTTTGACAAATTAAAATTTATTTATCTAACATAATGTTGCACTCACTATTTGAGTTTTGCTTAAGTAAAATTTATATATGCATTAATTTGAATCTTCACACCACATGATTATCTGTAGGTGGGGAAAAAAGATAAAACAATCTGTAAGTGGTCCAATACACAACAAAGATTCTTCTAACAGACCTCTTAAAAACAATTAATACTAAAGTATTGATCATGAACTTTGTCTAATGTGAATAATTTTACATCATCATTTTCTAGATAAGAATGGTCATTAATCCATTCATTGATTAATATTAGATGTTTAGTTAAGTTGGTGCGTCCTTTCATCCGAAAAAAAAAGGATAAATAAATGGAAACTGAAGTTTTTTAAAAAGCTTAAAATATTTTTTTTTTATTAATTTTGAAAATTTTATTATATATAAATAATCATATTTTATATATGAATGGCAAAAAAAAAAAGATGAATGGGATTAAAACCACCCTTTAGATGTAAATTTCTTAGTTAAAAGAAAAAAAAATCTAAATATATATACATTAATATATACCTATTTATATATATATTAAAACATTTTTTTTGTTTTACAAAATAGGATTTGTCACAAAAAGATTTTTTATTAAAAAGATGTACGTGTATGTTAAATAGAGTTTGATTAACAGTAATCAAAACGATAAAATATTTTTTGTAAATGTTCGGCAAACAAAGACCAACAATTTAGAATGATCAAAGATTATCAATACACACATACTAAATTGCCTAGTAATTTCAAACTTCCATAGGATATATAACATAACATACTTTTTTTCTTTAAAATATTTTATATTCTAAATAAATATAGATGTGTGAGCATATATTTAAATATACATACAAAGACAAAATGATATATATATATATATATATATACGTATTGTCAAGTAAATTGCTTAAAATATGAATGTTTTTGTTTTTTTTTAAATTTATTTTAAAAATAATTGAAATTATATTTTGCCTAAACACACAGTCATATACGTATGGTTTTATATAAGACGAATAAAATAATTTTTGCATTTTAAAATAATATATAAATATGCATTGGTATAAATAATTCAATATAATTGTATATATAAATATATATTGTATAATAAAATAAACTTGATTTCTTTTCTGTAAGTTTAAATATATGCATTTTATTATAATATATACAATCGTGCATTCTTATGATATATATATATCTTAATGATATTTTTTTCGGAAAACATTAATATATAATTAGATTTACTTTTTTAAATTTATCATTATATATAATACATTTAAATTAATGCTGTTACTCACTTAGGGGTCGAACGGTCAACATAATATGGCTATATATGTATACTGATTTTTTTTTTACTGCATATTCTCAGAGTGAGTTGAAGAGATAAAGAAGTAAATAAATTGTATATACGAAAATCTGTAAATTATATTTTTCACTTTTAAATTTTACGTAGTACATTGTTTTTGAATCTAGAAAATTTTCAATAAATTTTGAATTAGATATTTTAAAAATAAGTATTGTATAATATTTTATTTTTACTTAATGATTCAATATAGCACTTAATAAATTGACAATTAAAAAAACAATATGAAGCGCACATAAGTGTAACATATATATATACAACAGCTATAAGTCTCTGAATTTAAAAATAAATATTCACTACTTATAAAATATGAAAGTAATATCTACTTACGCTTAAATACGTAATTATACATATATGGATTTGAAAGAGAAAAAAAAACAATATGAAGCGTACGTATATATATATATATATATATATATATATATATATATATATATATATGCAATACCTTTACGTGTCTGTATTTAAGACTAAATATTCACTACATATAAAATATGAAAGTAATATCTACTTATACTTAAGTACATAATTATACATATATAGATTTGAAACAAAAAAAACCTTGTATTGTATAAAATATATTTAAATTGTCATAATGAATTAACAATTTTTATTTAAATATAATATTAATAATGAATTCAATTCTTGCTTTAATATGTAGTAGAAATCGATTAAAGAAACATTTTTTTTTTTTTTTTTTTTTACATTGAAGTAAAATTTCAAAAAAGTAAAAATAACAAATATAGAATCTAAATTTGCTCGTAGAATAGTAATCTTCATTTTTTAGATAGAAAATTTAATTCTTTTATTAAAAAAAAAGATAATAATTTTTAAAATAGTAAAAAAAATGTTTTTTTAAAATTTGTTATTTTATTACAAACATTATTAATAATGTATGTATACTTTTATATCTATAAGTAATTAATTGTAATATTTATATTTATCTAGCAAAGTTTAATCGCCCTTGATACGCTATTTTAAAAGAACATCAATGTTTGTAATATTATTATGAAACTAAATACTTTTTTTTTAAAAAAATAATATTTTATCCACAAACATCTTATTACTATTATTGTTATTTAAAAAAAAAAAAAAACAACTCATCCAAATGAAAGCAAACTTCTATATTTATGTTTGCCTTTTATAATTTTTTTCTGTAATAAGATGTATAAAAACTAATGTTGAAGGTACCAATTATTAGATTCGTAAAATAAATAAAGTCTTTTTAAAACAAATCATGCACATCCAAAAGGACTTTTTACAAACACATCTAATTTTTAGTAATTTTCTTGTGTTATCTTTTTATAAATAAATCAAAATAATACTTCAAAGATAATACTACTACCACTTCATAGACAAAAAAATATATATTAAAAACATATAATCTTATTAATGCATTTTGGTGCCGAGCATCTTTATTAAAAACAACCAATATATATATATATATATATATATATATATATATATATATATATATATATATATATATATATATATATATATATATATATATTACAAATAGCCAGATTTTAATCTTTAAAATTGTCCATAATGTTGTCTTATTTATAAAATTTAAAATAATAATCAATGTAAAACACAAGTGAAATAGGTTAGAATATCAACACATCAACGTAGGTTTTCATTAATTATAAAACCTTTATCAAGAAGTTTTCTTTTCTACATGTGATGTGATGCACTGTGACTTTCTCTCTATACGGAATCAGGAAACTATCACAACTACGCAGAGAGATACATGTTAGATACTTTAACTTTCCTTTCAGTCCCTTCCCCAAGTTTTCGCATATTCTGCTCCATCCTATTTCTACAACACAATCTTTGTCGATTCCATGGCTTTTATATTTAAATCTTCCTATATTTTCCCAAACTTAGCATAAAAACCAATAAACCACTTTTTGTATAATCACTATGTTTATATTTATTCAATCATACCCTCTGTAGCACCTCCATCCAGGGGCACTAATTAAATTATAATATAATGAACACATAAGTATTAAAGTACATATACATCTTTAACCCATTTTCGGAGGACAATTGTTTTCCCAAAACTCATCATATAAAAAGCAAGCAATTATAATGGTTTTCTATAGGAAAAAAATGTCTGGTTGGTCCAGCTACAACTGATACTATAAACTCTGAATTTTGTAATAACAATCAACTTAATCTAGTATATATCAGTAATAAAAAAAAGCTTAACAAATTGAAATATTCAATTTATTTTTGATTTTATCATGTGAGTTTTGTTTATTCATAACTAAAAAAAAGAGTGATTTACTCCATCAATTGCAGACACTGAACAATGCTAATTTAACCATTTTTCACTTTGGATTTTGTCTATCAACTCCTAACAGCAGCTTGCGTTACAGTTCAATATTTTGTTTTAGAGTTAAGCCTTTATTCTCTAATACAAATAAATAATGTGCATATGATTTATTAGAAATGTATATTCACACACACAAAAAAAAAAAAACATTTCTAAAAATAATATTGAAACTTTGCAAAAAAAACAAAAAACAAAAAAAAAAAAAACCCCACAATAACTCAAACAGTAAAGAAAAGGACTACACCCCTGTTATTTTCAGACATTTTAAAACCAATAAATGAATATGTGTTTTAATCCTTATTTCTATCAAATAAATGAAAAATTGGCAAAATTGTGCTATAGATAGCTGCAAAAGAGTGAGGGAATTCTGAAAGCAACCACAACACAATTCCATATTCCTTAATCAAACTAAACTGTAGTGTAGAATTATTGAATTAATATTTACAAGTAATTTCTGTTTAATTATTAAAGCAAGATTATTAAAAGTGAGATTCCACTTTTATAATAATATGATTGATTATTAGTTTAATAAAGGTTATGACCCTGCTTTAAACTGGATGATATTTTGAGTTCACTATGAATTTCCATAAATTTTGGCAAATGTTAGCCTATAATCATGAAAAGAGTAAAGAATAGATGATATCCATTTTTTCTTGACATATTATCAACCGATTGCTATTTATCCATAGCATGAAAAAAGAAGTTTATTCCATTAATTATATAAACAAGCATTAAATTGTCTGGATATATAACTTTGAGGCCAAAATTTTTAAATAATTACATTAATGATTATTGCACATCATTTATTAAACTGTAGATTATTCTTGGTTTTGATATAAACATTAAATGTCAGGTTATATATTAATATGTAAGTTTTAATTAAACATAAACACATGGAATAATTTAACTCCATCTCTTTTTTCATGTCCAATATCTTTTTGGATCTATTAAAAATATGCAGTTTATTACAAATTCATGACTGATATGAAAAAAGATATCTGAAAAAGACAAAATAGCCCAAAATACATTTTTTTCTGTACTAGTACTTTTCAGTTTGACTAGGTTGGATCTCTTCCCCATGTCTTAATATTTATTTTAGTATTCAGCAGATAAGGAATTAATTCATAAATATTAATGTTTTTAATGAAATGATTAGTGTCAATATTGCAGTTGCACTTGTAAATCATAGTTTAATAATTTGGCATTAATAAATATTAAATAAATGGTGAATTCATGTATAAAATATTGCAGTCTGAACAAATAAAATGTGCTAATTTAGTATAAAACATGAAAAAAAATTCTCTTTAGATGTCTTTATTTATATATTACAACAATTGATGATAGAGTGAAAGATTTGAGTAAAACAAATATAAACCCACTATGGCATAGTTTTTTCACTCAAATGAATATAAAAAAGTCAAACTAATCAACAACCACATAATATAACAACCACGTGACACAAATGTTTCTTCTACAACCATGTGATAATTATTGTTTTTCATCCATTTGAAGGCAATTGCAACTGAAAATATGTTTTATAAAATATCGTTTTGCCTGTGAGAACATTCATTTCAACCCACATGTGCACACACATATATATTTAAATAAAATGTTATTGTCTATACTGAACTTAATGTAATTTAGAAGGGATTTGAATTCATAATTTCAAGATACCTACAGCTATACACTTCATTCTATAAAACCGATACACTTGACCACATATATGTGAAGATAAATGATCTCCAATATATGTAATTTGTGCTGAACCAGCATTCATCTCCCACACATACATATACAATAAGGTCTCATTTTATATTAAGATAATAAATCTTAATACTTTACTAGACAGACTTCAACCTTTTCCACCCTGCAACCATTCAGCCATCCATATCATTGAAAATATTAATATCTACTTTACAATTTTGTTCTGATTTTTAATCTGTTTTAAAAACAGCAAGTGCTCTTTAGTTCTTTTTTCCAATGTACATTTTGATTCATCTATATATCCACTACTACATCTACATATCACTTTATAAATAATGCAATTTTTATTTACAAATGATGTTTTACCTTTAGAGTTGTTTATTAATTTATTTAATGTAAGAGGTGTGCAAAATGCAATATCATATATACCTTTATAAATATTCCTTATAAAACTTACTTGATCATTTGAAATATATGATATTGATATCCATATTTTTTTGTTAGCAGGAGAATTAATATTATTATTAAAATTT
Source organism: Epiperipatus broadwayi (assembly GCA_028023455.1). Lineage (NCBI taxonomy): Eukaryota > Metazoa > Onychophora > Udeonychophora > Euonychophora > Peripatidae > Epiperipatus > Epiperipatus broadwayi. The sequence continues at coordinate 5,031,043 of JAQFVV010000084.1, read as the reverse complement.
TTATTTTTATATTTTGTAGTAAAATCTGTAATAACATTAAATATATGATTTCCTGAATTATGAGCTTATAACACTCATTAAAGTAATTATATATTATAAAATCTATTTAAAGCTTAGTCATTCTAATATATTTTAATATTTTTGCCTTTATTCGATGAATAATTGTAAAGACTATTATTTCTAAACAAAGACTTCAAACCTGCCATTTTGTGTAACATAGGCACTCTTGATTTATATGGAGTATAACCTCTTTTTACTATCAGTTTAGTGGTCATACAGTAATCCGGCATACATTGATTTCTAGTTATTTTAAGATCATGAAACAGAATGCACATTGAATTTTCATCTGTTTTTAACCATTTAGGTCTTTTAGACCATTTAATTCTTTAAACAACTCTTTAATTGTATTTGGGTTGCCACATACATAAACATAATCAACATATCAGTAATATACACTAATATTTTTTTGATAAAATTCCTTTTTCAAACAATTTTTTTATATGTAGAAATTACATATTTCAGCAACAGTAGGTAAAACCATTGTCCAGCCATTGCCCATTTTATAAAAATCCTTTTAAAAACTGCATAAATATTTTTTTGATAAAGCTTAATGTTTCAGTAATAAATTTTCTTATTTTCACATTAACATTTTTTAAACTTAATGCATTGGTAATAATTTCAATAGATGCTAATCGATCAATTGATCTATAAATTTCACTTACATCTAGTGTACATATTATGTCATTAACATCAATCTTAACATTAGAGATTTTTTTTTCATGTGTCATAGCATCAGCCGGGAAGCAAACCCGCTAACCCAGGACAACTGCTTGTAAAGCAGCTGTTGCTGACCTCTCGACCACCAATGCTTGAAAACATCAAATGAAAAACATATTCTATATTTACCAAAACCAAAAATTTATTGTAGCATTTTTTCAATTAACAGCACATATTATAATAAAATGCCCCCCCTTTTAATTAAACCATTAAATGTAATGGTCCATTTTTATGCCGTTTTATATTTGAAAAAATCCTGGGACATATTGCATCAGAAAGATAAATCTTATAATAAGTACTATTATCAAACAAATTATTTTTGGCTTTTTTTAAAATGTTATTAATAAATTGGGTACTCATCTTATAGCTAAAGGCACTGCTCTATGGTGCAGTTTTCATGCCAAAACACATAAAAATGCTGTTTCCATGGCTGACATGTTCGAACCCGCGTTTTCTATAATACAATATTTTTGTTGTGCTACAGAATGCAGGCCGCTATGTCGCGTCATAGTACATCATGTATATCGCATAGCTGCAAATACATTTTCTGAATTCACACAATTTATAAAATAATTATGGCTTGATGAGAGAGTTTGTATTTGAATTGTATTGAAATGTTGTTTTCATTGGATTTTTTTATATTTTAAATTATTGAAATGTTCATATTTTTTAAAACAATAATTATAAGACTTTCTACAATGTACTGTATTGAACTTTTACTTGGGAAAATGTAATATATCTATGTTTTTATTGAATTGCAATTAGGTAACGTGACAAAGAAGATTCTACCACCTGTATATTTTAGAAGTAAAAAAGAGTGGTACAAAAAAAATATACAGTAAGAAAAGTCCAAATATACAGGTGTTTTTTGTAAATTTAATAAAAAGGAAATATTATAAACATGTTTAATAAGTAAAGAAGACATTTGTATGTGTTTGTTGTTATTTAAAAAAGTTTGAGTTTCTTCTGCCCGAGTATGGTTACGATTTTGAATTTTTTTATTTTAGCATTACAAACAAACAGAACACTAACCCTACACTAACCCTAAAACTAACCCTAAATCTAACTGTAACAGCTTTTACTTTTATTACGATTATTATTTTTTAGTTAAACAACAACAAAAAAAGTCGTAACACAAGTAAAAAAATATCCGATAGAAAATTGATAAAAAAAAAAAAAGCCGTAACACAAGTAAAAAATATCCTATAGAAAATTGATAAAAAAAAGCTGTAACACAATTTAAAAAGTATACGATATAAAAAACACAAATCAAATTGTAATCTGTTGATTTTATTTTACGTTTATTATTATCATTTAAATTGTATACGTTAATAAAAAATAATATTTAAAAAAGATGATTTTGTTTTGTTTTTATTTTCGCATTACAAAAAAGCACAGAAAAATTATTAAAATCAACAGCCCGAGAATGTTCATATTTTATAGTTTTAGCGTGAAAATGGCGCCATCCAATGGCATCTTTATCTATAATACAAGCACCATAAATTGAATATGTAAATTTTCTATATTTACTTTATCTACTTTCATAGTATTAAGATTTATTCATTTCAGTAATAACTTTGTCTTCATAACCTGATTTTAGTAATAAGCACATTCTAAGACAGTATTGAAGACTATTTATGTGCAGGCACTTTAAAATCAAGAGTAAATAAAAAAATGTACAAAACGTTTTATTACCATTATTACAATTAATGACTATTATGTTTTAACTGATTATTTATTAAAGCAAAAAAAAAAAAAATATGTGGATACTTTATGCCTCACCTAGTGACAATCAGCTCAATTAAATTCAGTGTCAAGTGTTGCTGAATCATGCAAAGTAATGCAAAAACATGATTTGAAATTGTTTTACACATTGTACTGCATGATAAAATGACGTTTCCAATACAAATCATCAAACAAATCCCCAATGTAGAATGGAGATCATGAAATGCAGAAAAAATAAATAAAAACTTGGGAAATGTTAAAGAATTTAAATATATATATATTAATTGTATTCTGAAGATATTATATATATTAATTGTATTCTGAAGATATTATTAACAATGAATAAATTCCTGATAATCAAATGATAAAATCTGACTATTATTTGGATGGGTTGAAGACTTGAGAGTGAAAAATCTGACTATTATTTGGATGGATGAAAGATTTATGGGTTAAAATGTTTCACAAGCAACCAGAATACAATATATAAGGAACTTAGTTATTGTTGCATAACGATCAACTAATAAATAATGTCAATATTGTGTATTATTCTATAACCCAAAAAAACATTTTTTTTAAAAATATATACCATCATATTCTCCCAGTTTAGTTCTTACTGATTTTTGGGTACTTCCAAAATAAAATCCCTTAATAAAATGAGCACACCATTGTTTAATTGATCATGCAGAATTCTGTAACAAAGTTTCTGAAGATAATTCAGGTGATGGGTTCAAGAAATATACAAAAAAAATTACAATCATTTTTATTAGTATACTGAGATGCAGGTTATTTATTTTGAATAATGAATAATAAAAAAAAGCCTTTTTTTAAATTTATATCACTGAATTTTATTAAGACATACTTTCTATAATTAGAAATATAGTTGAGAAAATATCGCATATTAATTTCACACTACAAAGGTTTAATATTATATACATGTGTGTGTCTGTCTTTGTTGTATTTATATAGTGTGTATTGTAACTATCCAAGTTTTCCACCAAAAAAGGGGGAACACATTTAACTATGGTCAGACATAGGGTCTTCAGATAGGATTCTAGGAGAAATGCAGAAGTAACTAACCAATGCCTATATCCACCTACATTAAGCTAGCTCTTGATTTACTCATTAAATCTAGATACAATTTAGGCTAGTTCATCCATACCTCACCCTCTTTCGGATTCCATTATGCTTCAGTATTCAAACTCAGGGAAAATGTTGCCTTTGGATGTCTTCAGGGGTGAATTTACTTTATGTAGCAACTAAGTTTTCATCAAGCCATATTGTTATGTTATAAATTATGGTAATGGGTGTGCACACACACACACACATATATATATATATTGATTCCCCTTGGAGGCCTTAAAGGAACCGAGCAGGGCAAATTCCTAATGTCCACTTCATACATTCTTGTCATTGCAGCTGTTATTACTATGTGATTATTCATATAGTATACGAACATGGATGGGCTGCTCACCAACAAGCATTAGCCAGTGTGGTGAGTTTATTGGCTTTTTACCTCTGAGTTTAAGATCAAGAAACACCATGGTCTTTCTTCTCAGTGCCTGATAAGGCAGAATGAATGTTTGTGTAAATGATAAATATTTTTCCAATACATATATACAATTATGACAGACAAAAATAAAGCATGGCCCTTATTTCCGGGAGGCTGTAAAGTCACCAACCAAGGCAGCGGTTGGTGGTTTAAAGGTGGAGGGTGCTAAGAATCCCGATTGCAGACCCAGGCTGCCATTTGATGATGACTTTTTATTTAGGTACTTACAACTGCAGATCACTTTCAAGTGAAGGAATATTGCAAGAATTAAAAGAAGAACTGTCTTATATTAAATGGGACATTATTGGACTTTGTGAAGTTAGAAGAAAAGGAGAAGAAACAATTGATTTAAAAAGTGGACATATACTCTATTATAAAGGCACACATATTGGAAATACAAGTGGAGTAGGATTCATTATAAATAAAAAGTGGAAGAACAATATTGTGGAGATTGATGGTGTATCGAACAGAGTGGCAAGATTAGTTATACAACTTAATAGCAGATACCAAATGCAGATAATTCAGGTTTATGCCCCAACAAGTTCTCATAGTGATGAAGTAGTAGAATATTTTTATATGGATGTACAAAAGGCTTTTGATCAGAGTAAACAACATTTTAAAATTGTTATGGGAGACTTTAATGCTAGAATTGGTAGACAAATGAAAGATGAAATTGCTGTAGGTAATTTTGGTTATGGTAATAGAAATGAGAGAGGACATAGACTTGTGGAGTTTGCAGAAAAAAAAAAAAACTTTATATTATGAATTCATTTTTTGAGAAAAATGTTAAAAGGAAATGGACATGGAAGCATCCAAATGAAGGTACAGCAGAATTGGATTATATTTTGACTAACAGAAAATACATATTTCAAGATTGTAATGTTCTTAATAAATTTAACACAGGAAGTGATCATCGATTAGTAAGGTGTAAGTTACGTGTTAATGTAAAACTAGAAAGACAAAAATTATTAAGAAAAACAATATTTACAGTTGATATTCCTAATCTTCAGAAACATTCTAATGAATTTAAATTAGAACTTACAAATAGGTTTCAAGTGTTAGGAGATTTTGAACATGATACAGATTTGAATGAAATTAATATGAAAATAACTGATACACTTTTAAAAACTGCAACAAACATAGCTGGTAGAAAAAAGCAGCAATTGATTAATAAAATTTCTACTGAGACTAGAGAATTTATGAAGAAAAGAAGGAGTATGAAGATATACAAAAATGATGTATTAAAAAGAATTGAATATCTCGAATTTTGTAAAATGGTATGGAAAAGAGTTGTAAATGATATAAGAAAGTTTATTGTGAAATAGCAAGGAAAGCTGTAGAAGAAAATAAAAGTCTCAAAAATGTTAAACAACATTTTGGTATTGGTAGGAAATTTATATCTGCAATAAGAGGAAAAGATTGAATTATTACTAAAAAGAGAGATGACATCATGAAATTGGTAGAAGATTTTTATCAAGAATTATATAGTAATAAAGAACAAGTACCTCCTATATCTATTACATCTTCCGAATTGCCCAGAATTTTAAATGAAGAAGTGAGACATGCAATTAAGTGTATGAAGAAAGGAAAGGCTCCAGGAAATGATGGAATTATAATTGATATATTAAAAGAAGCAGGTGAACAAATGGAATCAATTTTAGCAAAGTTATATACCAAATGTCTAAATGATAAAGATGTACCGGAAGATTGGAAGAATGTAGTAATAATATTAATATTTAAAAAAGGTGATAAAGAAGATATTAGAAATTACAGACCTATCAGCCTTTTATCAGTTTTATATAAAATTTTTACCAAGATAATTACAACTCGTGTACAGAGAACTTTGGATTTCCACCAACCAAGAGAACAAGCTGGATTTAAAAGTGGTTTTAGTACAATAGATCATATCCAGGTATTGATAGAAGTCATAGAAAGGACAAAAGAATATGAGTTGTCATTATGTTTTGGATTTGTAGATTATGAAAAGGCATTCGATTCTATACACATTTTTTCAGTGATTAAAGCATTGGATCATCAAGGTATAGATCCAGGATATTGTCATATTTTAAAGAATCTTTATAAAAATGCAACAGCAACAATTAGATTACATAATGATACTGGAAAAATCAACATTGAGAAAGATGTAAGACAAGGTGACTCCATATCTCCAAAACTCTTTACAGCAGTGCTGCAAGAAGTATTTTGTGGATTAAAATGGGAAACTAAAGGAGTGAAAGTAAATGGAGAATATTTAAGTCATTTAGATTTCGCAGATGATGTAGTTGTTTTTGCAAATAATGATTCATAGCTGCAGGAAATGTTGCAGGAGTTAGCAGATGAAAGTAGAAAAGTAGGACTAAAGATAAATGTTAAAAAGACTAAAGTAATGTTTAATCGATTTGCTCAAAATATGAAAATAAAGATTGATTAGGAAGAATTAGAAGAAGTTAACAGTTACAAATACCTTGGTCAGATTCTTAATACAGATTGAAACGTAATGGAGGAAATTAATCATAGAATTAAACTTGGTTGGAGTGCTTTTGGTAGAAATAACTTGACATTAAAAGGAAATATGCCTATGTGTTTGAAAAGGATGGTTTTTAACAAATGTGTTTTACCAGTTCTTACTTATGGATCTGAGACTTGGACATTTAATAGAAGAGCAATACAGAGACTTCAGACTACTCAAAGAAGTATGGAGAGATGTATGTTGGGAGTAACAAGAAGAGATCGAAAATGCAATGTATGGGTAAGACAACAAACAGGTGTTACTGACCTTATTGAAAAAATTAAAAGATTGAAATGGAGTTGGGCTGGACATATTGCTAGAAGAGATGATAATAGATGGACAATTGAAATTTTAAACCAAGAGATTGTAAAAGACCCAGAAAGAGACCACATGTGAGATGGATGGATGAAATAAGAAAATGTGCAGGGGTGTTGTGGAGAAGAGAAGCTAAAGATCGGAGATGGGTTAAACTTGGAGAGACCTTCATCCTGCAGTGGATTGATAATGGTTGATGATGATGATGATGGTGATGATATATATATATATATACTTAGTTAAGTAAATTGATGAGCGAGTGTATGAACTAGTTTGATAAACTAGAGACAAATTTGATTTAAAACATATTAACAAATTTTATTAATAACAGATAAAAATTGAAATTGTATCTGCATAGCAAAATATGTGCTTATATGTGTCCCATATGCATCTCTACCAATTCAATATCTAAATTATTCATTTTACTAATCCATGTCACTGGTAGATATGGATTAATAGACACTTTCTACTTAAAAAGTGGATACAAAAATAAAATAAAAAAAATATTGTTTCATTGTCATAATGATCGTGAAGCTAACTAACTATTTACAAGATTATATCACCATATTTCCAATAGCTACATGATTTAATTTCTGCTGGAAAGTTCTTCTTTGGGACCCCTCCCCTAAGACAAGTTTCCTGAATTAAATAGAAAATGACTTTGACATCAGAATTGTAACAACTGTTAGTTAAACATAAACAAGTAAATCAACAGCATAAACTCTGTCTTGTACTTGTGAATGCAAATTAATATGGAAAAGCATCAAAATTTCTTATCTCATCCATATAATGTGATGATAATGACAAATTTCAAATCACTATGGAGAAAATCAGCCTAAATTTTATTTACAAAACAAAAAAAAATTATAACTCAATAAACATCCCCCCCTTCGTTCAATATTGCTTCTCATGGAATGGACTCTCCTGTTGGCAAACACTCTGCAACTTCCAAGTGTGAAAATAATAAAAGGAGAATTTTACAAATGTATAAAGTAAAAAAAATATAACATGATAATTTTGATTTTGTTCAAATCTTCCTGATTAGAGTCTATAATTTAAACATTAGTGTCTTTCATGGTTACAGTCCATTCTGATAACTCCTCCATAATTCTCCAAGTTTTCTGGTAATGCTTTGTCAAGTTTGTTTCCATTTCAGATATCACTCTCTTACAGGCTTTACTCAGACACTTCTGATTTGGCATTAGGTGTTTTTCTAGGCATTATTTAAATGAACAAATTACAGCATCACACTTTATGACAATTAAGACATATGCATTGTTTGATAATTTTGAAAAAAAAAATCCTTCAGATTATAAATGGTATTAAGTAAATTTATGCACAGAAAAGCTTTACTTCATTGTTTATCAGCAAATGCTGGTTATATAACTTTTTTCATTGTTTGATTGTGCAGTTTTCTGTCTTTAATTATCCCTACAAAAGTATTTTTATTCATTTACTACACTGCTAAAGTTTATTAATTTTTGCATTGTTAAATGTTGATGATGATTTGTTTTAATTTTCCGTGCTTTAAAATCTTATACAGAATAGAAAATATTGTCAAAAACATCATATATTTTATTCTTGTTTTAATGTTCAATATTAAGATTGTGATTAATATATCACTTGATAATATATGAAAGATAATGGAAATTACTTAGGTTTGATTTTATACTATGGGCTTAACATCTACTGTTAGCAAACTCACATTTTCAATTTCCTTTTCTATTGATATAGGTGACTATTTTGCATGAATTAATGTTTGTTGTTGATGTTACCTAATAACATTATGTAATAAAATTATGTAGTAAAATTCTATTCTCATTTTCCAACACTTGGTTGCCTAGATATTGATTTTACCTCAGGTCATCACTACATGTTTATGTGATAAGATCATAGAGTAAACAATTAGTGAGAATTTTTTTTAATTAACTTCCTTGTCTAATAATTTCTAAATTATACTCTGTATTCATTATTCTTAAGCTGAAGCTGTAGCATCTTGGAAAACAACTATTGAATCTAAAAACTTCAGTAAATATTACTAACCTATTAAGGGCACTCAATAAATTTTAATTGTTTAGTAATTTTCCAAATTTATAACCATTTATCATTTATAATTTTTATGGTAATAATCCTTCTCAGAATTTACCAGCAATCAGTATATTGAAGTAAAAGAAGTAATTTATTTTATAGGGGAAAATACACTTTTGCATTTGCACAACTTTTTGCTAATTTTAACAATATTTTTATTCTATATTTATTTTTGTAAAACTATTCAAAATTTATTTTTTAATAAGTATGTGCTATTAACATAAATTTTCATTAACCATTTAGTTGTTGATATTTTTGAGAGCCGATAGCAGTGGTTGGGTTAAATTTTTGAACAATTTATTTAAAAAAATTTTAATTTATTCTTTATATTATATTTTCAAAGATTTTGATATTATTTTCTAAAAAAATAAGTGCTTACAATAAAAAATATTTCTTTAACTATTATTTCAACATTGTATAAAAAAGGAAATATTAAACTAAAATATGTAATAAGATTTTAAAAAATACATTTTTAATACATAATTACTACATTGTTTATAAAAATATTAAATGAAATAAAATCAGATATTTTTAAATTCAGTTTGTAAAAACAAATAATTTATTATTTAGATTACTTAAAGATAATGAAATCCTATTTAAAATGTTAATTTCTACTTATATTTTAATATATATTTATTGAAGCAATCAATGTCTAATCACATCGAGCTTCATGTTTCATTAGCTATAGTAACCTCCTGTGTGGACCACAAGTCAGACCTCACATATATATCTGCCTTTTTTGTGCACTGAATGCACAATAATTAAAAGAAAAGCTATAAAAAGATTTAGTAAAAACCCAAACAGTTGTATGACTAATGCATATATATATATATATATATAATATTTTTAACCGTTTACAAACAATTACAAACAATCCTTAAATCTGCAGAAGTATTTTCGGTTACTTTCTAACCTGCCTCAACTGCCATTAAATTCAAAAACCAAAAGCAGAAGAAAACGTCATCAATTCAAATTCCACGAATCTCCTCATATTTTAATGTTAGAAGCTTGTCAATGTATTAAATGGGTTTTATTCCTGTTTATAAAAATTGCCTCTTTAATTTTTATTTTACTATGGTTTCTCTCTTCATGAAGAATTTTCACATTTTCAAAATTAAATTTAAGGATTGTTTGTAATTGTTTGTAAACCGTTAAAAATATTATTTCAATTATAATTACAATATTTTTTTTTTTATTAATGGATATTTTATTTATTTTACACACACATACACACACACACACACACACACACACATATATATATATATATATATATATATATGAACATAGCAATGATATATTAATATGTATTGCTGAAAATTATATTATTTTTATATGTATATTTTAATTATATTTGGAATTTAAAAGGTTTGACATATTTTAGAATAGTCGCTAAGTGGAAGTAATCCATTCTTTTTATATAAGAATATTTCTAATTAAAAGTCAACATTTTAATTAAAACTAAAATGAATCTTTTTCTTAAGTTTTAGTAAATCTATATAAAATCTAAATTATCTAAAAAGGTATTTTGAAACTTTATCTTTAATTTTTTTTTTAGTGATTAAATATATTACTCATTAGAATTAAGATTACAGGGATAGCTGCAGGCAAATGAAATTGCATTCTTGGGGTGGAATTAAAAAATGTATAAAAGAGCCCATAGAACAAAAGAAGTCATTTTGTCAAAGTTTTTTTTATTCAGACAGTTATTAAATGTTGAGTCAGTAATTAAATTTTCATTTAGGCAAAATTTTTTTATTCAGTCATTAAATTTGATTCAGTAAGTAAATTTTCAGAGAATGTGATTCAAGATATTTAAATTTTAAGAAGTTAACACAAGTTTGGCACTATGAACTTTGAGTAGAGGGAATCTTTCACCTTTCTCTCCTTTTTCCAGAGACTGTCTGCCTGCTGCTGCCATGTTCTATCTATCTGACCAGCTGCACAAGAGACCATCTAAGTGCTGATCCAACTGCTGACTGTCCAGCTGTACCTGCCTGCTGTGCTTTCCTGAGGTAACCTCACATAATGAAGAGCTGCTTTAAATATATATAATATGTAATGAAACCATGACTTCCTTAATGTATTAGTGTATAATTCCTGCTAATTTTGCACTTGAACTCTCTCTCTCTGTAAACTCTACTATTTTAGTGTAATTTTAATGTACCTTTTATGCTTAAATTCTTGTATATAACGTTGTGCAGCTCCATTAGATATTTTTAACTTATTCATTTTATGTATGTAGACAATTTATTCAACCTCCTGAATCTAATAAGGAGTTATTTTATTTATTTAATGGGGAAAGAATTAGGGGATTCATCTAAAATTTATTAGTGAAGATTTAATCAATTTAACAGAAATTGCTCACTAGGTTGGTTTTTATATTCAAATCTTTTATTCTTTTTTTTCTTATCTAAATATTATTGCTACATTTTCATTTACCATTGTCAAACTTACTCCACTCACAACTTTGATGCTATCCATTTCTGTTAAATACAATAATGATTATTACTAATCATTTTTCGAAACAAGAGATTATCTCTAGCACAGATATAAATTTTCAACCTCACTTAAAGATTAATATATCTGATGTTTTTATTTATTTTACACACACAGAGTTATTAATATTTTTCTTTCACATGTGTAATATTTTATAGATATAATAAACACCTCGATACTTCTTGTATTCTTCTTAAATTCACTTAAATAAAGCTGTAAGAAAAAACAAATGACCACCAAAATGCATTTTATGCTGATCCAGCATTTTAAAATGATTAGTAATAATCATTATTGTATTTAGCTGAAATGGATGTTATCAAAGTGGTGAGTAGAGGAAGTTTGACAATGGTAAATGGAAATGTAACAATTTACTCTAGATAAATACTTTTCATATAATAAAGATATATATCAGAGATAGTGACCTGGGCCAACTTATGAGTGCTGATTCAGCATGAAATGCATCTTGGATGTCATTTATCTTTTATTATGTCTTTATTTAAGTAAAATATAAAAAGAATAGGGAAGAATGGAAGTGTTTATTATACCTAAATATTATTGTGGGTGCATACTGTTACTTTATTATTTGAAATTTTATTCCTAAACTGTCATTTAAAAGATCATGAACTTGAATATTGTTATCATCCTGAATTGCCATTTGTCTGGAGGTTAGTTCTGTTATTAAAAACGTTGATGGGAATAGAATTTAAAATTAATTTTATTATTTTAGTTAAAAGAGTTATTATCCATTATAATTTGGTTAATGATTCTTTATATAAACATATCATTGTGCAGAGGTCAAACCATTTTTGGGCATTATGTAATATATTAATTTTATCACTTAGGTATAATGCTGATGGCATATCTTTTCTTTATCTTATGGTACATACATAAATATGTTTTTTTATTGGTTTGTCATTGGGGACTTTGGAAGTCCAATGTTCCCCATAATATTACCTGAAAATCATTTGTAATCAGGGGTGCACAATACTCTCTGTGGAATGTGAGGTTTACAGGGTTATGATTGTGCTGCAGAAGTTCCACACAGGTGGCTCTGGGCAGTGGAACCCCAACCTCTCCATTCAGTATCATTCCACCAATATGCACGACATACCAACCTGGATTCATTCTCAAATATGATAAAATAATGAAGTATTCAAACCTTCATAAGCTTTGAATTTCTCTGATGACATGCTAGTATCATTATTGTTTTATTAAATTTATTTATGCCTGTTTGACCTTTCATTAGTTGCAATGAGGTGTTGTAAATAATGACTCATTCATAAAATACACCAACCAGCTAATTAGTCAGTATGCTGTTTTTATACTGCCGTCTTTTAAAATACTAATCAATTCACATAGATGTAAATCAATACATATTCTCTGTCAAACCATAATGATTATATACTTTACCTCTTTCTGTCAACATAACACTTTTTTTTTCTTGTATACTTATTCTAAAGACACTATTTCCAAATGAAGCCTGTCAAACATATGTAATGACTTTAAAATGATAAATAAATGATTGAGACCGTATATTTACATTTATTTGTCAAAATGATTAATGCTAAATTATCAAGCATCTTCCTATAATCCAAATCTGTTCCGATCTTGTAGATTGTTTTATGTATCCACAACATTCTGTTTATAAATATTTGTAAATGGACATGTTCAACTCCGCACAAGTTACAACTCACTCAGTAAAAATTATGTCCATTGAATAATTAATTAAAGGGGATTATATAAAACAATCCCTGAAATTTTGTAAATAGTTAACATTATACCAAGCATGAAATGTCTTTGTGTAATATATATAAATGTGTGTTCTAATAATTTATTAAATTAATATATGTAAATCCTCATTTCTGAATTATTATTTTCTTTTAATCAATAACTATAATTAATAAAATAACTAATAAATGTAATTCCTGGCCTACTCTTATCTCTATCATCATCTTCAGTCTGATTTTATGCTCTACCACTGTGTTTCTGTGCCTGGAAATAAAATAATTATGCTGTATCATAGGAATTGTTGTTCATAGGGTCACAGACTCGAATAATAAACAAATAGATTAGAATTCATGATTATTTCAGACCTGTGTATCTCGAGCATTATTGCATTTGATGTACTTTTGCTTGGATTTTGAGTCTTATTGTGTGAGAAGACTGTTCCAACTGGTACAATATATATATATATGTATATATATATATATATATATATATATATATATATATATATATATATATATATATATATATATATGCTGCGATAAATACAAAAAATATTGGTTTATCCAATTACACATTGATGTTGTATGTTATTATTGCTTTATTTTGACTAGTCTTCTAAAAATAAATATTTTAAAATAAAATCTAATTAATATCACTATAGTCTTCTAAAATAATAAATATATAATATTTTGTGAACGAAATCAGTTTGTGGAAAATACATGCTTTTATTTTCAAAATCTAAACAAAAGAATGAATATGATCACAGGCTCTGACAAGTGTTTGCTTGTGGAGAGAAATAAAAACTAACAATCAGCAATACTAAGACGTATTGTCAATGACTTTGTAATATTTTTCCCATACAATATTAACATATTGTTATTTTTTTTAAATTAAGATTTCAATATTATTTTAGTTTCTATTTTTACTATCAAACAAATGCTAAATCGACAAATTAGTACTAAACATACCCTCCAAATGTTGATTTAATTTTGTAAATGTGACATTCAATAATTAAGGTGGCATTTTATTTCTGATATGTCATGGTAGTTCTGCTATTTTAAATCATTTTTCAACAGCTATTTGCAGAATTTTTAAAAAATGACAAAACTGCAAAATAATAAATGTTGATTTATTAATATAAATAAAAATATTTAGTCCCATCACTAAATATTTGTATCTGTTTTTGTGTTTTTGATTATTGTAATTCTTTGTAATATAATATCCATAATATTGACAAGATTACCAGATAAGTTTTGGAATGACAAAAAATATGAAAAATTATGTTTATTAAACAATTCTGATTGTTTTTATACAATAATTGTATAATACATTGGAACCAAGAATAACACCATATTTTATTCCCACCACTCCCTTTCATGCATTCAATGTATATATTTTTGAGAGATCTCCAAAAATAATCAGAATCATTATCTGGAGTATGAATATGTTGTAGTATATGCTTTTTTTCCTTAGATGCCTTTTGTGGAAACTCCCTTACACCATACTGTTAATGGTAACCATAAAGAGAAATTGTGCTTCAATATAGTAAATGTTTTTTTTCTAAATGCATATTGTTTATTTGGCAATTTTGGAAGTGGTTGAAAAGATGGAATGTGATATTTGTTTTCTAGGGAAAGTGGCAATTTTCTAGCAAGATACTTTGGAAAAAATACATGTTTACAGGTGGTTTAATGGAAGTTTTAAAGTAACTATATTCCCATGGAAATGTGGTGAGTAAAGTCCAACATCAAGATGATGCTGATTTATTTTTGGTACAAGTAATATTGTTCACTATAAATTTCTTTGTAATGATCAGATATTTTATATACAATTCTAACAAGATTGCATAATGTAGTATAACAAAAGTCAAACAATTTGTAGCAAAGTGGGGAGTGCAAGTTTTATCATGACAGTATTCCAGCAGACAAAGCATTGAGTGTAACATATTTTTTAATTAAACAGCATAGCCCAACTACTTCATCAGCTATATTAAACTGATCTCATGTCATGTTACATTTTATTTATTTTCCTGAAAGAAAAAAAATGTTTCAAAAGAAAAAGTTTTGCAAATTATGAAATGTCAAAGAAAAAAATGATGGACATATTAAACACTATCACATTGCAAAAATTTTATGATGACTTTGAAAAGTGAAAAACTCACGTAGACTAGTATACTGCATAAGTTGGGCAGTACTTTGAAGTTTGGACTTAATTTATTAGATCCAAAGAGAAATACATAATATTCAATTACAAAATTCTGCTTATTTTTGAGTACCTACTAATATAATATTCCACATTTTGTTGATACATTGATTAAAATAAAATACATATTGCTTATTGAATTGCAAGTACATAGTAATTCTTAACATATATTTTTATATTGTAATGGTACAGACTCAGAGGTGTAACTTGTGGCGATGGGACTCATCATCATACAACACAAGTCAGTGACTCAAAATTTAAAATATTAAATATCAATTTAATATATAAAAGTAAAATAAAAGTAATGTGTATGAGAGCACTCTGGAAGGTCACTCTAAGAGATCAGCACAACTAACTATATTAAATATAGGTATGTTAAGTATAAGTGCATCAGCGTTACACAAATGTAGTAACCATCCATATCATGAATGATCAAATAAAAATAAATCAACAGTCAATCTGGTGACTGAATTTAGAATAGGTTTACTATAGACCAGCCTAATTATTTAACCCATTCAGCTCATGGAAGATTATTTAAATATTAATTTGGATGCATAGACTCAAGTGCTAATCCATAAGAATATATAACAATAAAAATAATAATATTAGGATATTATATCATGCTGAACATCATACTGTATTGACCAACTATATTCTTAATTTTTAAATAAATACTAAACTAAATAAAATGTAGTGCATGGACTTTAAAATATATCTCCTTTGCTCAAATCCAAAAACATCATCATCAACTGGATGCCCATAAAGATTAATATAACCCTCTTTTATATACAAGCTTTATAACTATTGTTGTTAACAAAAGATGATGCAACTTATAATATTCTAAACATTTTTAGGATTAAGTTCACTGGTATTAATTTTAACAAGGAAATATTATTTTATTTATAACAATTAAAAAATCAAATAAAGGTCTGAAGAAAAAAGCTATATACATATAAATAAAGCATCCTGATTTTGATTACTATACAATAAAAAAAGCTGTTGCATTATTATTTACATATATGTTTCAATAGCTTTACATAAAACACACACACACACACACACACACATATATATATATATATATATATCAGCACACAAACATGTGGTATAATATAAAATGAATGTTTCTTAATAATAAAATAATTTAAATTCAAAATTATTTAACCTTTATAGTTATTCCAGTGTAGTATAAAATATATCTACAAACAAAAAATTGTCTGTGGTTATTTGTATTTTTCTTTTCAACTTTATATATATATACACTACTATGTTGTTGTATGCCATGAAATCCATAACAGTTGCAATATATATATATATATATATATATATATGTGTGTGTGTGTGCGTGTGTGTGTGTAAATGTGTACAGAAAGAAAATGTATCATCAGTAAGTATGAATACTCCATCAATTATTTTTGATCACATTAGAGCATGTAATTATGGTTTTAAATTTGACAATAGTGATGTAAAAATTATTCAAATTGAAAGGTGTAATGAAAAATGAAAAATTAAGGAGGCAATGATGATATCTAGGAATAGAGAGGGTTTAATGAATAGACAATCAGCTAATATAATGTGGGAAATTTGAATGGATTGAATGATGGGTAATATAAGTTAATTTTGTGTACATTTGTATTAACCTTTTGTGTGATCATTGTGACTAAAAATGAGATGACTTCAAGTCACTCGAATTCCCTCATTTTTAACACTACCGTTAAAATTTTGCGTTATTTTTTAAAGTTAAAAAATGTTCCGTAAGATGCTGCCCTCTCTTGAATTATTTTACAAGTAAAAAATCAATAAAACTGACATTGAAGGTCTAACAAAGGAAGAGGGCAGTCTGTCCTTGATGCTGAGTGGCTGTTATCCATCAAGAACAAATAAAACTGCTTGTCAATAACTAAACCGCTATGATTTCTTTTCTTTCATTTTGAAAGTGATAAATGAATGTTTTAGACCATTTGAAAAGTATTTTTTGACAAATTATAAATTATTTTGATAAAATATGCTAAAAATAAAATTATTTTAGAAAAATAGTTAAGACTTTAGCAAAAATTATTTACTTTTCTGCAACATAAAATTGGGAAAGAAATCACAGATGTCAGCAAAACTTTTTAGTTGGTGAGTAACATTCATTTTAGATTTGTCGCTATTGAATATTTTTATAATTATAAATAAAAATGTATTTTTGAAAAAAACTTTTGTTCACTTACATAACCTGACAAATTAATAATATATTTTTTACAAATAAAACTAAAGTGAATATAATATTAAAAGATGAATATATTTTGAAGGTTGAGTTTGTAAATTGAGGAATTAAAAGTTTAGACTTTTACCTCACTCAGCCAATAAAATAATCAGCGCTCAAAAGATTAATAATTGATAAAGATTGTCAGTTATACAATCGGAAGTATTTCTGGTAAAGAATATATTGTTTAAAATTTGAATACTGCATTAAATAAAGTTGTTTGAATTATTATTATATGATTTAAAAATACAAACATTTAATGGTTATATATATATATATATATATATAACCATTAAATATATATATATAAGTATAAGAAATAAAATTTCCATTAATTAAAAACAAAATTGTAATTATAATTGAAATAATAAATTTAACAGTTTATAAACTATTACAATCAATCCTTAAATCCACAGAAGTACTTTTGGTTAATTTCTTAAACCTGCCTCAACTGCCATTAGTTTTTTTTTTTTTTGTGAATTTAATGGCAGTTGAGGCAGGTTTAAAAAATTAACCAAAAGTACTTCTGCAGATTTAAGGATTGTTTGTAATAGTTTGTAAATCATTAAATTTACTATTTCAATTATATTTATGTATATTGTAATGTTTTTCCATCTGACTAGACCTCTATCACAATAAATTGCATACGTTGATCAAGTTATGCAAAAAGAAAAAAGTTGTATTTTTATTTCTAAAAAACATAACTATATTTCCTTATGATTACAATTGTGAGTAGAATCAGTTTTTAATATATAAATGAGGGTGCCAGTGTTGATTACACTCACTGATTCTGCATCAAACATAATGTAACTCGTAAATTAAAAAGAAAAAAAATGTTTTTAAAGAGACGGTATTAGATTTTACTGTGAACTAGAATTATTTTTTTAAATATTATTATTCCTGGAACATATTTATAACATATTGGCAAAGGTAAATTATATTTTTAAATACCACTAAATTAATAGTAATGAATTTAATAATAAATACTAATAATTATTATTAATAACGCACAAAGAAAAGTTGGTATTAGAAATAAATATTTTATTCTAACAAATTAAAATGTTAAAGATAGATTACGAGTTAAATAAAAGTGGAGAGAGCATATGCTAATCTAGATAAGAATCCATTAATAAAAAATAACAGTTAAACAATTAAAAAGTTCTTGGTTAAATAAGAGTCTCTTGATCAATAAAAGTAAAGTATATATTGGGGTCCTATTATAAGCTTATTTTTTTAGAATGGTTTCTTGACAATTTAATTACAATCGGGAATAATAATGAGTCATAGCTTACCAGTAAGTTTAGCAAGAAGTTTGTAGATTACTATGCATAGTTTTTTGGGTTAGAATGAGCTCAGCCATTGGTTATAAGTTGATCTTGTGGTCTATTCTCATAGTCAGTCACAAAGGTGTTTTTGGTATCCATCTTCAGACATGATGTCCGCAGAAGCTCCGGTTCACTCCAACATGCAGAATTATTTCAGCATAGGGCGATCCTGGATATATTCTTTTTATCCAGGACCAACTATAGAAAAACAGATGAAACAAGACACTGATCAAACTGGCCTCTTTCTTTTTATACTCGAGGCCCAGTGTTCTGACTTCTGCACATGTTAGTATCATGGTATTTCAGTTCATAATCTTGTACATTTTTTTTATCAGTTTTCAATTACAAAGTCCTCTTTTTTATCAAATCTTTCAGCCATCTTTAATTAGCTAAGATATTTTTCTTTTAGCTTATCTAGAATAGTGATTTGTGTGTCTTTTGTTATTTCTTATTTTTACTTTTATTTTTAATAACAAAAAAAATATGAAAGACCATTTTAACTTTCACTGTACATTTTAAAAAAAAAATTATACTAATAAAAAAAATCTAAGTTTACTCTTTTTTTTAGCTTTTACCAAATACCAATATAATTGTACCATATATAAATAAACGGTACAATATATATATATATTTAACAGTCACTGAGATTTGGTCTTAAAGTATCTGCCGACAGGGCATCATCTAGGCCATTCGAACCTAGAAAAATTTATAAAGTAGGCAGATACGTGCTATTAAAAATCCAACTTTTCTTTTATTGACCATTTGCCCTCGCCACTAGCTCAAGGAGATGCAGAGACTAATATAATATAAATTATTATCCAATTATATTTCAATATTAAAAGAAATAAATAAAATAACCCACTGCCAATAATTAACACACAAATAGATTTTTATTAATGCACATTTAAAATTGAGGAATAAATTTATTTTTAGATTTTAACATTAATATTTTTTTTTTTAATTTAAATTCAAATTACTATTTAAATAGACCACACAGATGGATATTTCCGAGGGTGAATTTTTTTTACCGAGATGCTTGTACTACTAACAGTCCTTCCCATATGAAGTTTTCCCGAAAACAAATCGAGTCATTCACCCCTTAAAAGAAGTTTTCCTGAAAACAAATCGAGTCATTCAAAGGGGTAAGTGAAGCAACTGACAGCAAAACACATACATATCAGGTAATGAAATTGAA
This sequence comes from Epiperipatus broadwayi, assembly GCA_028023455.1. Lineage (NCBI taxonomy): Eukaryota > Metazoa > Onychophora > Udeonychophora > Euonychophora > Peripatidae > Epiperipatus > Epiperipatus broadwayi. The sequence goes on along the minus strand of JAQFVV010000084.1, from coordinate 5,010,883 downwards.
CTCTCCCAACTTTAACGTAACTTTTAATTAGAACATAATACACACACAAAAAATGAAATGGAAATGATTGCTTAAACATCTGTATAAAAAAATATTAATAATTGATTTTGCATTTTTAAATCAGATAAGAGTTCTTATTTTCAGCTATTAATTAATTTCAATTTTTAGGAAAGTTCTTATTAAATAGACACTATAGTTCATACGTTACGGATTGAGCAGATTTTAGGGATTCGTCTTCATGATCACTTTCGTAGATTTTGTCATTCTTTGAAATAAAACTGCTACTTGCCATTCATTTGGTCAGGAACTATCATACAGAGGCCTCAGCTGATTGTCTGGAAAATCAAACATATTGCAGACTTCCACATTGTGAAAATCTGCAATATAGCCAGTTATAATGATATATTCATAGTCAGCTCTCAGATAACAATCCTCAGAATAATTTGGCTTTTATATTTTTATTAGTCTCTTATCATCCAATTTTTGGATTCAAAGAGTAAGATGTCACTAATCCATTCGTGTTTCAGTAATGGTCTGTGCTGTCATTTTCGTGTTTGCATTGGTCATTTAATTCCATTGTATTCTCTTATCTGATCATTTAATTTATTTTACATGCCTCACAAGTTAGTTTGCTTTTGAACAATCATTTAATTAATAAGACAATCATTTCTATTTTCTAAGACTATAGAAATCAACATTATTTCTAGTTTTAAAATATCAATCTTTACATTTTTACTTTTTTACAAAAAAAAAATACTTTCAAATGCTTTTATCTGTAAAAGCCTTCAAAGTTTTCTATCTGTGTGATCTATATACGTTACACAACTTTTAATTTTTAGTTTTTAAGTTAAGTTTTTTTTTTTTTTCATTTTAATAAATCAATTTTTCTTCGCAATCTTTTTATTTTAATTTTTAAATAATGTAACGGCATGTTTATATACCATTACAATATATATATATATATATATAAAATGTATGTTAATTAAAACAAAATTGTAATTATAATTGAAATAATAAATTTAACGGTTTACAAACTATTATAAACAATCCTTAAATCCACAGAAGTACTTTCAGTTAATTTCTTTGTCTCAACTGCCATTGAATTAAAAAACAAAAAAACAAAGCAGAAGCAAATGTCATCAATTCAAATCCCAAAAATCTCATATTTTAATGTTAGCAGCTTGTTGATTTATTAACTAAATTTTATTCTTATTTATAAAAAATTGCCTCTTTAATTTTTCTTTTATTATGGTTTCTCTCTTCATGAATAATTTTCACATTTTCAAAATCAAATTTAAATTTATATTTACATGTTTTTTCATGATCAAATAAAATGGATGGAACCATTAAATCTCCATTATTTTTACTTTTTACATGCTTATATAACAATTCATGCTCCCTCAATCTCTTCTCAATACTGCACCTAGATTCACCTATATATGATAGCATACAATGACAAATAATTTGAGACATGACATTACTCTTTTGTGTGATTGTATGCTATCATATATAGATGAATCTAGGTGCAGTATTGATAAGAGATTGAGGGAGCATGAATTGTTATATAAGTGTGTAAAAATTAAAAATAATGTTAATTTAATGTCTCCTTCAGTTTTCTTTGATCATGAAAAAACATGTAAATATAAATTTAAATTTGATTTTGAAAATGTGAAAATTCATCATGAAGAGAGAAACCATACTAAAAGAAAAATTAAAGAGGCAATTTTTATAAATAGGAATAAAATGCAGTTAATAAATAGACAAGCTGCTAACATTAAAATATGCGATTTGTGGAATTTGAATTGATGACATTTGCTTCCCCTTTGTGTGTTATTTTTTAATTTAATGGCAGTTGAGGCAGGTTTAAGAAATTAACCAAAAGTACTTTTGCGGATTTAAAGATTGTTTATAAATAGTTTGTAAACCGTTAAATTTATTATTTCAATTATAATTACAATTTTGTTTTAATTAACAGATGTTATATATATATATATATATATATATATATAATTCAATTTATTTATTTATTTGCTAGCCAACAGCATATAGACAAATACTAATTGCACCTTAAAATAATAACTGCAATATACACAACACACATTATATAATAATAATAAAAAAAACAAAAAGCAAAAAATATATAAATAAAATAAATTTAAATTAATCAAGAGTGACATTGTGATTATATAATGAAATGGTCAGTTTCATCCATCTGCCCATTTCACTTATTTTACCCACACATGTATCTATATTCCAGTTTTAAACCTTCTCAGAGTACCCATTTAAATAAGATTAAATTATTATATATGCAGAATCACATATATATATATATATATATATATATATATATATATATATATATATATATATATATATATATATATATATATATATATATTGTGAGCAGTATGTCTGTAATTTAATAGTATACATATATATTACAGATATGTATCCATTTTATAAATATTTCTAATTTAAGAAATATTTTAGTTTAAATTATTATGTTATTGGTATATATTACAGATATGTGTATTCATTTTATAAATATTTTTAGTTTAAGAAATATTTTACTTAAATTATTTAGCCAATTTTATTGATGTATTATTGAAATCACATACGTATATTTCCTGTTATTCTGCATGTATGGTTATAAAATTAGTCTCCTACTAATTACGAAAGTAACTTTGTCAAAATAACATTTTGATTTTTGTAAACAATTTTGGAAGTAGATCATGCATTGGTCCTAAAATAGCATGGACTTGATTTGTAAATATAAAATGTTAATAACAAAATAGGCAGGAAAACAAAATCTAAATTGCTTGTTATAATTAAAAATGTTTTTCTAAAATAAATAAATACGTTTTTCTACTGGTTGTAGCTATTAAATATGTTTTGCTAAAATAAATAAATGGACTTTTAGCTACTGACAAGCTCATAAAAAATTACAGGTTGCCAGAGTTTAAAAAGTATAAATACTTAAAGTTTTGTTGCCATGAATCAATCTTATATATAATGTGAGTTGTAAGTAGAACATACACCCATTTTACCTTCAAAATGATCGAGTAGAACGGTCATAAATCACTCCTCTCCTTAGCCAGAGAACGGAGAAGAACTTTGGTCCCATAAATGTAATGTCGGACACCAGCAAAGCAAAGCAGCCCATGAAAAATCTCTATTAACTTTAAATCATCATCAAAAGTGTCAACTTAATATCCTCCCAAGTGTTCCAGAAACTAATTGCAATGAAGACAACTGAATTGCAAATCTTCTCTCAGAGCTCTGTTTATAAACTGTGACTTTCAATTCTTTCTTTTAAAAGCTAGCTATTTATTAAATCTGCCTTTCCCAAACACTTTTACTAAATCGGCAAAGAAGACTACTAAATGCTAAATCTTGTCCAATTATAAAACTTGAATTCTCTTTTAAAATGTAAAACTCGAATTCTCTTTTAAAATGTAAAACTCTAATAATCTATTTTAAATTAAATGTATAATTTCCTGCGGTCCTTTATGCCTATTTATAATCTATTCTATTTATTCTAGGATTTTATCATTTTAATATTATATGTAATTAATATGCCAAATGACTCGAAACTGCAAGTATTTATAAATATAATTTTAGCTTATCAATCTGTGAAGATAATTTCAAATCTTCACTATAATAAATATTAAATAATTGAATTATTATTTTTCTTCTTCACTCGCTGTTTCAAGATCATATTATTATTTTACTGATTAAGTTTTGGGTATTAATATTACAATAATCAGTTATCTAGTTAAAACTATAGTTTGATTAATTCTAGTTATGAATTATAACTATTTATATATGTAACTCATACATCATAGAAACTAGTTACAGAGATATTCTCAAAGCATATTTTAATGTTTTATTCATAATTTATCCCCAAATATGCTTTATCCTCCTTAGATTTATATATGTTGAGATGCAGGTGATAATATTAAATTAGGTTAATAATTAATTTAGTCCCTAAATAGTATATTTGAAATACTAAATTTGACAACTGGATTGTATAGATATGCAAATAGACACTATCTAATTTTAAGGCATGATAATTTTACGCATTTGCATTATATATGTATAAGTTGCAGATGTGTTCTTACAAAGTACGCAATGTACACTTATCTGCTTGCTGCATGATTCTTGATGATGTGCTGATGGAGACCACACTCATCCACTTTAGTTCAGGTTCAAGCACACTTTTAGAATTAGGGCACAAGGATCTAGATTATTCATAATACTTATCTGACTCCCTGAACTACTAATGTTCCTATTCATAGCAAGTTGAGCGGTTTTAGGGCAAACCAAGTCTTTGGAGACTGAAGCCCATGAATAATGACCCATTCGCACCTTTGAGCTTTATTAATATTTTGATATGTGCTATAGTGGATATAGGTAAACCTATTATAAACCAGTTTTCTCTCCTTTTATATTAAATGCTTATCTGGTATTAGTGTATATCCTAATCTAGGTTACCATGCTAACCTGCGTATCTCTGAGCCTAATTACATGCTCGAATTAACTTTGTATAGATAGATGCCATAAGAGCACTATTAAGTTAGTTATATAACTTTGGCTATAAAGATCCATATGGTTTAGCAGACTACATGGAAGCTAGAAAATTGGCCTATTAATATAGGCATAAACTCCAATACTGCACTACACTTTATTAAACACTTATAATGAGAAAGATAACATTAATCTCATTAGTTATATAATGCCTGTGAGCGTAATATCTCACGTTCCTATCACATAATTTTGTATGTTTGGATTTATTAGTTGTTATTGTTTTATTAAATTAATAATATTTAAAATTATAACTCGTTTTCATATTTTATTGTCCGTGAGTTCATTTTATCCAACTTTAGATTTACTTGCACATACATTATTATATCTATAGGTAGATTATTCTTTTAAATTTCATAATCAATAATTGATATTTTAATTAACCATTTAGTCTTATGTGTTATATATCTGACCAAATCAGTGCTCAATTAGTTAATTTACGAGTCTTTTGTTTTATACTGAGTGACTGCCGGACTGAGGTTATATTGAATGTCTGTGTACATTGAGAAATATTGAGAAATGTCATCCATAGGGTATTAAATCATTGAGAAAAGGTGAAAGGATTGAATATTTGTCAGATTCTGGATCCCAGTATTCGTACTCGATCAGCTTTAGTGTGTTTTGCCTGTGTTTTAGATTTTGTTGCATGGAGGGACAATTCTTACTGTTACAATAAAGAGGGTGGCAGAATAAAAAAGAAATTTGAATGACTTTGGAACAATAAGTTTGAATATATATATATATATATATATATATATATATATATATATATATCTATATATATATATATATATATATATATATATTTATAGACTTATCAGGGCTTTATATTCACTTATTCATTTCTATTATAAAAATAAAATTCAGTCAAGAAGATTTAGTGTTTATCTCAAATTATTTGTATTGCTGATTTTCTGTCCACTGTCAAGTAATGAATTTTTTTTCACTAAATACTCTGCTTATTCTTAATATTTTTTTCAACATTTGAAAAGTTAAAATATAATATTTTATAATGCGCTTTGTTTGTAAATTTATATTTCTAATAAATTAAATTCAATTTATTGAATTCAAATATAGAATAAAGGTTTAATATTAAAATCTAATGTTGAACACTAATAAAAAATTTCACCAGAGTTAATAATAGAAAATGTCAGTGAGTTAAAGGGTTAGCTTGTATTTTAAAAATGAAACATATTTCAAAAAAATCTAAGTAAAAATATAAAAAAAATTTAAAATAATTTATACACAAGTATTTTGTAAAAATAATCACAAATATTTTAAAAAACTATGGATAATATACATTTTTGCTCATTTCAAACAACAATACAAGTGATTACAAGTTTGAACATATCGAAAATGAAGAAAACTACCAATAAACAACATTCTAGGTTTTTGTTAGCTCATTTTTAGAACATTTTTGTGAAATGTTTATATCTTTAGATCTTTTAAACTAATAAATCAATATTTACTTTGGTTCAGTTACTATAACATAATGGATCTAAAACTAACAAAACTGTGTTGAAGATTGTTTCTAAAGAGTGATTTAGAGCAGAAAGAAATACTATTACAATACTATGTAGTGTTGTGGAATTCAGAATCATAAATATATTTGATTTTTAGAATAAATTTAGCCTGTTGAAAATATATGTGATGTAGTACAGAAACTAACTTTATGAATATATTTACTATTGTTGTTTTTAAGCTGAAAATTTGATTTTAAAAGTATTTTAAGATTTATTTTCTTATTTCTACAAACACATTTAATGACATTAATTTAAAATGTAAAAAATTCATGCTGAAGAAAAAATATTAAAAAATGAGCAAAAAAGACACAATTGTTCAAACTATATACATCATAAATTAATGGGCATAAATTACTTTAGATCATGTTATATTGCTTTACTTATGTTAAATTTTGTGCTATCTGGGATTAAATTTATTTATTTTCCAAAATAATAAATGCTGCTACGAATTATCACACTTAGACTTAATTGTATTGTGTTTTACTGATTTGCTAAAATTGCATTTTATTAATAAATTATTTTGTTATATATTTTAATTAGTCTATATCATTCTCTTGTCTTTCATCTACATATAACATAATTTAATGAATTTAATTATAAATAAAAAACTTGAATAACTATGACTGCAGTACCTTTGAAGCTCATCAAAAATATATATGATTGTTTATGATTGTTTGACTGAGAAGTACTGTGTATATTACTATCATAAATAGACATGTATAAATAAAAAGATAAAAAAAAGATAATACATAAGTAGGTAGGAATTTAGATAGATAGATAGATAGATAGATAGATAGATAGATAGATAGATAGATAGATAGATAGATAGATAGATAGATAGATAGATAGATAGATAGATAGATAGATAGATAGATAGATAGATAGATAGATAGATAGATAGATAGATAGATAGATAGATAGATAGATAGATAGATAGATAGATAGATAGATAGATAGATAGATAGATAGATAGATAGATAGATAGATAGATAGATAGATAGATAGATAGATAGATAGATAGATAGATAGATAGATAGATAGATAGATAGATAGATAGACAGACAGACAGACAGACAGACAGACAGACAGACAGACAGACAGACAGATAGATAGATAGATAGATAGATAGATAGATAGATAGATAGATAGATAGATAGATGAAAAAACTTATTTTATAGTTAAATAATAACTAGAATATTTTTGAGATAAATAATAGCAAATTCATACAACTAATTTTAAAAATTATGTGATAGTAATGGCATTTTATTATCTAAAAAGTTAACATATTAATATATTAATTGAAAAATAAGTGGAAAAAAAACCCTCATTATAAAATAGAAACTTTATATAAAAAACTATTTTTATTAAATTAATTAATAATTAAAAAAAAGTACATATAAATACATAGGTGGCTATATTAAAAATAGCTGTTATGACAAAGAATATATATATCTAACCAATAGTCAGTTCTTTCCAGTATGTATATTAATAGAATAAAAATAATATTTAATATAAATACAAGCATATAATTTCAAAGCAATATTTTCAAACAATAGAACTTAATTTTGTACTGTATTTACATAATAATCACTTCAAAAGAATTTATTTAAATCGTAAAGGTGCACTAACAAAACTAAGCAAGACACTGAAACTTTACCTAATAATTCTGGTAACAAATGATATTCATAATTTCCCTTATATGGAAGTAATCATAGCAAATAATTAACACAAACTTACTGATAACATTATTAAACTGAAAATAAGGGATATCTTTAAATATACAGACTAAATGTTTCCGGTCTTTTGGGACAATATTTAGATTTTGAAGCCAGAAGCCAGAAACTTAAAAATAAACCAATAGGAAAGCAATTTGTTTAAGAAAGGAAATTATAATCTAACCTGTCATCAATTTGACAAATAAACTGGTTTGATGGGCATGGCTATCACACTTACTATTAACGAATAAAAACACTTATGCTTTTTTATTACCGCAAGTTAATTACCACCGGTTAAGATTCACATGGCTGCACACGAATGAAAACCTAAACAAAAGTGGAATAGATTAAATCTTCAATGTTTATTTTCTATATGTTTCTTAAATTAATTAAAAAAGAAAAAAAAAAACGAATTATTATTATGGGAACATTGTAAGAACATTTGCAGTAATTTTACTACATGTTATATCTATGTAATTATTTTAAAAAAGTTTATTAATTTTAAAATTTTTACAAATATATATATTATATACAGAGAGTTTGTATATATAAAATGAGATTAAATGCTGACTTAAATAAAAGTTCTACATTAAATTAACAATGAAAAGTATTTAAGACCATTGTAAATTAAACAACCACTTTGACATTCACTAAATTACAATATTAATTCGGAATAAAAATGTACCTCATAATAAAAAATAATCTTGTAAAAAAAGATAATATACATAAATTAAAAATAGAAGGTAAACATTTAATAATTATTATAAGGTTAGTTGTAGAAACCAAACAAATTTTTTTACTAGAACATGGGAGTAAATGAAGTGCAAAATATTTTTAATACAAAATTGAGATACTGCTATATTTAATGATCTAATTGATTTTTATATACCAAAAAAACGTGACTCTCACAATTATTATTTCCCTTTTTGGTTCTCAGATAAACTTAAAAAAAATATTAGAAGGAAATTGTATCATCATAAGCAGTACATTAAAACACAAAATATACTTTTTTACAATAATTTTGTTAATTATAGAAGATTAGTTAAAGCTATTCAAAAAATTGATTATCAAAACTATATTAAAAATATGGAACTCAATTTGTCAGATAATCCTAAAGAATTTTGGGCTTTTATTAAAACTTTTGGCATTACCAAAAGAAAATCTCAAATGGATTATATATTTCATCTTTATGTGCTGATGACTTTTCAGTTCACTTTTCTGAATTATTTGGTAATTCTCAACTGTCTGGGTTTAATTTGACCAAGGGATGTTTTAATGATAGCATTTCTATCAATTGTTTAAACAATAGTGATATTAAATCAGCTGTCAAAAAACTCAAAACACATTCAAGTATAGGTTATGACAATATACCTTCTTTCATTTATAAAGGTTGTGTAGAATATATTGCTGCTTCTTTATGTTATATTCTTAATTGTTCCATTAAAAATTGTATTTTTTCTAACTCTCTAAAACTTGACAAAGTTATACCTATTTTTAAAAATGGTTCAAAAGATAATGTTAATAACTATAGACCAATTTCTGTGCTTCATACAGTTGCATGCATATTTGAAAGATGTGTTTATAAGAAAATTGTTAACGACATAAATAAGATTTTGGTTCCTGTGCAACATGGTTTTTTACCTGGAAGTTCAACTGAAACTAATCTTTTAACAATAACTGATCACATTGCTAATGCCTTTGAGAATCAATGTCATTTAGATGTTATTTATTTTGATTTATCCAAGGCATTTGATAATGTGGATCATTCCAAGTTTCTTTTCAAAATGTATAAATTAGTTTTTTCCTATTATTTGGTTGCATGGTTTGAATCTTTTATTAAGAAGAGAACAGCTTATGTAAAGTTTAAAAATAATTCTTCTAATCCATTTTATTATAATATAGGAGTACCTCAGGGCAGTATCCTTGCACCATTATTGTTTAACATTTATATTGATGATTTGGAAGAGAGTAAATAATTTTAGCTTATTTTATGTTATGCAGATGATTGTAAATATTTTAGGAATATAAACTCAATTAATGATTGCATATTATTACAAAAAGATATTAATAATTTTGTGAAATGGTGTAGAGATAATAAAATGGGTATTAATATGGATAAGTGTTCAACAGTTTCTTATTTCAAACAATCTGAAATTATAATTTGTCCTTATTATATTGAAAATCATAATATAAAATTTGTTGATATTCAGAAAGACCTTGGAATTATTTTTGCAAGCAATGGATCATTTCATCATCATATTGAAAATGTAGTAAATGAGGCTTTTAAAATTATGGGTGCAATTTTAAGGCATGGTAGACAATTTAGTAGTTTTACAAAATATAACTTATTTCTCTTTTTGGTTTTGCCAATTTTAGAATATGGGTCTGTTGGTTGGAATCCCAGTTCCAAATGAGATATTATTAAAATTCAATTGGTTTATGACAAATTTTCTAAGTACATTAAATTAAAAGACAATTAACTATCCCTATCCATTAGAAGAAAAATGAGAGATCTTAACATTTTATATAACCTCGTAAATCAAAAAATTATATCAACTGACAAAATTTCAAATATTACCTTTAATAATTATTTACATAAAACACGTACATTTACTTTATTTTATATTAAGGTTTGTCACTCGAAAATATTAAAATTTTCACCTTTGTTTTGTTTGCCTAATACATATAATCATTATTTTATTAATGAAAATATTTTTTCTTTAGACTTTAAAAAATGATTACTTATCTTATAAAAAAGTATGGCATATAATTATATTATTTTCATCATTTTTATTTATTTATGTATATTATTTATTTATATTATTGTATAGTTATTATAGTGCAATTCTGTAATTGGCTATATTGCTGTAGTTTTGTATGGTAAATTATTATTATTATTATTATTATTATTATTATTATTATTATTATTATTATTATTATTATTATTATTATTATTATTATTATTATTATTATTATTATTATTATTATTATTATTATTATTATTATTATTTAAATAAATCATTTTTATAGCGCTATGTTTGTAAACTGTAATATTTAACACAGCATTACGCTGTTGCACATGCGCTTTGAAGATTTTAACTACAAATGAATGAATACTAACACTCAACCACATGACGTATCGTAAATTCTAGTAAATTTCATTAGCGTCTTTCATTCAAGCATGTAATAGTAATTTAAAATGATTATTTAATATATTCATGCTTTCACTTTCAAACACTTAAAATTCGCCCATACAAAAGCATTTGGGCTCGAAAAGATAGATGGCCAAGGCCATTCTATCTTTTCCAAAGACTTTATCATGTGGTTGAGTGTTAGTATTCATTCATTTATAGTTAAAATCTTCAAAGTGCATGTGCAACAGCGTAATGCTGTGTTAAATATTATTATTATTATTATTATTATTATTATTATTATTATTATTATTATTATTATTATTATTATTATTATTATTATTATTATTATTATTATTATTATTATTATTTATTTATTTATTTTATTTATTTATTTATTTATTTTATTGAAGCAATCAGGGCATATTATTCAATTAATAAAAATTTGTTGGTTGACTACCAATTTTATCCTTACTAAGCAGCTTCTAAGTAATAATTGAGAGGAGGTATTATTACTAAAGGTGAAAAATATGAAGCATTTGAAAAATAAAGTGGTGTTAAGCAAAGTTGCGAACTGGCTTTAACTTAACTTTTTCATTTTTATAATATTCTTCTTGGTAATAGTTTATGGGTTGATGAATGGATTATAAATCAACATGCAAACAGATTAGATGGTTAAATTTTAAATTTGATTTCACTCAAAGCAAAAGTAAAAGTGTCATCTTGGATTTGAAGTATACTGTGATTATGTTATCATTACCAATTCAAAAGATTTATCAAGTGAATAACTTAATGTTTAAAAATGTACCATATAAAGATTTTAGTACATTAATTAATATGAAAAATATCTATTACTTAATTAGACAGTAGTTGAAGGAATATCTTCAATAACATTTAACGTGGATGATTGTCATTTGTAAAGCAGTTTAATAACTTGATTACTTTTTAACTTAGATAATGGTTGTAAAATGAAAACCTGTGCACTATGGCTTTTACAAATTAAAAGGTAGACTACTGATTCACAGTGAAATAAACTAAATTAGATGCATATAGAGCAGTAATGTTGATATCCTCAGAGAAAAAATATTGGGCACTACACTGACGTATTTCAGAAAAAAGTTTAACTTCAGAATAAGTTAAAAGACAACATCATTAACTAATCAAAAGGATAGCATTATCAAATATCAAATAAACAGAATAATGGTTAATATGTTATTTTAAAGTTTGGTCTGTATAATCATTCAATATGTATATAATATATTAGTATTATTTTTTTATTTTTTTACTACATTTTTCACTTGGAATACAAGTTGTTGGGCATATAGTAATGATATTGCGAAATTAATAGTGGAGATGTGAGACAAGTACTGCTATACATAAAAGCATAATATTTTTTTATATATAATCTATTTAAAATAAATTTAAAATTTAGAAAAAATGATGCCAAGATACTAAGAAAAATTGATGTGTTCATGTCATTATGCAATGATATTGGATTTACTATTATAAGACAGATGTTTTTTGGGATTGAACTTATGAAATGAAAAAAAAAAGTCATAATGTATTAAATTTACATCACAACTATTAACTAGTAATCATATATATATATATGAAAACAAAAACAAGTTTTAATCATGTTAAAACCTGCTGACACTTGTATTTATGATCAATAGATGGCGTTTTTACCAAAAACACGATCAAGCGTTTGTTTACATAAACGATCAAAGAATCAGAATTAACTATCTCTTTCGTTTTAGCCCACTTTCAGATCAGTTGATTTTAAGATATTTGCTATCATCAGTGAAAGACAGAGCCAAGAAACTAGATCTAAAAACTGACTCCAAGTGTTTATGCACAGAGTTTCTATCAGTTTGCAAGCATGAAATTTTTGGCTGAATTTGAAGACTTTATCGGTCTGAAAAATTTCATGCTTGCAAACTGATAGAAACTTTGTGCATAAACACTTGGAGTAAGTTTTTAGATCTAGTTTCTTGGCTCTGTCTTTCACTGATGATAGCAAATAGCTTGAAATCAGCTGATCTGAAAGTGGGCTAAAACGAAAGAGATAGTTAATTCTGACTCTTTGATCGTTTATGTAAACAAACGCTTGATCGTGTTTTTGGTAAAAACGCCATCTATTGATCATATATATATATATATGGATAGACAAATGATAGGTAGATAGAGATATTGGCAGTCTTTAGATAGATAGAAAGTTAAATAGATCGATAGATAGATACAAATCTGCAAATAAAAGATCTTTCTAAAACACCCCCCCCCAAAAAAAAAAGGGAAAGCATTATTAAATCAACCTTGTTAACAATAATTAGATAGATAGATAGATAGATAGATAGATAGATAGATAGATAGATAGATAGATAGATAGATAGATAGATAGATAGATAGATAGATAGATAGAGAGAGAGAGAGAGAAATAGATCTTAAGTAGCATACTCATTGCCCCAAAGAATATTAGTGAAGGAGGCATTAATGAGCAAGATTGCTTACAGTCAATACATCGGTTAATAGATAAGATATTTGGCAGGTTCTTTTTCATAATTTATCATTCAACTAAAATAAAATACATGAATGTGTGTGTACTGCGATTACAATGTAACGAAATCAAACAATAAGATAAAACTTTAGATGGAATTGTTTCTTAATTTCCAAATTATGAACATTCACACACATATATGATTGAATTTACAAAAGTAAATTTATTTTTTCTGTAGCCAATTTTAAGTTATTTCGTATAGATTTTTTTTTTAAAAAAAAAAGAAAAAAAAAGACACACAACTTTATCGATTAGATTAGAATAAAATGTTAAGGTAGGTTTAAACCTTTAAGTATGATGTTTTAGTATCATTAGATCGTAGTTTTTTCGATTATTGTCATTAAGGATTGTGGTAGAACAGTAATCAGTTGTTTATCTAAAATTCATTTGAATATTCTAAATTAAAATATTTATTGTTCCTAATGACTTAATTTGTACTCCCAAAATTTGAGTTGTTAGTAACCTATGAATCATCATGCACCAGATTTTATTTTTATATTATTACTTATAATTCTTAGAAGTGTGTAACTTCTTCGTTACTGGACTTAATACAGCTTTATTTAAATAATATTATTATTCCAGTTTTCTTTAAAGGCACTATAAACTCATCAACACTCCTTTAACACTTAAAGTGTTAAAGGAGTGTTGATGAGTTTATAGTGAAATATAAAAAGAAGCAAAATATAGAGGGAGAAAGAAGAAATGGATGAGTTTTCTTTAAAAGATGAATCACAATTATTACAAGAATGAATCACAAATATTTTAAGTTAGTTCATTGTTAATATAATTACAAATTCGTTTATTGCAAATAGCACAAAAAAATTCTGCTAACTTATTAATGATTGTTTATTAGATTAAAAGCAAAAAAAAAAACTTCAGAGACTACTAGGTGGCGCCTATAGGTCTAGTCTATTGTAAGAAATGCTCTTAATTATATGGTTGTTATTACAGTAAAAAGACTGTGGGGGAGATGAAAAACGAAAGGAAATTTGAGTAAGTGAAAGTTTTTTTTTTTTTTTTGCTTTAATGAAAAATGAAAGAAAAAAAATGTTTTCCTGTTAATAAAGTGAAGAATATCAAAAACGCTAATTTATTCAAAATGGCATCTACTGCTAAAGAAAATGAACAAGAAAAAAATGCTAAATCGTCTTTTAAAACAGACTAGATCAATTTGGCTACAAAAAATGAAAGATTTGCTAAACATAATGAATCACAGAATCAAACAGACAGTTATTCCATGAACAAAAATGATTACACAGGATCACAAAAGCAAGATTTAATTAGAGGGCATAATATAAAACCAATAAAACACAATTTAAATGATTCTTATGGTAACTCAAATACAAATTCTAAATTTACAACTAATAATCAAAAAGTCACACTAAACACAGAATATAACCACAGAGTTGATACAACTTATGAAAATTTAATAAAAAACAAGATAACAACAATATTAACAATGGCTCAAAATCTTATGCTGACTGTAAAAAATTCAAATAAGTCATATGATCAAAATTCTGAATCTAAAACTGAATGGCAAAATACTTGATTGAACTAATGAAGGACATAGAGGATAACCTGTCTCAAACACATGATTCAGAGAAAGGACTTGATTCAAATAATTACTTAAGCTTAGGATGGGAAGAATATAAAACTCTTAATGATAATTTTAATTTAACTACACCACCTCTGCTCTTAAAATCATTCAAGGAATACTAAATAACAACTCCATAATATTAGCTATTATAAACAATGAGAATACACTGTTTAACTTTCCTACAGAGACATTTTGTAAAATGCTTAAATCTGAGAATCAATGGCAATACATCACTAAAATTCTGCATCACCCAAACAGGAAGTATATTTTAGTCAAATTTAGTAACCCTTTGCAAAAATCATTTTTTATGAACAATTATCAAACCTTGGGAAATCTCTGTCTTTGCCAAATAGACATTGACAGACCATTGATTGCATATAAATCAATAAAAAATTGTTTTATTGATTTTACATCAAATAATTTACAAAAACTATTAAATCCCTGTGGGTGTGCATCTAGATTCGATTATATCAAAGAAAAAGAGGCAGAACCACATATTCTCTCCAACACAGCAACATTTACAATAGTATTAAAAAGGGACTTACACTATATGATATACTCTCAATTTCTATGGTGGAAGAGGGTCCAATCATATATCATTTCAAGGAGTAACACCTGAATGCTTCTTATGCAAGTGATGGGATCATCTAATTCATGATTGCCCAGGGAGAATATGTATAAAATGTGGAGACAAGAAATTCCATTTTTATAGATGTAACTACCATAATAAAATTTCTGAAATAAACAGAAATAATCCTGAATTGGTACCAGATACCCCCTCAATTTCTACAAATATTCAAAACACAACATAATTA
This sequence comes from Epiperipatus broadwayi, assembly GCA_028023455.1. Taxonomy (NCBI): domain Eukaryota; kingdom Metazoa; phylum Onychophora; class Udeonychophora; order Euonychophora; family Peripatidae; genus Epiperipatus; species Epiperipatus broadwayi. The sequence continues at coordinate 4,994,964 of JAQFVV010000084.1, read as the reverse complement.
ACATGGAAAAGAAATGAAAACATGGCAATTAATAATCAACCTGAACTACTGATTAACATTTCTTCCCTAATAATTCCACAGATGTGAATTGATACTACAACAAGAAATAACTCCAAGCTTGGATGTCCATCTGTGAATTATACCCACACTCCACTGGAAGAAAGAAAACATGATCACAAAAAAGAGAAACCAAAAGAATAACATACAAAAAACAAGATTCTGAAGTTCATATAAATTTACCTGAAATGTCTGATGCATCCAGTGATCAGAGTATGATCTGTGTATCAGACACAAAGAACTCAAACCCAAGGATGATCAAAAGCAAAAAATCAAAAAAAGAGTCCTAGGCTCAATGCAAGAGGAAATAAAGAAAACAAATCAATAAATGGTTAGTATGAAGATCCATCAGCAACTTCTTCAACAAAGGAATTTGCAATGGAAAATGAGATAGTGGAGAAGGGAGAAATAGGCCTGGAAAAATCATTAACTAAAAGGTCTGAAAAAAACCATAACTAAATAGATAAGTTCCACTGAAGGTTCAGCTATCCCAACAGATCCTATGAAGATTTTAGAATCTCACCATGGTGAAGTAACTGTGGATGTAGATGAATCCAAAATTCAAAAAGATGGATGACAATAGGATTCATCACTCTGGATATCATAATGGATGTGATGTTTATGAACAGCTCAAAAGTTCACAATTACAGCCTACTTATTGATATGCATCATAATACAATACTGAAACACTGCTCCCAAAAAATGAATCAATTAACTAGTCTACTGGCAGTCATCTTAATGCCAACCCTAATCATAAAAACATTTACAAATATTATATACTATTATCCAAATAATGTGAAATTTGAACTACAATATAGTGGTTGGTAGTCAGAAGGCAAACATCAATACTGGGAATTAATCTAATGAAGATAAAAATAGTGGGAATAAATAAATGTAAGGGGTCTGAATTCAACCAACAAAGCCTTTGCTTTCAAAAATTGGCTAATCAAGGAAGCACCAAATATTGTCTGCTTATCAGAAATGAATATTCATACCAACACAGATCACAGAATTAGCCAAATACTTGAACTTTTTGGATATATCAATTTTCATATGGGATCATCAGCAGCTGGGTAGTGGGGTTTTTGATTAATGAAAAATTGGGGTCATCTGAATTTAAATTAATATCCATGAACCATAATTGTCTTATTCTAAATGTAAAGACTGGAAACATTATACGTCATATTATTTATTTATATCTGCAGAATAAAGAGTTATTAATTCTAAAAGTAATACACAAGATCAACATGGTGATTTTCTCTTGCCCAGGATTGGCCATCCTCTTTGGGGATTTTAATTTACTGCATGAGACATTTAATAAAAATATATCCATTTAATTAATAGGGGGTTTATGAGTTTTTTCTTCTGGCACATACTCCTTCTATGCCAAAAAACATTGATTGTTTTGTTATATTACACCCCATACCTTCATTTTCTAATTGAGACATCACTTAAGTCGGTGGTCTTCTCAGACCACCACCTGGCCTTAACAGTCTGGATTGAAGTAAAAGGTGCTGCCCAAGACCCTGATGAATTTATGAAAACAACTAGAATGCTTAACAAAGTCTACACCCCAGTAATGTTTTTCATAGAGATATTTATCTCTAGAAAATTTAACATCTTAGGTCTGCTGCCAATTAATGCATGGATTGGATTTATTGAAATAATAAAACTCATTATTGAATTTTACGCAAGAGACCAAAAATACAAATAAACAAAAAGAGTAGTAGTGCAATTTATTGCAATCAAAAAGACAAAAATTTTTCTTGACAACTGCCACTGCTGTACAAAATCTATATTCAGTGGGCAGTTGCCATGGGATAAAAACAAATTACAACAGTGTCCCTCTTTATTGATGGAAAATTTTACATAGGCACTGCAATGTTGATGAAAATTCATCATCACATAAAAGAGAAATTACGTAAAGGTATAGTACAACAACTAAGACATAATTACAGTGTAAACAGTGACAGACTACATGGGTTTATAGAAGCACAGATTCTCCAAAAGTTAAAATCCATTCCTGATAGAATGCACCCAGGATCACATGTGGTGCCTAAATTTTGTTTCTGCACCTCAGTCACTTCACCATTCCAATAATTAAAAACAATTGATGAACTATCTAAGGGATTCAGCAATATATAAAGCCTTTATCCAATCTCACTGGTGCCTTTTGTGAAAAAGCCTGTCTTTCCCACAGATATTAATAATTTGACACCAATCTTGATGACCCTGTCATTGATCAAGGTCATCAAGGGATTAATAAAAGACCATATACTGAAAGTTATATACAAGCCTATATCATCTTCACAGTTTGCTATGAAGGGATCCTTGACTACAGACATGGTATTCCAACTTAAGCTTACAACTAATTACATCAGAACATCAAGAAAGGCTGGGCTAATTGCCATCCAATTAAATATCTTTGTGGCATTTGACTCAGAATAAATAGTCTGCTTGAAATCTTAACCAGATACTCAGTCCCTAAGATGTTTACCCCAATCATAGATAACCTTCTGATGAACAGGGAAATATACTGACACTCAATGGAAAAGTTGCATTGAAATTTAAGCTCTTTCTATCTGTCCCATAAGTCTCCCCATTGAGTGCTCTCCTGTTCATCATATACATAAACCCCTTTTTTGAAAGTAATGAAAAAATCTTCCAGGACTGTATATTTTTTCAATTAAGAAAATAGTTAAACATATGTCCTACATGGACAATATCCTGGTGATTCTACCATCCAAAAAACACATACTAAAGCTACAAGAGATGATAGATGAATACTCAAAATCTAATGGCCTTAAATTTAATCTGAGAAAGTCTGTGGCTTGGAAGTTGATCTCAGGACAAATAGTTGCCTCAAGATTTTGTCGCCAAGCTGCAAAAATTCCTTGGCTTCCCAATGCACTTGTCATCAGTCTCAATAAGGAGCAATATCCAACAACCCCTGCTAGAATCAACCAAAAAGTCAATACTTCTTTATCTGGGATATATTTTTCCATTTATGGCTAGGTCACATTTTTTTAAATATGTTGGTCTTGACCAAAATAAATTACTATCTTCCTGTGACTAAACCCACCAAATGATTCATATCAAGGATTGAATCCCTATGTTCTGGGTTGTTCTGGAGGAAAAAAGCTACAGATGGATGCAACATCCCAGAGCCATTAATGGATCTTCATGAGATATCTACCTTATGGTTCCAAACGTCTTATACTTTTTTCAATAAATTAAAAATTAATCAAGAGAATGAAGAAATCCCTAAACTCATTATTCCAATGGACAGGCCTCCATTGGACAACAATTTATAAAGACACATTTCAAAACAAGTTAACATACTGAAAGACCTTCGGTATGAATTTCACTGAATTAAACGGTCATCTCTCGAGTCTAGACCTGTCGAATGATAAATTAATAAAGAACTTCAAAAGATGGAGCTTGAAATCCAAATATCAGGATTATCTAATAAAAATCAATGGCAATGCATTCATAAATTGAAGCAATCTGCACAATTTGTAAAAGAGAAGATGAAACTATAAACCATTTTAGGTTTGGATGTGTTGCTAATGTAGCTCAAAAACATTAATGAATAGGATCAAGGTGGATAAAGATAAATTATCTAATCTGAAAAACAGTATCAGAAAGAGATCATACCCAGAAATTAGACTGACAGTAATTCTAGATCATTTGATATGGCTTACTAGATGTAAGCTAGTGTTTAATCCTGATAAATTTGATCCTATTGCCTTCATGCAGAAAAAATTAAAATGGGCAAAAACAAGAAAAGAAATTATAACCCATGAGCTCATTTTCTCTATCTCATGGGACATATTGGATTTAGACTCACCATGTCCCCAAACAATGGTTGGATGTAACTAAAAGGGGAAAGAGAAGAATAAAAGACTAAAATCCAGCAATTCCAAATGAAGGAAAATGAAACCATATCAAATAAAAATATCCTAAAGATCTACACAACAACTGTGCTAAAGGCAAAGAGAGAAAGGGACTGATGATTAAAGGATAACATGATCACCCTGGACAATTAAATTTAAAACTATATGTTAGAATATCATAAACACTAATGTAATAATTTAATTATAATAAATTATTTGAAAAAAACACTTGAGAATGAATTGTTGGAGCATGCATTTTTTAATATACACGCAATGTAAGTGGAATATGGTATAATAGTTATTGCATTGCCTAACAGGACCAAGATTTGGAATTTAAATTTGAGTTTATGCATTTTATAATTATTTTTGATCACAAAGAGGTTACCTTTCACTTCAACTAATTTTAGGCAGCTTACATAAGAATACAGTATAGAATGTTAAATGTTTTTATGGTTGTTATGAGCCATGCAGATGCAACTTCAGCTTGAAGATGAATTAATTGATTATCACATTGTATGCTCTAGATTTTTATGGTCCGCTGCATAAACAATAAAAAGGTTCTATCACTGGGCATATTACCAACACAGCATGGTGATTTGGCTCTTGACGAGCTCAATAAGACAGTATCTGAGTGTTTCACATAGTTCAGAAAACTCCAACTGATCACTTAATCTAGGCAAAACAAACATTTTGTCTTCTATGTCAGTCTATTTTGAGCCATCTATAGCAAGTGGGCTTGGATATAAAGATAACTGGTGCTGAGGTTGAGTGGTAAAACATTGGAATCTACTTCCATTGAAGTTTTTTCACCAGAAGTTGCTATTGCTCTATGAAACTAATGGGCCAAGTAAGAGTTTTTTCACCAGAAGTTGCCATTGCTCTATGAAATTAGTGGGCCAACTAAAAGTGTGTATATTTATGAAGAGGATACACATAAATATATTGAAATCTTTATCAGATATATTATTATGACAATTGTAATGCAACAGGTTACACCCTATTTAAATTTTGCTATTCATATGCCTAAACCCATTAATGGATTAGGCACATCTGCAGATTGATTGCAGCTGTGTGTAAAAAGTTGTCCAAATTGTGAAATGATTTGTTATAAACAATTTTATTACATCAGAGCCATTGAATTAAAGCCTTAAAGCACCAGAATAATTTAACAATGACCCAGTATATGGCTATTGCTAAATGTTGGGAATATAATGCTACAGAATTTTTTTTAGACTCGTGTTTAATCTTCTCATTACTGGAGAAACTAGTTTCAGAAAAGCTGCAAATAATGCATTTGCATGATGTCATTGAATTATATCTGCATGAAATTGGACTTCATGAAATCATAACTTATTGTCTAGTTTAGAACATGCACCAGGTTTTTGAAATTTTGGTGCCAACACATTAAATAAAGCATATTAAATAATAAACTTAATGTAATTAGAAAGAACTTGAACATAGAGTTGTCAGCTCTTCAAGGATATGAACTCCATCTTATATAACCAATTTACATGACCGCATACACTTGAAGAATATTGTGATTTTTTTATATAAGAAGAAAAAAGATTTTGATACTTCAAAAATTAAGACTGTTCTGTCATATATAAAGGGAGTAACTGATAAAATGGGTAGTGTTTTAAATAAAGATAATACACAAACAGTTTATACTACAATTAAAAAAAATAATGAAGTATTTCCATGCCCTAATGATATAATTTCTTTGGAATGTCATGGCGTATACAAAATTCCATGTGGGATGTGTTTACATTCATACATTGGATAGACCAATTGTACAATAAACATAAAAAAAAAACACGTTTTGGAAGTTAGAGAAAAATGTAATTCATCAGCCATTTATTCACACATTAAAGGAACTAACCATGACACCAATTTTAATAAAGTACATATTCTGGAAAAAGATTAATAATATGACCAGAGACCACTAAAGAAAGCTATAGAGAGTTTTAAAAGGCCTAAGAGTGTAAATAAAAAGTGAATTCAAAAAAATTAACAATAGTTGGAAAAAGATATTAAACGATAAAATATTTTTAAAACTTCTCAACCAATAGAATTTGGGAATGAGGAGAAAATAACAAAAGAAAAAAAAAACTACTTTAAATATCACCATTCGCATTCTTATAATTTGAGAAAGAAGCTCTGAGGAAAGTACTTGTTATTGAACTGGGAAAATGCAGCTATTTAGTGATTATACTTTTATTACATGAAAGCTCCCGAAATAATATTATAAATTCATATATATAGATAAATGATTTTTTGATTAAAACCATTTTTTTTTCTATTATATACCAATAATTCGATGAACTAGCATTCGCCATTGTTTCAAGAGTTTGCCTTAAAAATGACGGATGCTAGTTCATCAAAATATTGGTATATAATAGAAAATAACACATGATTTTACCCCAAAAAATATTTATCTACATCATACAACCGTGAAAACTTTATATATATAAAGCATAACAATTAATGACAATGAAGACACAATTTAGAGGATGTGAGCCATGGTTTACCTTTCATTTATATACTACTAGTATAATTAAATTCAGAAGTGAAGGTACTCTTTTTGCTCTGCAGTTGACTAATATTTATTATGAATGTGTATTATGACATTATCTAATTATATTTAGCACTTAAAATGGAATCAATTGCCATTGATTTTACTTTTATTTAGATGATAGTATTTTAAATATTCTTTACGAGTTTCAATATCAAATATATAATATTGAATCACTCTCTCTTAATAATTTTTAAATAAATAGAAAAATATATTTAACACAGAATAAGATATGCATTTACATTTTTCAATAATCATCAAAGAGATTTTTATAATTTCTACCATAATCATGACAAGCAACATAGTCATCATCATTATCATCATTATATTCAAGCATTATTTATCCACTGCAGGATCAAGGTCTTTTCAAATATAAATTTGCTTCTCCAAACAATGATTATTTATTTCCTGAACACATTATTGAAGTATATTTCTTGTTTTTTTATTTTATATGTGATCTTTTTCTAGATTTATAGAATTTTTTGGAATCCAATTTAAAACATCACCTGTTCATCTATAATCAATTCGAAATATTTCATATCCAGTTATAATCGAGTTTCATAATTCTTTTGATAATATCAATGATATCCGTTTGTACTGTCACCATTGCATTTTGTTGTATATATCTTCTTGTTACCTTTAACATATATCTGCATATATGAATGATTTAATATTTGTATATTGCCATTTAGTTAAGTGTCCAAGTCTTAGAAATCCTCCTTTTCAACTACAAAAGCATTATGTTTCAATATAATGTCATTTTGACCAGACACATTCCATTCAAATTTAATTCTACGATTAATTTAATTCATTAATTTTCCATCTATATTAATCAACTGACTAAGAGTATTTATATTTATTAACTTCTTCTAATTCATGATTATCAATCATTATTTTTTTCATCTGAGAAAATCCATCAAATGTTATTTTAATCATTTTACAATTTATTTTCAGACCTACTTTTTTACTTTCTAATAATTCTTGCAAAATTTCCTGTACCTCTGAATCATTATTTAATAAAACAACTTATATGATATAAAAAATCTCCATTTTATTTTATTTTCTTAGCATTATACTTTTTAATTAAAAAATTTTAAAAAAAAAAAAAAGATTGCTGTAAAAAGTGTTGAGATATGAAGTCACCCTCATATACTCTTGTTAATGCTAATCTTATTATAATCATGTACTCAAATCACTGTTGCTATATTTTGATAAGTATTCTTTAGAATATGATAATATTTTAGACTTATGTCCAGTTGAACCAATGTTTTAATTTCCATTGAAATGCTTAAAAATCAAATTCTTTGTCTTAACTCTTTGCCCGCCTCTTACGAGGCTCCTTGTCGACATCTGACATTACTCTAACTCAGCCGTTTTTATACGAAAATATTCGTTCAATAGGTTTTTAAATAGATTTTTAAAAGTTCTATATGATGGTACCCTCTTCCCAATTCTTTTACAACTAAAAAATAAAAAAAAAACTGCATTTAAAGCTAAACAAAGAAAGAAGCTTATTAGTGATTGGTTCTCAGCCAGTTCTCAGCCGACAAAGACATTCTGATTGGCTGGAAAAAACAAAGAAACCGCCTGATCAAAGAAAATAAAGATAAACGCTGAGATTTTCATTTCGAATGTGATTTAAGTATTAAAAAAAGTATAATTTGACAAATTAAAATAATTTTTAAAAAGTAAACTAAAAAACAAAATTATTTTTGAAAAATATCGAAGATTTTTGTAAAAATGTTGAAGATTTAGTAAAAAGAAATATTTACTTTTCTATAACGTAAAAACGATCTTTTTGTTTATATTATAGCTTTTATGTTGCCGATATTGAATATTTTAGAATAAATAAATAGCAATTTATTTTTGAAAGAACTTTCGTTCTCTTCATAACCTGAAAAATTAATAATATACTTTTTATAAACGTATCTGAGTTGAATTTAATATTATAGGCGAATATGTTTTAACAATAGGCTTTGTCTCCAGTTTGTGAGTTGGCCAATTAAAAGATTTGATTTTTATCTCATAAACCAATAATAAAATTAGCGGTTTAAGGGTTAATTTTGAAATTCAAATTATAATGAAACACATATTCAGTGGCTCTCTTTTTATAATCTTTCAACACTTGAATATGACCCATTGTGGCAAAATCAATTTAAATACAGATTGTTCGTTTAGTTGGTGAAAATTCCAAAGTTTGCTGTAAACACATTGTGGTTATCTTAATAAAATTTGCTTGTAGAATTAATACAATTAGGTGTATAATTTTTAATACCTTTTTTATCTTTTTTTAAGTACCAATTTTGCTACTGCGTTTTTTTTAATTATCTGATAGAGCTTTATCATTTAGACATTTAAAATATAGTTTTGCTTATAATTTGTCTCTTTGTTCATATACTTTTTTAAAAATATAATTAAAAATTGTATCATTTTTTGAACTTTTTTCTTTTTCATAGATTTATTTGATATCTCATCTCTTCATTTAAAGTTCTTGGAAATTCAGAAAAAAAAAACCTGAAATTATAGAAAGAACTTTGTTTTCTTATTTTTTATTTTTTAATAAAACATTTCTATATTTTTATTATATTTTATTTTTTTATAATAATAACTTCATAAATTTTTTTGCAGAAAAAGTTTTTTTTTTTATATTGTCAAGATGTTATTTTATATTTTAAAAACTTTTATTCTCTTCTATAGTTTTTTTTTTGCCAAATCACAATTATACTTTTTTATATAAGCATCAACTATTCTTGGTTGTCTTTTACAAATAAAAATTAATTTTTTTAATGGATTATTTTAAATATTTTCACATGGTTTCTTTTCTTAATACATTTACAGGATATATCACTGTTTCTTTTTATATAATACTTATTTTTCTTTCAGTCCTTTATAAAACATTAAATGTCTTTGTATTAAATTCAATCAAATTTGAACCATCTTCAAAGTGTTTCATTATTTTAAAATGATTTGTAAATTACAATCTAAATACAGTTAGAATGTTGTTGAAGATTAGAAATACAATTTATTAGTGCTATTTTCTTTAATAGATTTTGTCTCCCAAATCCAATTTTGCTTTAAGCAGGTATCTTAAATCAATAAGCACCTACTATTAAATCTATTCAGAATACTTTACTTTTGAAATATATTTACTATTAGTCAAAATATAATCCAATTCTGATGCCCTTTATTTGGATAGTACCATTCTTATTTCTGTTTAGAGTTTTTTTCAAAACAAGATTTTACAGAGTGCAGATTTTCTTTTTCTGTTGACTTTATAAAGCTGTGTTATCTCTCACTTCTATTTTTTCCATAATTTTTTCACATTTATGACATTTACCAATTGTAACATTAAAGTTTTTGTTATGTCTTGATAAGAATACTTTTCTTTGTAATAGACTTGTAAATTCATGTGTAGTCACAAATATAACCCATACTATTTAATATTATAAAATCTATTTTACAGATTATTTAAAAATCATACTTGGAGTCCTCATCCTAAGACTTACATAAATTATAATAAAAGATTTTTATGTTCCTCTAAACCTTTCTAAACCTACTTTCAATTTTCAGAGGTAGGTCACTGCACTATAGTATATTATGCTAGCATAAAAAGTACAGAAATGTTAGTATATATTCATCTTCGTGATCTATTCTACAGGCTGCAGTACTGAATGTACTTCAGTTGAACTTTTCACCTGCTCTTATATGTTTTTTTCTTTTATTATTACATTTGTTTTATGTTAATGACTGTTTGTTTAAGTACCCACTAATAGAGTTTTTTAATCATTTTTAAATTTAATTAATTCTTGTCTAATGTTTTTTTCATGTGTAATTATTTCATAAAAGCTCTACCTTAATTAAATCATTTTTCTTAATATATTAAAATAGTCATAAGGGAATCACCCCAATGCATGTGCTATATGAATCTATAAAGGTGAGGAATACTCTCACTCTAAACACAAGATAGAGTCTTTGAAAAGGTAAAAATGAATCCACCTTATCTTTCTTTATAAGACAATTTAAAACATTTAAAAATAAGAGCAAAATAGTCTTAATCAATCCCTTTTAATTCCATTCATTATATATTAATAAGTAACATTTGTAATTTTTTTACTATTTACTGAACAGATGTAATATTAAATATATATAATTAATTAATTATTTCTTTATCTAACACTGTGTTTTATTGATAATAGTCTTAAGTAAATCACACTCATATAAGCACTGTATAAATTTATAATGCTTTAGATTAGCCTATATATAAAAATTTAGGTAAAAAAATGTAAGGTGGATTCATTATTTTTTCAAAGACTATCTTTTGTTTAGGGTGAAAGTATTCCTCACCTTTATAAATTCAGGCAGTGCATGTGTCAGGTAATTCCTTTGTGATCATTACAAATGAAACATAGTTTTAGATAAATAAATAATTAGTTAATACACTTCATTAAACATAAAATGTTCTATTCATGTTACTCTTTTATAAATGTAATCAATATATTAAATTTATTAAGCACAAACAGTTGACAGTAATAATGTGAAAAGCTAAAAACATTGGTAGATGCACTTTAAAAATGCTTATGTGACAGCCAATCAGATGTAACAATGATTGCACATGGAACTTCTAACTCTAAAACACAAGCCAGAACTATAGGAAAAAGATGGGACCAACCTTCTTCTATGCTTAAATTTATATATAAATTAGCCAGACTCAAGTTATCAATATAAAAAAATACTATTCACATTTTTGCTTTTATATAAATGCTTGTGATTTCAACACAAACATAACACTCATTGCTTTATTCAGAGATTTAATCTTTCTGATAAATAAAGATAAAATGTTGAAGATAACTAGATTTATTTCTTTTTTTTTACAATATAATACTAGTTTTATTTCTGTTTTTTTCTCTGGTGATTTTTCCGTGTGAGATAATTTACCCTTCTCTTTAATATCAGTTCAATTAAATGCAATTGGACATTGATTTATTTTATGTTTATCTGTGCCTGTTAAAGCATTTCAGGATTAACTCTTTTTCCTTGATTGATAAAGAGTTGATGATACTTTTGCTGTCATATATCCACAGACTGTTTAGATGTTGATGTAATTCTTTCCCAACACTTGGTAAAACTCTCATTATTTGATTCACTAATATTTGTTTAATTGTGATTTGGGTTCATAATTTATCTAAACTGTTATTAATCCAAAAAATTTATTATTATTATTATTATTATTATTATTATTATTATTATTATTATTATTATTATTATTATTATTATTATTATTATTATTATTATTATTATTATTATTATTATTATTATTATTATTATTATTATTATTATTATTATTATTATTATTATTATTATTATTATTATTATTATTATTATTATTATTATTATTATTATTATTATTATTATTATTATTATTATTATTATTATTATTATTATTATTATTATTATTATTATTATTATTATTATTATTATTATTATTATTATTATTATTATTATTATTATTATTATTATTATTATTATTATTATTATTATTAGTTGTTGTTGTATTCATAGCTAGGATATAAATTTGACTACTTATACCAAATCTTCTATTTCAAAGATTATTCCACTGCTGATTTCTCTGATTTTGAAATTGGGATGAATATTATCAATATTTTGTCCACCCTGAATATGAATCCATGGTACTCATGTTATAGCTAAAGACGCCGCTCTATGTCATGATTTTCATGCTAAAACACATAAAAATGCTGTTTCTGTGGTCGACACGTTCGAACACGCATTTTCTATAATACAACTTTTTTGTTGTGCTACAGAATGCAGACCGCTATGTCACATCGCAGTACATCATGTATGTCGCTTTGCAGCAAATACATTTTCTGAATTCACAGTTTATAAAATAGTTACAGCTTGATGAGAGAGTTTGTATTTGAATTGGATGTTTTCATTGGATTTTTTTTTATTTTAAAGTATTGAAATGTTCAGAATTTTTAAAGCAATAATTCTAAGACTTTTTACAATGAACTAACTCTGTTGAAGTTTTAATTGAGAAAATGTTAACCTTTTAACCGCTAATTTTATCATTGGTTGTATCAGATAAAAATCAAATCTTTTAATTGGCCAACTCACAAACTGAAGACAAAGCCTATTGTTAAAACATATTCACCTATAATATTAAATTCAACTCAGATACGTTTATAAAAAGTATATAATTAATTTTTCAGGTCATGAAAAAAACGAAAGTTCTTTCAAAAATAAATTGCTATTTATTTATTCTAAAATATTCAATATCGGCAACATAAAAGTTATAATGTAAACAAAAAGATCGACTTTTACGGAATAGAAAAGTAAATATTTCTTTTTACTACAACTTCAATATTTGGACTAAAATCTTCAATATTTTTCGAAAATAATTTTGTTTTTTTATTATTCTCTCTGAAAATTATGTTTAATTTCCATAAATATTATTTAATAATAATTTAAATCGTATTCGAAATGAAAATCTCAGCGTTTTTCTTTATTTTCTTTGATCAGGCAGTTTCTTTGTTCTTTCCAGCCAATCAGAATGTCTTTTTCGGCTGAGAGCATGCTAAGAACCAATCACAAATAATGTTCCTTCTTTGTTTAGGTTTAAATGCGTTTTTTTTTCTATTTTTTACTTCTAAAATAAATCGGAAGATGTCACCATCGTACAGAACTTTTAAAAACGAATTCAATACGTATTTAACGAATATTTTCGTATAAAAACTGGCTGAGTTAGAGTGATTTCAGATGTCGATGAGGAGCCTCGTAAAAAACAGTCTTTTGGTTAAATATCTATGTTTTTAGTGAGTTGCAATTAGGTAACACATCAAGTAATGTACTGTTCATAACATTCCATGAGACAAAGAAGATTCAAAGAAGATTCTACCATGTGTATGTTTTTGAAGTAAAAAAGAGCGGTACCAAAAAAATATCCAGTAAGAAAAGTACAAATATACACAATTTTTTTATAAATTTCATCAAAAGCAAATATTATAAACATGTTTAATAAGTAAAGAAGACATTTATATGTGTTTGTTGTTGTTTAAAAAAGTTTGAGTTTCTTTCTTTTGTCTGAGTACGGTTACGATTTTGAATTATTTTATTTTAGCATTACAAACAACAGAACACTAACCCTAAAACTAACCCTAACCCTAAACCTAACTCTAAACCTAACCCTAAACCTAATCCTAAAACTAACCCTAAAACTTCCTAAACCTAACCGTAACAACTTTTACTTTTTATTGTCATTCTATTTGAAGTAAAAAATAGCCGTAATATCTCTTTGTCTGTAAAAAAAAAAAAAAAAGTAAAACGAAGACTAAAAAAATAAAAAATAGACTAAGAAATTTTACTTTTTATTATGATTATTATTTTTTAGTTAAACAACAACAAAAAAAAAGTCATATCACAAGTAAAAAAATATCCGATAGAAAATTGATAAAAAAAAGCCGTAACACAATTAAAATATATACAATAGAAAAAAGCATGAATCAAATTGTTACATTTATTATTATCATTTAAATTGTATACGTTAATAAAAAATAATATTTATAAAAGACGATTTTGTTTTGTTTTTATTTTCGCATTACAAAAAAGCACAGCAAAATTATTAAAATTAACGGCCCGGGAATGGTCATATTTTATAGTTTTAGCATGAAAACAGTGTCATCCAATGGCATCTTTATCTATAAGACAAGCACCGAAAACATGAATAGCAAAAGTAAGACTTGTGAGGTTTGTGTGAATATAATGCCATAGCATTATGATTTTTAGCCTGACTTTAGTGTTTTTAAGTGATAATGTTATGTAAGATCTAGTAAAATTTTAAATGAAGCTGGCAAAATTAAGACTGATATTTGACCACCACATATAACTACAAACTAACACCTTTATTCTTTTTATATTTGGATGATTATCATGTAATAGGTTAAAAAAAATTTCCTTTAACTGAAATTACAACATAATCTGATTATTATTCTGAAATTTGCACAGAAAAAAGTGTGGATATTTATTCAGTTAGCCTTTTCTGATTTTATTTGATATCCAAATATATACTTATTTTTTAAAAAATCCATCTACTGCATTAATATTTAAAAAGTAATGATTTAAATTTATCTATAAAATTAATCACAATGCCTTTATCATTATTCTCTGTTTATCAGGAATATCGGATAAAACATTTGATGTAACCAATTTGGTTTCTCTTTCTGTATTTAATAGTGTAGTTATAGCAAGATTGTATGCTTAACTATATAAGCATATAGGGTTAAGATGTTTGGCAATTCAATGATTATTAGATAATACCCATGGACACTTGTGATCCATTACATTACACAGAGGTTACCATTATTTATTAAGAAAATGTATGGACTCCAAAAATATGGCCAGAATACCCCTGTTTAATTGGCTATAAGTGTTTTCTGCCTTGGACAAGAATATGCATAGGCGATAGCTCTTAAAAACATATTAATTAGAAATATGTTACTTTTTATAATGAATTATCCAAAACAGCAAGAACAATCTATTTAATTTTTTTAAAAAAGATTGTCCCTATTCTCATATTTTTAAATAATAATAATAATAATAATAATAATAATAATAATAATAATAATAATAATAATAATAATAATAATAATAATAATAATGATGATGATGATGATGATGATGATAATAATAATAATAATAATAATAATAATAATAATAATAATAATAATAATAATAATAATTGGTGTTCTTATTTTACTCTTTTATTTCACAACTAAAACTATATCGCTATACTACTCTGCTTATCATCAGTAATGATATCTAAGTACAGTCTTTATTACTTAAAGCTTTATGAAAATATATTGTTACAATTGCATATATATAAACATAATATACATGTTTTTACTAATTCATTTTAAAAGGAGGCAATATTAATAAATACAAACAAAATGAATATAATTAATAGACAATCTCCTAACCTTAAAATTCTATTGAGTTGATGTTTGTTTCTGTTATGTTATTATTTTTAATTTAATGGCAGTTGAGGGGGTATAAGGAATTAACTGAAAGTACTTATGCTGATTGAAAAACTGTATATAATAGTTAATTACCATTATATTTATTATTTTTATTGTTATCGTAATAGTTTTTAATTAACAGACATTTTACTTGTATTATATATATGTTAACAGTATTATGGATTAAAAAAATTTACTACGCTTACTGATTTTTAAAATTTAAATAACTAAAGAATCAAACATCTAACATATTTAGAAATATATATTTGGAATATTATTGTTAGCAATCCTTCTTCCAAGAGTACAGTCATCCTGAAAACAAACAAACAAAAAAAAAAAATTAAAGAGAAATAATAATAAAAAAGTAATGATTAGGCTTATTTAAACGTCCATTTTTTAGTCTAATTATCTGACATCGATGCTTGTTTAGATAAATAAATGCTCTGAAACCGTATTAATTAATAAGAAAAAAAATATGGTTAGTAAATAATCACATTTCATACATATATTATATTTAACTCTATTGTGTATATATCTATCTAATGTGTGTATACGTTTAAAAAGGTAAACTTATGAAAATATAAAGTATGTACCGATTACATAGAAAATTAAGACTTTTGTAATAAAATTATAATATATATTTATTCATTATATTTTTTTATAATTATCTTGAAAAGTCCGATTTCCGCTGATAATAATGTTTTTAATAAATTTTAGCGCCAACCAGCGGTTAATAATAACACTATTTATGACATTTTCATTAATAACACTTACTACATTTATTACGGTATTGTCAAGATAAAAATGAATAAATAAATATATATAAGTAAAATAAAACATATATAGTTATATTCGCAAATATATAGTTAAACATATACATGATATTGAATATAAAAAAAAATATTCGCATGGTTTGTAACTTGTAATTTCATAATAAGTTCATGCGATGGAATTAGAAAAGCTGGCTGCAATCGATGAATTTTAAACTCCAAAGTCTCCATTCTACTACTGCAATAAACCAGGCAGTCGTAATACATAAAATCTTCAATGTTTTATAGATACATAAATCATTATTGTAATTACACATTTAATCTTTTGAATAATGTATATTTTTATTAGGCAAAAAAAAAAAAGCTCTCAAATAACAGCTATATTTATAGTTAATAAAAACTGTTATAGACTATCATATGTACTCATCATCATCAGGAGTAACAGCAATCTTTTCATAAGCCCAACTCCACAAGAAAAAGATAGTTACAATAAAAATAATACTATATTAATCATGCGATTTGGATGATTATATAAACCAATCTGAAAAAATTCAATTATGCTTCACATATAAAACATTGCTAGTCTATTATTCAGTTCTGTTTTTGAAATGTCTTGAGATTATCTTTTAACTTCTGCAGAATTATTTGTTTTTTTTTTTTAAATACATTCTATTTTCTTTCATGTCTTCAAAATTAAAACAATCAACATTGTATTTTTTTTTAATAATTTCTTTAAAATAATCTTTGTAACTATATAGTTTAAATAATCCAAACAGGGAAAATATATTCCCAGTATCCTTCCACCAATGACCAGTAATAAAAAGATATTATTCTCAAAATTAATCAATTAATAGTTAGTACCCAGATGACTAAATATCTAAATTAATCTTAAGCTTACTTTCAAATTCTCACCTGGATAAAAAATGTTCCAAAATTCATCAATACCACAAGACTTTCTAATATATATATATATGATTCTTTTATTTATATATGCATCAATAATGTACAAGTTTTTGATAACGAATTATATCTTAATCATAATTATAAATATATTTTTTTAAAAATATTATTGAAGAACAATTAGCAAACAATGTAAAAGAAAATAAAAACTTAACGTTTTTATACAACATAATAACAAGTTAATTTTAAATAATAGAATGAAAATGGATAGTTTATCCCACATGTAATCAATGTATTATATACATATTTGTTTTACATTCCTTATTTATACACAAGTATCTTTATATATTACTTATAGTATAAATAAACAATATATATATATATATGTGTGTGTGTGTTTCAATTTTTATGTCACACCCTTTTTATAAAACTTTATTGCAAAAATTCCAGATTATTCTTTCTTACAAGACATGCCTCTCTTGACACAATATTTACTCATCAGGTGAGTTAGAGGCATTATAATACTTACATATTATTTCTATGTTCATAATAATATGTATTTATACAACTCCTTTATAAATTAGAGAGGAATTTCTATCCACTTTTTGAAAACAATGAAAAATAATGGTAAAATGTTTTTTTTTTAAAAACTTTGTCAGTGCATCCTTTATCACTAATTATATTTCAATTTTCTATCAGTATAAAAAAATTCAGTTCAACATTCCTTTCTATACATATTTTTCCAACAGTTTTCATCATTAGATGAAAAAAGAAAATTAAACAATATTTAAATATGAGTATATTATATGTACTTTTTAAGCTAGATATAATTATAGGGGTGTGAACTGAGACTTTCAAACTCCGTTTTGTCATTCACTCCATCTTGTACAACTGATACACATGACCATATATATGAAAAAGATAAATAATTCCCACTATATATATATTTTGTGCTGAACCAGCACTGATCAGTTGGTTCCATATCATCATGTCCGACACAAACAAACACACACACACACACACACATATATATATATATTATTAATCAATGTCTGTATTCTGGTTACAATAAAATATATACAATAATTAATACAGTAAAAAATATTTTAAAAAACAAATATATACCACAATTTAATAGAAGTACTTTCAACTATCTATATAGTCATTATCAACTAGATTCAAATTGTATTACAAAAAACCGTTACAAATGTAAACAAAAAGTAATATTTCATACATCAATTTTCCCACAATTCATTAATTTTTATATTGGCAATCTGTCTATTTATCAAATGATGCTTTTCACTTTTTATTAACATAGCTTCTTTAATTTTGTATTTATCATTATTTCCTTCAATACACAAAATCTAAACTTTATTAAAATCAAAACCATAATTACAAGTTACATTATGAGCAAAAAAATACTGATGGTGATACGTCATCATTTCTAACATTCTCTTGTCTTGATTTTTGTACTCATTTATATAACAACAAATGCTCCTTTGATCATTTCTCCAATGTACATCGAGATTCACATATATAAAAATATATGTCGAGTCGCATTTTATACTATTTTTAATTTAAATATTTTAATAGATGTAGTATTTTAAATCAAAGTTGTGCAATATATAAATGGCTGTGTGTTTGTGGAAATGCATATATAGGTGAATCTTGACATACATTGGAGAAATGAATACAAAAATCAAGACAAGAGAATGTTAGAAATGATGACGTATCACCATCAGTATTTTTGATCATAATGTAACATGTAATTATGGTTTTGATTTTGATTTTAATAACGTTAAGATTTTGTGTATTGAAAGAAATAATAATAAATGCAAAATTAAATAAGCTATGTTAATAAAAAGTGAAAAGCAACATTTGATAAATAGACAGGCTGCCAATATAAAAATTAATGAATTTTGCAAAAATTGATGCATGTCATATTACTTTTTGTTTACATTTGTAATGGTTTTTTGTAATACAATTTGAATCTAGTTGATAATGATGATATAGATAGTTGAACTGTTTGATGAGATTGTAAATAAAATAATTATCATTTACATTTGTGGACACATTTTGCATTTGCATCATAATCTAGAAAAGATAGGGGGCATTAAAATCTGATTTAATATAGTTCTTAGTAAAAATAAATATTCAATGGCTTTACCACTAAAGACTTTATAAACAATTCAAGCACCTAAAGTGTCACTGGTGGAATTAATCTGACGACATCACACTTCAGAATCGGACAATTCAGCATTGTACTGAACCCCACAGGGCAATATTGTTTTATTAAAGCATAAAAATGGAAATTATACATGCATATTTCAACATTCTAAATTGAAAATAATGAAGCAGGTGTTGTAAATGTTAAAGGTTGAAACTTTATATTTTAAAAAGTTTAGAAAATTATAGAAGTATATATGAGAATGTAATAAATCTGCAGAATAAACTTGAAGTTACTTTGCAATATAAGAACTCCAGCATTATTAGCATCAATAATAGAGGCAAATAGTTCAAAATATTCTTACAAAAATTATTTATTTTAAATGCAAAAAGTAAACAAATATTCTACTAGAGAAAATGAAATTCAACCAAGAAAACAACTGTAAATATTAAAAAAGATACTAAAAACAAAAGTTAATTATTAAATGTATAATACAGAATTACTACTTCAGTAAATAATTACTGGCATTGTTATAATATTTTAGATAAACCCAAACATTTATAATAATTTATCCATGTGATTTATTGCTGTGGGAAAGTCATGGTCGCACTACTGAAGATTACTGAATCTTATCCAAGTTGTGGAAAGTTTTAAAAACAGTCAATTTAGTCATTTGCATGAAATTGTTGTAGTTATAATTGTGCCTGAATATTTCCAGGACAAATCAATATAAAATGTATACAAATTTCAGTTTAATCAAATGAATGAGACATTCTTATTCAGTCTTCTGTTTGGATATTTAAGTGTGACATCAACTTCAGGGATTATTTAGTTATATTACAATGTTTTTTTTTTTAAAAAAAGACTTTATATTATGTATTATTTTTCTGAAAAAAATGTTAAAAGAAAATGGACATGGAAACATCCCAATGAAGGTACAGCAGAATTGGATTATAATTTGACTAACAGAAAATACATATTTCAAGATTGTAATGTTCTTAATAATTTTAACACAGGAAGTGATCATCGATTAGTAAGATGTAAGATACATGTTAATGCAAAACTAGAGAGCCAAAAATTGTTAATAAAAACAATTTTTACAGTTGATAATCCTAATCTCCAGAAACATTTCTAATGAATTTAAATTAGAACTTACAAATTGGTTTCAAGTATTAGTGGATTTTGAACATGATTCATATTTGAATGAAATTAATATGAAAATAGCTGATACATTTTTAAAAACTGCAACAAAGATAGTGGTAGTAAAAAACAGCAATTGACCAATAAAATTTCTACTGAGACTAGAGAATTTATGAAGAAAAGAAGGAATATGAAGATATACAAAAATGATGCATGAAAAAGGATTGAATATCTCGATTTTTGTAAAATGGTACGGAAAAGAGTAGAATATGAAATAATAAAGTATAACTGTGAACTATGTAAGGAAAGCAGTAGAAGAAAATAAAAGTCTCAAGAATGTAAAACAACATTTTGGTATTGGTAGAAAATTTATATCTGCAATAAAAAAAAGATGGGATTATTACTAAAAAGAGAGATGACATTATGAAATGGGTAGAAGACTTTTATCAAGATTTATATAGTAATAAAGAACAAGTACCTCCTATTTCCATTACATCTTTTGAACTGCCCAGAATTTTAAATGAAGAAGTGAAACATGCAATTAAATTATGAAGAAAGGAAAGGTTCCAGGTAATGATGGAATTATAATTGGTATATTAAAAGAAGCAGGTGAAAAAATAGAAAAAAAACTAGCAAAGTTATATACCAAATGTCTAAATGATAAAGATGCACCAGATGATTGAAAAAACACAATAATAATCTTAATATTTAAAAAAGGTGATAAAGAAGATATTAGAAATTACAGACCTATCAGCCTTTTATCAGTTTTATACAAAAATTTTACCAAGATAATTACAACTCGTCTACAAAAAACATTGGATTTCCAACAACCAAGGGAACAAGCTGGATTTAAAAGTGGTTTTAGTACATTAGATCATATCCAGGTATTGAGAGAAGTTATTGTGAGGACAAATGAATAGGAATTGCCATTATGTTTTGGATTTGTAGATTATGAAAAGGCATTTGATTCTATAAACATTTATTCAGTGATTAAAGCATTGGATCAGCAAGGTATAGATGTAGGATGTCATATTTTAAAGAATATTTGTAAAAATGCAACAACAACAATTATATTACATAATAATACTGGTATATTCAACATTGGGAAAGGTTTAAGACAAGGTGACTCCATATCTCCAAAACTTTTTACAGCAGTGTTGCAAGAAATATTTTGTGGATTAAAATGGGAAACTAAAGGAGTGAAAGTAAATGGAGATTATTTAAGTCATTTAGATTTTGCAAATGATATAGTTATTTTTGCAAATAATGATTCAGAGCTGCAGGAAATGATGCAGGAGTTATCAGATGAAAGTAGGAAAGCAGTACTAAAGATAAATGTTAAAAAGACTAAAGTAATGTTTAAATGATTTGCTCAAATTATGAAAATAAAGATTGATTGTGATGAATTAGAAGAAGTTAACAGTTACAAATGCCTTGGTCAGATTATTAATACAGATGGTAACATAATAGATGAAATTAATCATAGAATTAAACTTGTTTGGAGTGCCTTTGGTAGAAATAATTTGATACTAAAAGGAAATATGAATATGTGTTTGAAAAGGAAGGTTTTTAACAAATGTGTTTTACCAGTTCCTACTTATGGATCTGAGACTTGGACACTTAATAGAAGAGAAATACAGAGATGCATGTTGGGAGTAACAAAAAGAGATCGAAAACGCAATGTATGGGTAAGAGAACAAACAGGTGTTACTGACCTCATTGAAAAAATTAAAAGATTGGAGTTGGGCTGGACATATTGCTAGAAGAGATAATAATAAATGGACAATTGAAATCTTAAACTGGATTCCAAGAGATTGGAAAAGACCCAGAAAGAGACCACATGTGGAATGGATGGATGAAATAAGAAAGTTTGCAGGGGTGATGTGGAGAAGAGAAGCTAAAGATAGGAACAGATGGATTAAACTTGGACATTCATCCTGCAGTGGATTAATAATGATTGATTTTATATATATATATATTAACGGACTGCATTTGTGTGTTATGGAAAATAAAATATCTCAATTGTTGGATATCAATTGTGATGGATTAGATTGTGATGCTAAACTTTTATTTAATGATCCCATAGATTTGGGCAGCAATTATAATGAACTGCATTTATGCAGGAGAAGATAAATTTGAAGCATGAATAAAATATGGTCCAATCACTGATTAACAATTATAATATTACCTATCTGACTAGCTGTATATAAGGCATGCATAGATACCAAAGAGCAATAATAAAATACATTAATTGATTTACTCTCATGTTTTATCATGACCAATGAGATTTAATTACTCACCAAAATATAAATTGGAAGCAAAGGGAATTTTATTGAATCCAACTTATATTTGAAGATTGGAGGAATATACACAAAACAATTTATTAATTAGTTGTGGCTTATGCAAATAATTATAAAATTGAATATTAGCAAAACACAAAAATTATCACATAACTTACTCTCAATATCAAACGTAACATAATGATTTTTGTAGTGAAGAGAGAAAAATAAATGAATTTCAAATAAATCACAAAGTAATTGTAATTATAAATTTGTTTAAATGCTAAGGCTGTAAACCTTAAGAATATGTGCATGAAAATGCAAAGGTAGGAACCTTTACAGGTCTTAACCTTATTCTTTGGAAGAAAAGAGGGGAACCCAACAAGAAGCATTCTTATCTCTCAACTTACTTTCTATATATTGAATATCTTCATACTCTCAGATCTAACTGCTTCTGCTTCATCTATTCATATAGAAAGTAGGTTGAAGTAAAAGAAGGGTTCCCCTTTTTTTTTCCAAAGCATAAGCTTGTGGTTAAGACCTGTATAGGTCCCTACCTTCGCATTTTCATGCACATATTCTTAAGGTTTACAGCCTTAGTAAAGTAACTGTATGTATAACAAATGTATCCTTTATTTTAATGGTGGTTTAATTTTCTTTTTAAATGGCAATATTTATATTCAAACAACATACAATATGTGTTTGTTTTTAAGTTTTCATTTTAATTCAATATTATTCAAATTCACAATGTTTGCTAATAATAGGCATGGGTAATGTTGGTATTTGCATAAGAACCATCTATCATTTAACCTAAAGAAAAAAAGATGCAGTAATAGAAAATAGTGAAGATCATAATTGTTTTTTTGAAATAACTGATACATTCTTTAAAGTCAGATCACTTAACTTTTACACAAAATTATCAATATTCTCTTCATACTGTACTGAGTATCTATATATCTCATTTTCTGTTAAAATTATACTTCTTTTTATATGGAAATTACTAAATCCTTAAATTTTTTATCTACAATATGGCTTTTCTTATTGCCCTAAAACTTAATATCATCTATTATATCATCATTAATTCTGAGGATTTCATAAATGTTTTTCACTAGATACCATAACTCTTAATACTCAAAACTTCTATGAATAAGAATATAAGAACAACTCTTAATGTCACATATGAAGAAATATGCACATAAAACACACAAATATAAATGTCTACATACTGATCTACCTTTTAAAACATATTTTCTGATGAAGTCATGAACTAATTTCTAAAAGAAAATATAAAATAATTATATTAAATATTAAACACTAATATAAGACATTATGTGTATATTTATAAATGATTCTTGCGAGAATAAATGAAATAAATTTAATTAACAGCATTTATTGTGTACTACATGTATAGTGTATATGTATAATGCATATAAATTAAAACAAAAACAGAATGTTTTAATGACAAATTATCTAGTATATTATTATTTATGTTGATCAATTGAAATGTAAAACCAATTCATTTATACAATGTACATATATAAGGTTTAGGAATTAAAGTACACATAAAATTTTTAATAAGAAATAACATCTAGCATTTTATTATTAATTTTTATGAGGTAAAATTTAAAAGCAATTTACTTATATAATGTACATATATACTGCATATCAATCAAAATAAAACAGAAAATTTTAATACTACATGATATCTAGTATGTTGTTATTTATACTGATTGATCAAAAGTTAAAGCTAATTTATGTATATAAATGGTTAAGATTTAAAATCAATCATAAAAAAAGATCAAATTAATTACCATTTAATCTTCTTGATTTTTTTTCTTTTAAAAATCGACAATTATTTGATGTGTCTATATCTATCCTGGTGTAAATTGAATTAATATGTAGGGTAATTTTTAATGCTAAATGTGTGGATTCATAAGCTATTTGTAGATGATTTCATGAAGTGTTTTGTATCTGTTTTAGGTCATAGAGGACCAATTGAAAGTGCCAGACCACCTTTGAATATTTAGGTAATACTTTGAATTGACTTGTTTTTAAAATTTATATTGACTTGCTATACATAAATAGATATTCATTTTTCAGGTTGATTTACACTCAAATGCATGCTTATTAATAATTTGCTTCTCATTCAATGAATGTTAATTATTGGGTAGGTTAAGATGGAGGGAACCAAATTCTCTAGATCATAATTTATTGTTTATTCTGCCATTTATAATGACATCAAACCCAAGACAATGTTGTGATTATGCAAAAAAAATATTAAAACTGCAGCAAAGTTTTGCTTCTTTATCCTATAGTGTTTAGCTCAGTTTGTCATTTGCTACTGATGTCATCTTATCATTATAACAATTGTTGACTTTCAAATATTAAAGTTTAAAAAAAAATATTATAAATATATATTTTAGTGTTTTTTAAAAAATAAAAATAAATAGATAATAAATAACAAAATTACATCACCAACAATTAAAAAAAAAACTAATTTAAACACATTTAGTAATCCATATACCAAAATTTTAATCATTGATATGACTAAATGCAAATATTTTCAATATAAAACAATATCTATCTATCTATCTATCTATCTATCTATCTATCTATCTATCTATCTATCTATCTATCTATCTATCTATCTATCTATCTATCTATCTATCTATCTATCTATCTATCTATCTATCTATCTATCTATCTATCTATCTATCTATCTATCTATCTATCTATCTATCTATCTATCTATCTATCTATCTATCTGTCTGTCTGTCTGTCTGTCTGTCTGTCTATCTGTCTGTCTATCTCTATCTATCTATCTATCTATCTATCTATCTATCTATCTATCTATCTATCTATCTATCTATCTATCTATCTATCTCTCTCTCTCTCTCTCTCTATATATATATATATATATATATATATATATATATATATATATATATATATATATATATATATATATATATATATACACACACCAGAGTCTCATTTTATGCAGATTTATTTAATGTGATTTTGAAGTTATGTTGTTCATGTTTCTTCATAATATCTTTGTATGGGTTTTTTTTATGTGATATAAATTATAAGATCAGAAGTTGAGGACCAATAATGCACTATTACTTTAAATATTATAAATTCTACACACTCACATGTCATATTTAAAGTAATAACGCATTATCAGAGTTCAACTTATCTCTAAATAATTTCAATATTTTCAATGCTTTATAATAGTACTGTAATAGATTTTATGCAATAAAGAAGTTCATAATTCACTAAATAATCAGGATTTCCCCATTTTATATGCACACATTAAATTTTACAACATTATAATGTAAATCTGTTCAAACGTTATAGATGCCTATATTATGCAAGTTGTTGTTTTTGCACATTAAATCACATTCTATTTTTGCTTTAAAAAAAGAGTACATAATCAATTACCCGTCTAGTGTCTGCAAGTTTATTTTTAAAAGGTGGGTTATAACGATGGTAACAATGAAATTTGACAATTAAAATCTGATTTTTAATTATAATTAACAATTTAAAAATTACATAACATGATCTGAACTTAATGAGACACGAAACAATGAAATTTGATTTTTAAATGAATTGCAAATTAAAAAATTAAAGACAAAAATAAGAATTTAATTTTTAATTGTTAGTTTTAATTAAATTTTGTCCAACAGTGGTGAGTTGGTGTCTTTTTATTATCATAAGTCTAAGTTCTTACTTTTATTTTAAACTTTTAGTTTACTCTAACAGAGAAGAAAAAAACACCCAAGAAAACAAATTTCTTCGGAAACAAAACTTTCGATTTTAGACCACTTAGCAAAATCAGAAGGATCAACAGCGATTGGAAAACATTTAGTTTGGTTGAGTCCATGATAAGAGCAATTAAAAAAATGAAGTTGGAACTAGTTGTATTTTCTCTTGTGACGAATCTGATGTCTTACTAGTTTACAAACAAACTTACTTATCATCAAATAGTCATAATGTTTAAAATACTGTACATGTATAAATAAATAATAAATACTGTAAATTATGCATAAAATATATTGTTTTGAATAAAATTAAATATTGTAGTTAATAAATAAGTAAAAAAAGTTTGTCTTGTATCAATTTTTTTCAAATTTGAAATTTTTTATTAGTCATATTTTATTACCTTATTTTTTTTTTTTTGTGCGAATGTTAAAGAAATTTTACATTGTTGCTTTGTTTTTATGCAATTTTTAAAAATTACAGTAACCTATCTCCCATTTTTCAAGGTAAGATATGTTTATTTTGTGTGATTGCTTTTGTGCGCATTTTCTGAGGAACCTATCTACCGCACAAAATGAGACTCAGGTGTGTATATATATCACCACTGCCATTTTTCAAATCCCAATATCATTGCATATACCAAAAGAATTGAAATAACTAATGATAACAACAGCAATATATAAATCTCTTTATCAATGCCAAAACAAAGATTTTTTGACAAAATAGCATCCATCATTTTTAAAGCAAACTTTTTAAAGAAAAACTGTTAGATCTCAAATAGCAATGAGATTGAATGTGAGATAAAGAATGAGATTTAATGTGGAGTATTTGAACATTCACAATATATGTATTAACAAAATGTTTATTTTCTTCAATTTAACCATTAATGGTTTTCAAGTTTATATTAGAAGAAAGAGATAAAATAAGTGGTCTCCATAAGGCAGGAATACATTGTGATTCATCAGGCATATTTAAAAAAAACAACTGTTTTAAATAAAACTGATGAAGTAGAACATATTATAGCCTGATTGAGACCACATATTTTATCTCTTCTAATATAAATTTGAAACCAATTAATGGTCAAACTGATAAAAATAAACATTTTGTTAATTCACATATTCTGAATTCTCAAATACTTCATGCAATCTCATTCTTTACATCACACTCAATCTCATTACTATTTGAGACCTAATGGTATTTATTTGAAATGTTAACCTTGGTAATGGCAGGTACAAACATTGGAAATTAAAACTAATGCATGGTTTAACCAAAAAAACTATTATATATATTTAAAGTTGTAATTATAAATTATTACTTATTATATATATTGTAATGGTCATATTTATACATTCACATAACAAAATCTAGAGTTTTAGTAAATCATGCCAAGGCTGATTGAGATGAGGTTGTTCAGACCTCAAAACCAATCTCACCTTAGTTCCTTTACTAATACTCCAAGACTTACTAGATTTACTACTCTATGGATGACATTTATGAGGCCACATTATCTTTCTTCAATCATATGCTGGCATTAACACATTGGTAAAACATGAGTCTATGGAAAATTGACATATTTCAAAGTATAGCTATATAAGTGTAGCTTGACTGACATTATTAAATTTGGATTGTGATTCATGATAACTAAATAACAATACTTAACTAATTAATAATGAACAAAATTAAGACACTAAGCAAAAGTTAAAATTTAAATAAATGTAATAAAAGCAAAAATTTAAATGATGGAATAAATAAAAGAAAATAATAAAATTACAATAAGATTACATAAATTGTCTCACTCGCAGGTGATGATTCTAGGAGATACAAGCAGTTATGATTTACATATATAGCATTTCACATCACTCACATGTGATGTTGGTTTACAGGTTATAAACTGTTTAATTTAATTTTACTTGTTATATATATATATATATATATATATATATATATATATATATATATATATATATATATATATATATATATATATATATATATATATATATATCACTAGCAGGTGATGAATTCTACATAGTATAAGTTGGTTTTCACAAGTCTTATAATTACGATATTACAAATTGATTTAATTTGCTCATGATAATCTATGCCTAGTTTATGCTATATATTTGTATTTAGATTTGCTTTAGGCAGATAATAGAAGTAATTATCATTATTTGTAAATAATATTTTGTTTAACGCATATCATTTAACATATTCTCTATATAGCTTACATGCCGATAAAATTAGATTCTGTTTCAGATCAATTTTTAAATATAAATCATTATGGCAGGATGAACTGATGATAGCCAGTCAGACTTTAGATACCAAGGTAATTACAAAGTATACAATTTGATTCTGTCTGTCTCAAATGTGTGCTTGCTCACAAAATTTGTTACTGAGTAACCGGTTCCCTAAACATCATACTACTTGCTGTTAATGAAACCTTTTAGTCCAGGTGATCAAACAAGTAACATAATATTCTGAATCCTTGAGGTCCAGTCCTAAATATAAATAATGGGGTGGCCCTTAAAACCTATGCCCATTTGATGAAGAAATAGATGTCCAAACTAAAGAATGGGTGGCCCTTAAAACCTACACTCATTGAAAGCATAAAATATACAGCAAGGAGTACATAAGCTGATGCATTTCTTAAGGACACATTTGTGTTACTGGCTACATCATTATATAATAAATTATAACACAAAATAATAGTTTCCTTTCATGAAACTACCGTAAATCAGTTCATAATCTAGCATCTATAATTATGCTATTAAGGAAAACTTATGAATCTAATTTGCTAAGCCAGCTATATAGGCATTTATATAACTCTAGGGAGGATTACAGCATATTTGGGATAATTACAATATTAAATTCTAGCTTTATGCTGTATTTCATCACTTTAGCTAAATATTAATTAAATATTTCATTTAAAGCAAACCTATCATAAAGCATTTATAAGCTTTTAATTATAATCTCAAATAAGATTTATTTTTTCCATTTCAGAAGGGAGTTTTGTTTGTGTGTTAATAAACATGAAATTACATATGTGTGAGACTAGCTAATCATTTCTCACTAATCATTTAACTACAAGTAAACTCTGTTTTGAACAAACATAGCATAAAGAAATACATAATTGAAAAGAAAATAATATTTGTTTAGATTTAACTAAATGAAACAAATATTTAGAAAAAAGATTTCAAGTAAGTAAAATCTAAGATTTGGCTTTATTTGCATAGTTTAAAAGGGAATGAAGTAAAATAGACTAAATTAGATTAATTCAGTTTAATATCAATTTAATTCATTTACAAAAATTATCAATAAAAGCAAATATTCAGGCTAAGGTAATTTAAATATATAAAATAAGTTATATATGAAATAAGTTAGATTTGTAGAGATCTGTCACCTCTATAGTTTCTCTGGTATGGCAAGGTGGGTTGGTCTTGAGCGCTTTATTTGGATGGCATCAGCTATTGGTTCTTCTTTCCCTGCATTCTGTAAAATATCTTCCAGGCTAGATTGCAAGAAATTGCTTTTCTACCCCATCATCATCATGATTAACAATTTTACAAATACTCAATAAAATTTCACTTGAAATAATGAATTAACTAGTAACAAATTGACTTTAAAATGGTTGCAGTAAGTTTATATACCATCTCACCCCCCTTCCTTTTCTTTTTTCTCCTTGGTAGTTTTAGATCTGTTTTTCTGATTAATTCATTATATTCTTGGAAATCTGGCATTTCTGCTGTTATCAGTTGTTTTTTCAGCTGGATATCTTAATCTTGACCAGGTTAATTTATTAATAATTGTTTTAAAGCCTATTTTTATTCTTAAAATTTTAAGTAGGTCAGAATACAGTGAGAAGGATTAATTTTACTAAATTACCTTTTTCAAAAAACAAATCTAAAACTCTATATACATTTTATTATATATGTAATGCATTTAAATAATTTAATAATATATGCAGAAATATAATTTCAAATATTAATTTTATAATAATATTTTAAATAAAGAAATGTTCTAATGTTTCTAACTTATAACATTATTTCTTTCCTGCATATATGTAGGCTCTGGGTACACATATATAGCATGTTTACATTTATTTAACCACTAGCAATATATATGTGTGTATTTACTGATTTCTTACATATATGCATATGCTTTCTATACTGTATTCTGAAATATATGCGCACATACACATCTATGATTATTAATTTTAAAATTAGCATAATATACAAGGATTTGGGTATAGGTATACATAGATAAATACTACTATAGTAGATAGTAGGTGAAACAGAAGGATAGACAGATCTGACTGTTTCAATATATATATTATTTTTAAAAAAAAATGTAGAAATCTTTTAAAAAATTGAAATAAAAGCAAATCTTGATTTTTTTATTCAAATTGTAAAATAATATTTTTGTTTTGTTTCTAAAAATTGATATTTTTTTCTATCCAAGTATACAAATTTACATTGTAAACCATTTTTAGTAATGCAATCATACTTTCAAATATTAAATAAGTTCCAAATAATTGCAAAAATATACAATGCTATAAAATAACCTTTAATATAAGCTTTCTAAATACATATGTAAATATAATATATAGATATAATTATATCCCTGTAATTTAGATGAGTAATTATATATATATATAAGACATATTTTGTGGGTTCATCCATGTTAAAAAATTTAAATATTGATGTACCTATGACATTTTGTCTTGATCACAAAAGTCATCCACTGGGTGATAAAAGGTAGAAACACAGTTGTGGAGGTAATACAATCACTGATTTGACAAAAAAAAATGTTAAATTTCCACCAATAGCAAAAATGTTAAATTAAGAATGTTTTTAAAAAAAATTTTTCCAAATAGGAGGAATTATGCATGTATCATCTGGCTTATTGATACAATCTGGCATTTTAAGTATCTCAATAGCTTCTCTAATTTTGCACTGGTAGAGATTATCACATCTGGATGTGATTCTGGTACTAGAAAAATCAATTTTATGACATGAATTTATAGTATGGAGTGAGAGTGCTGATGATGATGAGTGTTGTTTAACTGCATTAACATGCTCATCTCTCCTAACACTCAGTTGACCAATTACTCATACCTATGTAAGAAGTTTTACAATTTTCACATGAGATTTGATAAACACCATGAGATTCAAGAGGGATTGAATCCTTTTGCTTCATTATTATATTGCTAATCTTTTGATGAGTATAAAATGCTGTATTTATGTTATAGCATTTTAATATACATTCATTACTGTCTGTAGTTCCTTTTATATATGGAACACAAATCCTATTAACTGATTTATCATGTTTTTGTTTCATATTTTGTCCATTTTGCACTTGAAATAAGGCTTTTTTATAAGTTTATAATTATATCTATTTGCTAACAAAACACTTATTATATGATTTATTTCTTCTTTCAGATGTCACTTATCTGAAAGGTTAATTGCTCTATTTAAAATAGTTTTGGCTACAGAAACTATCTAAGTTGGGTGATGATGAGAATGGAAATGGAAATATGACTGTCTCATGTGCATTACTGAAAATTTATTAAACTGATATCAACTTATTAGAAATTTGATATAAATATTTTAGTGAAATGATATATATATCTATATATAAATTTGATATAAATATTTTAGTGAAATGATATATATATCTATATATACCATTCTCTCACAGTCATTACTAAAATCTTATTAAACTGATAACTACATATTTGAAATTTGATATCTAAAATTT
Source organism: Epiperipatus broadwayi (assembly GCA_028023455.1). Taxonomy (NCBI): domain Eukaryota; kingdom Metazoa; phylum Onychophora; class Udeonychophora; order Euonychophora; family Peripatidae; genus Epiperipatus; species Epiperipatus broadwayi. The sequence continues at coordinate 4,962,635 of JAQFVV010000084.1, read as the reverse complement.
GATCCTCTAACCATATTGAATTAAAAAAAACTAGGTAACTTATCTAAAACATTTTAATGTCATATTATTGTAAAAGATATCAATACATTAACTTTTAACGCTTTAGATGCCACCATCAACTTCTAAAACCTTTGTTTAATTTTTGTATTGGTCCAATATTTAAATCTGAGAACAATTATTTGTCACTTTTATTTCTAGTTGGTTTCTATTGATAAAATTTTAATCTAAAATACACAAAATTGTTTCAATTACCTTCTAAAAATTGAATAATTTTAGATTCAAATTGGTTAAATGTAATGAAAAATTAAAAATAAAAACATATATAAGAAAAACAATTTAAAAAATAGCTAGCAGTAAAACAAAATAATTATATTTCAACAAATCTATGTAAATAGTGGTGTCTCATTATTCAGTTTTGTCACTGTTGACATTGAGTGGTCACTTTCCCAAGCTTATTTTTTTTGGTAAAATTTAAAATTATTTGAATCAAACTTTATATTTTGATAAAGTAATGTAAAATCTACATTATGAATGTTAAAAATTAAGATAAATATATTTATTTATGTTCAAAATAAATTACAAATGCATAAAACATTTTGTTTTGATTTATGACTTTGTCATTTAGAAATGCCTATGGCAGAATTTCCAGAGTTGGCAGTCATCCAATCAAAGAAAAGAGGCTGGCCTACACAGTAATATGCAGCAATGAAAATTGATTTTTTTTAATTATATCACCATATTTGGACTTTTTAGAACTAAACTTTTAAATTTCGAATTTCCTTTAAAATAAGGCTAAAATGAAGAAAATGTGACCAAAATTGGCCAAGAGATGGCACAAATTGCATCCACAAACCATAAATAACATGAATGACAATTAAAATGGGGAGAGATCTAACTAAATTTAACAGAGTGGTTAATTTTAGAATATTTTCCAAACAAACAAATCAACAAAAATAATTTGTAATTTAAATAAAAACACTTAAAAATCCATTTTTCTAAATATGTATTTCAAATTGAACCTCCTATACTTTAGTGAGCTATTTGTTTGAAACCCATAAATAGTATTTAAATATGATATAATTTATATGCACAAAGGAGTTTGCTGTTAACTGAAAGGAGTCCCTTTGATTCCTCTTGGAGACCTTAAAGAAATCGAGCAGGTCAAATTCCTAATGTCACTTCCATATGTTCTTGTCATTGCAGTTTCTCTTACTATGTGATCATTATATAGTATACAAACATAGATGGACTTCTCACCAACAGGAAATAGCCAGTGTGATGAGTTTATAGGCTTTTTATCTCTGAGTTTAAATCAAAAAACATTATGGTCTTTTTTCTTAGTTGCCTGATAAAGGAAAATGAATGTATGTGTAAATGAAAAATATTTTTTCTAATAGACATACAATCATGACAGATAAAAATAAATCATGGTCATTATTCCTAGGAGTTTGTAAAGGCACAAACCAAGGCAGTGGTTGATGGCAAAAGATGGAGGATGATAAGAATCCAATGGTTGCAGACCCAGGCTGTCATTTGATGATGAATTTTTATTTAGATACTTACAACTGCAGATCACTAGCAAATGAAAGAAGATTGCAAGAATTAGAAGAAAAACTGTCTTATGTTAAATGGGACATTACTGGCCATTATGAAGTTAGAAGAAAAGGTGAAGAGACAATTGATTTAAAAAGTGGACATGTACTGTAATATAAAAGCAGAAATATTGGAAGAACAAATGGAGTAGGATTCATTATAAATAAAAAGTAGAAGAACAACATTGTGGATATTGATGGTGCATTGGAAAGAGTGGCAAGATTGGTTATTCAACTTAGTACCAGATATCAAATGCAGATAATTCAGGTTTATGGCCCAACAAGTTCTCATAGTGATGAAGTTGTAGATTTTTATATGGATGTACAAAATAATTAATAAGAGTAAGCAACATTTTAAAATTGTTATGGGCATCTTTAATGCTAGAAATGATAAACAAATGAGAGATGAAAACTGCTATAGGTAATTTTGGTTGTAGTTATAAAATGAGAGAAGACATAGACTTGTGGAATTTGCAGAAAAAACAACAACTTTATATTATGAATTCTTTTTTTGAGAAAAATGTATGGCCATGGAAGCATCCAAATAAAGATACAACAGAACTGGGTTATATATATATATATATATATATATATATATATATATATATATATATATATATATATATATATATATATATATATATATATATATATATTGACTAACAGAATATACATATTTCAAGACTGTAATGTTTTTAATAAATTTAACACACGAAGTGATCATCAATTAGTAAAATGTAAAGTACATGTTAATGCAAAATTAGATAGATAAAAATTATTAAAGGAAACAATATTTACAGTTGATATTCCTAATCTTCAGAAACATTCTAATGAATTTAAATTAGAACTTACAAATCAGTTTCAAGTATTAGTACATTTTGAACATGATTCAGATTTGAATAAAATTAATAAGAAAATAACTGATACACTTTTAAAAACTGCAACAAAGATAGCTGGTAGAAAAAAGCAGCAAGTGTCCAATAGAATTTCCACTGAGATTAGAGAATTTATGAAAAAAGAAGAAATATGAAGATATACAAACATTTAAAAGGCTTGAACATCTCAAATTCTGTAAAATAGTGTAAAAAGAGTTGATAATGATATAAGAAAGTATAATTGGGAACTAGTAAACAAAGATGTAAAAAATTTATATCTGCAATAAAAAAAAAGATGGGACTATTACTAAAAAGAGATGATATCATGAAATGCGTAGAAGACTTTTATCAAGAATTATATAGTAATAAAGAACAAGTACAACCTGCATCTATTATATCTTTCAAATTGCCCAGAAGTTTAAATAAAGTGAACCATGCAATTAAATTTATGAAGAAAGGAAAAGCTCCAGGTAATGATGCAAATATAATTGATATATTAAACGAAGCAGGTGAAGAAATATAATTTTTTTATCAAAGTTATATACCAAATGTCTAAATGATAAAAATATGCCAGATGATTGAAATAATGCAGTATTAATATTAATATTTAAAAAGGGTGATAAAGAAAATATTAGAAATTACAGACCTCTCAGCCTTTTATCAGTTTTATGCAAATTTTTTATAAAGTTTATTACAACTCATTTATGGAGGCCATTGGATTTCCACCAAACAAGAGAACAAGCTAAAATGGTTTTATTACAGTAGATCATATGAAAGTATTGGCAGAAGTTATAGAAAGGATCAATGGATATGAGTTTTCATTATCCTTTGGATATGTAGATTATGAAAAGGCATTTGACTGTACAAACATTTCTTCAGAAATTAAAGCATTGGATCATCAAGCTATAGACCCAGGATATTGTTATATTCTGAAGAATATTTATAAAAATGCAAAAGCAACAATTAGGTTACATACTAATACTAGAAAAGTCTATATTAAGAAGTGTATAAGACAGTGTGATTCCATATCTCCAAAACATTTTACAGCAGTGCCAGAAAAAGTATTTTGTGGATTAAAATGAGAAGCTTAAGGAGTAAAAGTAAATGGAGATTATTTACGCTATTTACATTTTGCAGATGATGTAGTTGTTTTTCAAATAATGTTTTAGAGCTTCAGAAAATCTTAGAAGATTTATCAGATAAAAGTAAGAAAGTAGGACTAAAGATAAATGTTAAAAAACTAAAATTATGTTCAATGGATTTTCTCAAAAGATGAAAATAAAGATTGTTTATGATCAGTTAGTAGAAGTTATCAACTACAAAATATTTGTCTTGATTATTAGTACAGATCTAATGGATGAAATTAATCATAGAATTAAACTTGGTTGGAGTGGTTTTGGTAAAAATAACTTGATACTAAAATGATATTTACTTATGTGTTTGAAAAGAAAGGTTTTATAATAAATGTGTTTTTCCAGTTCTTAATTATGAATCTGAGACTTGGACATTTAATAGAAGAGCAATACAGAGACTTTAGATCACTCAAAGAAGAATGAAGAGATGCATGTCAGGAATAACAAGAACAGATCAAAAACACAATATAGAGGTAAGAGAACAAACATGTGTTGCTGACCTTACTGAAAAAATTAAAAGACTGAAGTGGAGTTGGGATGACATATTGCTAAAAGAAATGATAATAGATAGACAAATGGAATCTTGAACTGGATTCCAAGAGATAGTTAAAGACTCCAGAAAGAGACCACATGTGAGATGGTTGGATGACATAAAAAAGGGTGCAAGTGTAATGTGGAGAAGAGAAGCTAAAGATCAGATAAGATGGATTGAACTTGGAGAGACCTTCATTCTGCAATAGATTGATAATTGTTGATGATTATGATGATGACTGTAATTTATTTGTGGCTTGTTTAAATTTAAATTTTGAATATATTCATAAACAAAAATATGTCTAAAAGAAGTTTAACCTTTTTTTGTGATACTATAAAAATATCACACACATTGAAGATAAATATTTATCTACATAAAAACATTAATGAAACAGCAAATATAACACTATAAAAATACACATATAATAAATAACTACTCCTCTAAACAAATATTTATATGCAATGAAATTTTATATATATATTTAAAATTTATCACATTGTAAACTTTCATTCAGAATCAAAATGTTACTATGATATTTTATTTTATATATATGAAAAAACAAATACAAGTTAATCACGTAACCTGCTATCACTTGTGAGCAAATGAAAGAGGTAGTTAATTTCTGACTCTTTTTTCGTTTATGTAAAACAAATCTTACACTTGTTCGGCGGTTTTGGTATAGCGCCATCTTTTGGACATAAATAACAAGTGATAGCAGGTTACGTGATTAACTTGTATTTGTTTTTTCATAAATGTACCTTTAGAGTTTTCTTGCAATGATATATATTGCAGAGACTTTGATTATATGGTGATTCTGAACTGAGATCAGACCCATATAAATATCTAGCTTGCTAGGCTGGGTTTGAAGACTTTACCGGTCTGAAAAATTCACGCTTGCAATCTGATAGAAGCGTTTTGCATAAACACTTGAGAGTCAGTGTTTTAGATCTAGTTTCTATACTCTATCCCCCACTGAGGATAGCAAACCAGCTTGAAATCAGCTGATCTGGGGGTGAGCAAATGAAAGAGGTAGTTAATTTCTGACTCTTTTTTCGTTTATGTAAAACAAATCTTACACTTGTTCGGCGGTTTTGGTATAGCGCCATCTTTTGGACATATATATATATATATATATATATATATTTCAAGTAGAATCTACTATTAGTAAATGTGTAATAAAAAAATTAAAGAATTAAATATTCACATCAGATTGAATATTCACATCAGAAATGACAAATCAAATTATGCACTATGTGTTTGACTTTTTACATTGGGATAATAACTGCTAATGGAGTGTTATAATGTTCATACAATTGTCCCCAAACTGTCTAATATGAATAGTGCCATGTTAAGTGGCTAAACATCATATATATTAAAAATGTAATAGAAAAAATAATATAGAATCAACATTAATGTTAGTAAATTTTACAGTGTTAACTGAGCAACACTCATATAGTTAAAATTAGAATATTATGCCTCCTTATCAAATTCTATACTTGTGACAGTGATACAAAAATATTTAAAGTATTCTCAAGTAAATTCTAATAAATAAAGGAAATAATTAAAACATCCTTTAGGAATGTAAGGCTATAAGTCAATCATTTCCCTTCAATTCTTTTAGATGTACAATAATTTCTTTGTTTTCATTATAGTCATATATAAGTACCATAACCCAGCTTTAAAATCAAGCAAGTCACATTTATTACATATTTATAAATTGAACTTTTATGTCTGGTGTGAAGATTCAAATGTTTCACACTTTTTATGAATCTAATATCAATAGGTTCTATTTGAAATATCTTTAAAATGATAGAAATCCATCTAAAATTTTTAATGTAAAAGATTCCCTGCAAAGCTGAATTTTGTTTGGCATATATAGTGATCATACAAAGACATTACTATGACTTGAACTTACATCATATATTCAGGATGAGCCAATAACAGCAAAATCACTACAAGGGTGATTCAAACCACCACAACTCATTACAACCTACATAATACTTCTTTTTTTATGTTCAGTGATCAAGAAGAGATAGAGACTCTTAAAACTAGATTATAATTATATGACCTCATTGTAGCAAACAAGACACTCAATACATTGTATATATAAAATACAAATACTTTATTAATATTAAAGTTATAAAGAAATAAACAAGTGAAATGACTAGCACATAATTTGATTGCTAGACTTAAAATATAATTAAATTACATTAATTGGTAATTACATATGTAAAAGTTTCACGGTATAAAATATCTATAAATAAGGGACCTTGAATAATGAACACATTTGATCTTTGAGGGGAAGATATCCCTCAAGCAGGTACATGATAATAAATAAAACAAGGTGAGTTTAATTAACTCTAGAAATATGGTTAAAAAAATAGATACATAACTCTCATGATCACCACTAATGAATGCTGATATATCAGACTTTAATATACACAAGGAATAATGATAGTTGTACTGAGTTTCTAAAATAATAAAAAAATAGCGAAATAGACTGAAATATGATCACTTCCGCGATGTCATATCCAAGTTTTATAATAAGGCAACGACGAGAATATCTTCACTTTTGCAAGGTTTAATGGCTCATGGAATAAAGGAACGAGTGTCTTTATGTAACCCTAAATTACTCTCATAAACAAGAAGGAATAATTCATTGCACTGGTAACAAGAAATAAGAAGACTCTCTGGGTCTGAAAAATAAAAGTAATGTTCCCGCATTTGCGTGGAACTTATTTAGAATGAACCCGTCAAATTAAATTTTCCGCAGCAGGGATGTACGCCTGCTGAAGAAACGCAATAAAATAAACATCAGCCAGTAATGTTATATTTATATAAAATAATAAATAATTGGCCTTAAAATTAAATTATATAAAATAAAACGTAAATGGTCATGTCAAATGTTTATAATATGCGGACATCTATTATAAAGGCTAAATCATGGCTATGCAGTTACTTTATACAATAAAATTTTATAAAGAAATTACTCTCTGGTTAATTAAAAATATACCCCATAGATCTCACATATATAAAGAATTATTAATACGATAGCCTACGATGATAATATATTAAATTATGTTAAAAGTTTTAAAGAATTAAACTATCGTAGCATACAGTATACGCATATATTTGTCAAAAAAAAAGAAACGAAGTTTTATCTTTCCTCATCGTACATTAAATTTTATTTTAAAACTGCAGGTTGTTTATAAATAACCGGCATACAGTATACATATATAACTGTCTCTTCCCAAAACAGAAAATAAATATTGCTTTTAAACATCTTGACACTCGATTTTTTTTTTTTTTTAATTTGTAAGTTTTATATAAACCATTATAAGTGCGTTAATGGCTAAATGATATTTCGAAAAAATCGGTTTTAAAGAGACAAGTTTAAAATCGTAAATAATAAAAAACAAAGTAGAGTCAGAGAGAGGGATTTTAAATATCTTGTTTTTATCTAATTACTGAAGTTTTCTTTAATAACGTCAAATATTTTAATCATTGAAATATTTTAACTAAATTTACCTCCGTCTGATTCTTAAACAGTAAGTCTACCAAATTTAAGAGAGATCGAGTATATATATCGTTCAATAGTCGATCTTCGTTATTATTACAATTAACTAAGCGTGTGTTAAAATAATATTTAAATAATGCAATAAAATATCTAAATAATACTGTAAGAAACAGTTTAACAATACCATAAGAACATTTCTATAGTACTAAAAAGCGCTCGAGCACACACACTTTAAAAAGCGGTTAATAAATAAAGTATGGAAGCAAAGAAAGCAGAATATTAGAGAGGTTTTTATCATTTGAAATTTATAATTAAATTAAATTATTATTTTATCAGACCTTCACGAAGAATTTTGACAAATAGTAGAATTGGCTGACACTGGGTAAAGTGTTCCACCTTTCCATGCTTGTAATATATATATATATATATATATATATATTACAAGCATGTTAGTAATATATATATATATATATATATATATATATATATTACTAACATGGATTGTTATGTATATATATATATTTCTAACATGGATTAGTAATCGACTATTTATTGTTGCTCCTTACTTGTTTTATTTCATTGCTAGATCCAGTGCACCAGATATAAGCTTTGTTTTGTAATAGTCAGTGTGTGTGAACCTGCACAATAATTAAACCTGCCAATTGTTAATTATGGGTTAATATTATGGCAAATATATATGTGCACATATCTGGATTTTATCAAGTTATAAAATTCAAGGATTAATGTACTAAAGATAACATTGAAAGGCAGCTTAATATAAACTATCAGCTGTGAATTACCTTAAATACTAATTTAATGCGTTAATTACTATTTAAACTATCAGCTGTGAATTACTTTAAATACTAATTTAAAGGGTTAATTACTATTAAAACCATATTATGTTTGAAATAACTTGAAATTTAAAACTATCATTGATGTATATCAGTTGTTAAACTAATAATACATATTGTTTTGAAATTATTATATTGTCCAGCATTTTGTTTACTGATGTTTGCCCAGCCATTTGTGATGACGCTGAGAATCTCTACTCTCAATAATCTAGTGGCAATTATATACAAGATGTTGGTAGTACATTACAATATATATATATATATATATATATATATATATATATATATATATATATATATATATATATATATATATATATATATATATATATATATATATATATATATATATATATATATAGGATCATTTTTATTGTGAAATATGTCCAATATATATAAAAATTAAAGAACCTTTTCTTTATCAATTTCAGATTTATTACTACTATGCAAATTATTTTTCCAATTTCTGCACTGTATTAGTACTTTAGGTACTATTATTTTCATTATTATCTGTCTAATGCTATTGCAGATATATTAAAACAGATTCTTTTCTATATTTCTCTACTCTTTCAGAATTTTAAGAGATGAGTTTAAACATGTCGTCAGCATAAATCATATAAATCCAGCAATGATCTAAAACATTGTCACCCAATATCATTAATATGTGTTCCCCATTATGTTTATAAAATTATCAAATTGATATGAATTTTTCTAATAGATGAGAGTTATTTACCAATAGCATTGGTATATTTTAAGCCAATAAAAAGCTCATATTAACAAGTTTTACCTTTATCAAATAGGTTTTAAAACATAAATGGGTGCTACCTTTATTGACTTAATTTGATGGTATGATTCAGTTTGAAAATATGTTTCACATGTTTCAATAATTTTTAAATTCAGGAAAAACATTAATTTACTCCATAAACTGCTTTTCAATAAAAAAATTCAACTGACATCATATATTAATACTTGACAAAAATTATACAATTATCTTTGAACATAATTCAGTATTGTTATTGGTGTTTTATTTAATATATTTATTAGTACATCATTCAGAGTTGGAAAACTTATATATATATATATACTGACATATAGCTTTGATTTACTGAGATTATTAGCTGATATAAGAAAGCCATTTAATAAGAATATGAAATCATTGGAAAACTTTTTTAATGATTAGAATCTTAGTTGTAATGCAATGAATATAATATCTATAATTGTTTCATTGAAATGATAGAAAATTATCATATAATTCATCTAAACAATCTTATTCCACACTATTTATAACTAATTCTGAATGGTAGATTTTTTTCTTCAGTTATCTAAGGATAGTTCAAAGCTAATTGCCAAGACTCACAACTTTGGATCTGATTGGTATTATTTGGAATTGTAATGCAAATATTTTACTGCAGCTTCCAAAGCATTAGCACCTTCTGTTGATAAATACTTTATCTCTTTTTAAAGAAATAAATCCCCATCTAAATTTTTGGAGTCTTACTTTAATATTACTTTAAGAAGTATTTATTGGCACCCTCAAATAAATATTTTTTATTCTTTATATTGTGTTGCTCCCTGTTCTTTTACATACTACATTATCAGATATCAGAAAAAAAAATTGTTTCACACAAAATGTGTAAAAAAGCAATTAGGCATATGAATTTACCAATGACTAAACATATAATTTTATTGCATTAAATTTGACTCAAATTGACATTCACTTTTAGGGTGTTCAACTGAGGAAAAGAATTATAGATTAAAAATGTAATGCTTTATTTTTTGCAAAAACAGCAATATAGTCATCTGGATTGGATCTTTCTAGAACAACTTGAAATCTTATTAATAGATTCAGGACAATCCATTGTCATAGCACTTATATCCTTCTTTTCAAAATAAAATTTAAATTTCAAAAAATATACACTTTTTGTAAAATATGTAATCATACAAACTTGTATTGTTCAAGTTAATATGAAATGTAAATATAATACAACACAACTCAAGAGCACTGAACCAGCTTTTGGAAGGTTGCTGCCATAATCATAGTGCTAACATTAACTGCATTTTTAAAAATATGTTTATATTTGGGCAAAAAACATTATGCAAATAAAGTACAGTGTGTAATTTAAATGTTCCATGGGCTGCAAAAATCTTTTCTATTAATGGAATGTGGATTTCTAGCAAAAGCCCGCATTTCTTTATATTTCCTTTGTCTATCATCCCACTCTGCACATATTATTCTAACATTAGATGAGGGAAAGTATATATGTAACCTGCTCATGATCAATCTTATTCATTCCTTGACTATGCTCTATTATATAAATATGAGTGATGAGTGACCGTTATTGACATTTAGCATGAAAATCCATATAATATACTTAGTTACTATCCAGGACAGGACATAAAATTTTATATAGAATCTGTGGCATGTTCAAACAGAATTCACTTTCTAGTATTGTTTAACTAGGTTGTTAAAAGAGGGGGTGAACTGACTCCCACTTAGAAAATGTCCACTCTTATGTTTCAATGATTCATTGCCTTATAATGGATGCATGGTAGGCTTATTCATATTGAGAGATCTCATCCCTCACAAGTCCAAAGCCTCATTAGAACATAAATTGGCAGATGTAAATGGTTTTTTTTTTATAGACACAAGATGTTATGCAAATATGAGGGTGATGGAAAAATTAATATTGATATTCTTATTAGGGATTTAATAAATATTGGATATAGCTATAATGAAGTAATAAAACAATTAAAAAATATTTTAATGGCAAGGTAGCTGACAATGTTAACACAGTTAATCCATGGGTAAGCATACCATATATCCCTCATACGTCAATGATTATTTGAAAGATCTGTGTGGACACTTTCACAGTGGGATTCAGATTGCCTCCCTCTCTCATCAACTTTTTAAACAACACTAAAGACAAAATTTTATTTAAACATGCTCCACAGTGCACTATGGGGAATCTCATTTTAATAGACCAATGAGAGTCACTAACACTCTTATTTACATAATAAAATAAAGCTAAATCATGAACATAAATCGTTCTTTTTTAGTTATGAGCAGGCTCAGGAACATATATTTCCCCCCTCTAATGTTGAAACAATATGCACAGAGAAATTATAGGGAAAAAATACAAAGAATGTAAGATATTGCTAGGGATTCTCATTCCTTTAATAGAAAAGATTTGTCCATCCCATTGTCAAAAAAAGGAACATCTAATTTACATACTTCACTTTATATGCATATTGATCTTGCCACTATATATATATATATATATATATATATATATATATATAGAGATATATACATTAACATCATATATATATATATATATATATATATATATATATATATATATTAATGATGATGTTAATGTTAGCACTATGTTTCTGGCAGCAACTGCCAAAAGCTATTTCAGTGCTCGTGAATTTTATTATATTATAATTACTTTTTTATATTTATTTAAACAATAAAAGTTTTAATAAGATACAACTTAACAGCCATAGATCCATGTAAATACGGATAAAAGAACATCGCCTGCATAATTAGTGATTCAATTTTTTTAGCTACAGTGGTTGAATTGAAGAACTTAATACAGTCACTAGTGAATCTGTCTCATAAAGGAATTTCTAATCACTCTAGTATCTACTGATTCCTTTACGATTTTTTTAAATAATTAATAGTTAAGCTGTCAAAAAAAAATCCATATGCCATATAAATAAAAAGATTTGTTTTATATATATATATAATAAAATGATCTTTTATAAAAAAAGTATAGGTATTTAAAATGTTTATAATAATTTAAATTTTTTATTTAAAAAAAAACAATCAATTTTAAAAATTTAAATGATTAAAAACCTATTTTTACATTATAAAATTTCTTATTTTAGACAATTAATGCAATTTTATAAGAGAAGAAAATATAAGAAATTTCTCCAGAATTTGTTATTTCAAATATATTCAGCAGTTTTCAGACATGATAAATTCTTTAATGATATAATTAGAAGAAGCAAGGATGGGGTTAGTAAAAAAAATAAATTAACATTTCAGACAAAAACTTAATGATTTTTTTTAATATTTTGTACAATGTCAATTAACTGGCACTAATATTATTATTAAAATGTTTTTGTTATAAATCCATATCTTCTTATAAATATTTTTTTACAATTAAAGAAAAGATATACTTTGAATATCTTAAAAATAAATTTGTTAACTTCAAAATAGTTTCACAATACATTACAGAGGATAAAATTATATTAGTATCAGAGTAAAATATAACTAAAAGGTAATCAAAGTAAAGTATAACTAAAACGCAATATATATATATATATATATATAATCTATTAATGTTAATATATATATATATATATATATATATATTAACATTAATAGATTAAAACAATCATTGCACTATAATTGATTATTATATGCTCTGGTTTGGTTTAATATTTATAACAGGTGATTAGACTTAGCATGCATTTCTTCAAACACATTGAAAACTACTTCTTTAGTTCTAGCTGTGGCACAGCACTGGATATTAGTTATTGACAAAAAAATAGAAAAAAGGAGAGATTATGAGAAGAATATTGATTAATATGCAAACCATGCATGCATTTATTTTTTATGTAGTTATTAACGTAAGTATAGAAAATTAACTTAAAAAAAAAACAACGACTTTAAATTAAAATAAAAATATTTGTTTCTTTTATAAATAATCAAAAAATGTATTATAGGAATAGTTAAAATCATAGTAAATAACAGGTACAGTGCATGTATAGATTGGGGTTAGTAAATAAATAAGTCAAAATAATAAGAATTAATTTAAAGTACAATTATCTAATACATGATTAACTTTATCTACATAACAACCACGATAATATATATATATATATGCATGTAATATAAAGAATAGATCATTATTTTTAATTTTATTATAACCGAAGGTTTTATATGAGTGTGATGTAAGTATGTGTGTATCTGTGTGTGTGTCTTTTAACATAAAAACATAAACTATGTATAATAAGTAAAATGGTAAACTTCCAGAATAAATATCAGTAAAATGCCAATTAAGTAACATAAATTATAATAATCTTATAGTTAGCTTTTTTTAGAAATAATCCTACTTATATATGTTTACTAGCTTCTTAGAACGATGGAAATGTTATCTAATATTATAACTTAGTACAAGTAAATGCATGTTTTATTATTACGATTACTTTCCTGAATAATTCGGATATATTTTGTCTTAAATAAAACTTTATATTTTATTGATAACATATCTCTAATCTTTTTTAAAAAGTAGTAATGATAATGTGTTGTTATATATTTATATATGCGTATTTCAATGTATAATTAATATTGGATTTAATGATAATTTTAATACAGTTTTAATATTTTCAACTTATTCATCAGTTGTGTTTTTGTGTTTTTTTTGCTAATTATTTTCAATGCGATTTTAATCTTAGTTAAATTTTGCAATTACATTAAACATTTCTTTAGTAATAATTTATTTTATTAATAAATATATAAACAAAACACGGATGAAACTTTATACGTGACTTCTTATTGTTACAGCATTTCTTATCATAGATAGAAACATCGACTAAAAAATCATGAGCTTTACTTTTGTGTGTGTGTGTATATATATATATAAGCTATTTTTTAAACAAAGGTTTAATTTTTAAGAGGATTTTTTATTAATTTATAAAATTCTACTTGTATTATGCGACAAGCCATATATTATTATTTTTTCATTTATTAACGGTAAATAGGAATTTTTTTTTTTATTTGAAAACCAAAATAATATATATTTAATTTCGAAAAAAGAATGTAGATCAATACATGGCTGATAAATAATTAATTAAAATATAACTATGGGCAGATTTAGCAATTAAAGTTTTTTAATGCGAAATTCAATCTGTTATAAATTTTCGTATAATATGTGACCTACTGAATAATTAACTTTTATTAAATATGTAAATATATTGAAACAGTATGATTTATTTATCTGCCTGTTTCACCTACTATGTTCCATAGTAGTATATTTTCTCTGGTTTAAATCTATCCAAGTCCACGTATATAAATTAATTTAACATTAAAATATTTATAATAGGGTATATTTACATGTATGTGTGTATATAATAGCTTATAATTTTAAAATGATTAAATTAACAAAATTAAAATAAGTTATAAACATTGGTTTATATGCGGTATCACACCTATGTATATATGCAAAGGGAACTGTAAATTATGACAGTTTTTCTAAATTATATTTGTAAATTATCTTTTAAGTTATTTCATTTATAGAATTGTTGGTATTTGCATATAAATCTCAAATTCAAGGGTGTCAGCCTTATGTATATGCTAGAATGTTGACAGCTTAAATCTCATTTTTTTAAAAAAAAAATCAGAGGTTATAGAATTCTCAAAAATACTCCACATTAATTAAATAGTAAACTGAGAACCAAAGTTTTGAAGGTGTCTTAAAAATAATGATAAAAACAAAGACTGAATCATTAACTAGGTCCTGCTTGTGAATAATTATAGCTGGGTCTTTTGTCTTTACTAAAATTTATGTGTATGCCATTAAATTGAAAATTAAAAGTCATAAACAACTTTTAATGGCTTGGGAGGGGGGTAAGAAATATGTTCTATAAAAACCCCTAGTTTTAATTCAAAAAGAAGCTAACTCTTAATTGTGATCCATACAGCTAGGCGCTATGCCAAAATTGATGTTGAAGACCTGCGGCAATAAGGCCTATCATGCCATCTTCCTCGCTGAAAAAATTGGTCTAGGATATGGAGGGAGTTCAAAACAGCAGCTACCAAGAAGCCACCCAGAATGAAGCAGTCAATCGGTGAATGTTAGTGCCTCTCCATGCAGCCACCTCAGCAAGAAGTTCATCGGTAATTAATTCTTGGCAGAGCTCTTAAACTAAGTTTTAATAAATAATTTATATAATTTTATAAACCTAGTTCTACAATAAACATGCACAAACTAAAATTATTATTAATAATTAAAACTCTGTAATGAATTTGTACTTACTAATTTAAATATCTTAATGTACCTTCATCTAAAATAATAATGTAGAATTGTGCCTAATTAAATGTTAACTAATAATATGTCTGTAATCATGATAACTATTTTAGTTATTATTCTTAATCTATTCAATCTGTGGATATGCCTTCATTACTTTGTTTATTTTATATTTTGTTAATTATGCTATACCATCCATCAGAGTGGAGATTATTAAATATTATAACAGTAGAGAGATAATTTGAGGATCTCATATAATTTTACATTGCTTTTTAGCACATGAATAAATCTCCTGTCTGAAAACTACTTTTATTTATGTTGAACTATTAGGTTTTAGCTTTATATAATCAGGTTTGCATTTTAAATGATTGCATTTAGTTAAATAATAGCAAGCACGATATTTGAAGCATTATTATAAGTAACTAGGTAAGTCTTAAATATGTTTATTCCTTCTTAGATTATTATCAAAAGCTATATAGATTTAACTGTAAACTAGATCATCTAATTAATCCCTTTTAGCATGTTTAAGTATGCTAATTTATGAATGGGCATACATTACTTTCACAGATCAAATCTAAAGATTTGGTGCTTGATTAAATTTAGTGTTTATATTTGGAAAGCATTGTGAGAGTGTCGTTATAAAGCACATCTGTGCACTACACCTTGCTATATGTATTTCTTATTACAATGGGCTTTGGTGTAAGGACCACCTCATTACTCTTAGTTTGGACAGCTTTATTTTATAAAAGGGCTTAGGTTTTAACTTATTGACTGCTGAAGCTGCTATAATGAATATTTAAAAATTTATGTTAATCCACAAATTTTATCATGAATTAAATTTATATTATTCAAAAATCGTATAATATATATATATATATATATATATATATATATATATATATATATATATATATATATTGGGGTTTTATGTTTATATATATATATATATATATATATATAAACATAAAACCCCAACGAATGTAATTAAGATGAAAAAATATAGTTATTGATATTTAAAGTAAAAAATAGAATAAAAGTTAATATTTTTAATAATTATTTTCATATTATTTTATAAATTCAAAATTATCATGCACACAACTTAAAAGTATTGTTTTGTTAGTAGGTTAGTTGGGTTCATCATAAAATTTCTAAAAAATTGGTATATAATAACACTTACCTAAGGTAATCCATCACTTGAAACCTTTCTCAGGTAGTCCTTCAAAATGCATTTCCAAGGGGTTTGCAATGTATAAGTCATCCCTAATAACATCCCTTATAACAAGTAGTTAATAATGATAAATAATTAGTATAATTTGAATATTATAATAAAGAACTACAATACAGTTTGTAATTTATTAAAATGTACTACTAAAATAATCACTATATACAAAATAAAAAAATAAAATAAAAAGTGAATGAAATACTAAATTTATCATAGAGTTAAGCTTAAGGTACATACATTTGTAGTTTATATATATACTGTCAAAACTGTTACTTTTATGTTAGTTTCCATAGTATTTTTTAATCAAATATATATAAAAAATAATAATTAAAAAATATATAATAAAATAATAATTAAAAAACATATAATAAAATAATAATTAACAAATAAGCAGTTTGAAAATTTATATTGCAAGTCTATAATCGGCCTAAGTTTATGTACTGTCAAATTGTTACTTTTAGCATTTTCATAATCTTTCTATTATTAAAATGCAGAAAAGAAATTATAGAAACATCTAAATCAGGTCATTATATTTCTGAAATATACTCATTTTTGTCTCATATCAATTAATTCAAAGACAAAGCTCACATTATATAAAAAAAATGCAGACAATCACAATCTTTTTTTTTAATGTTAGTTTTAATAGTATTTTTATCATATATATATATATATATATATATATATATATATATATATATATATATATATATATATATATATATATATATATATATATATATATATATATATATATATATAAACAATAATTGACAAATTTATAATAGAATAATAATAAAAAAAAATTAGAAAAATAAAAATACTTATCAATAGGCCATCATAACGTTTTCTTCAAAATACAATGGAAAAAGTAAAACCTAAAACCGATATATTTTTTATGCTGAACTGTTCTCCAATAACTAACAAAAAAATGAGAGAAAGATAAAAAAATTCAGTGTACTTGATCACAAAATTATCATATAATTTTTATTTTTTATCATACAAAAAATAAAATTTCTCTTTTTGGAATCTGCAAACAAAGATGGAAAAAGGTCTAAAAAGTGCACACACAGCCTGTATATATTTCTGCTAATCTTAATCTCAACCCATATGTTTATAATTTGAAATTTCTTGAGCATTTTAAGTCCTCATAATAATGAGTAAGTTAAGGGCCGCCCCATCATCTTTATTTAAAACTGGAACATGAGTTTCCAGATTGCTGTATAAGCAAGTTGTCTGGTCCATAGAATCTGATCAATGGGTACTGAATCCTCTGAGTAATTGCACATTCAAGTTGCAACAATTATTTAGTATATGTAGCACCATAGTCTTGGAAGCTCTGCTGCAAAGTACCAGTTTGTCTTCCTTTATATTATTTGGTTCAGCATTGATCTGGACTATGGATCTAATTTATATATATTATCTACATAGGATGCACACTTATGCTCATGATGTAATATTAATAAATAAGTTATAAATAACTCTGTCATTCTTGTATGTTTAATAATAGCAAACCTTGGCATGACATAGCATAAGTCAGGCATATTAACTGTAGATACCCAAATTAATAGAGTGTCAATAATTAATTGATAAAAATGTATAAAATGTAGAGATAAGATTTTGTACCCATCCACTTATCATTATACACCTGCCATGTAACTCCACACACTATTGTCATCTTGTTAGTATTGATTTCTTTTAATAAATATATATATAATGTATTCATGACCAATGTTTTATTCATAGCTCACTACCATTCAATTAAATATTTTAAATTATCATGTTAGTTTAAGTCCACATATATGTTATATAAGTAGCCATAGATGTGTGTGTTTAGATATTTATATAGTAATTAAGTTATTTATTCCCTGAGTCTCATGTTCCACACTTTTCTACTGACAGCATGTGAACTAAAAGAGTCTGAAGTTAGCCTTATATATGTCATTCATAGGGTAGTAAATCTTGGAGTATTGGTGAAGGAGCTGAGGTTTGATCAGATTCGATGTCTCAACCCCTCATCTAGATCAGCCTTGGTGTAATTTGCCAAAGCTCTGGATTTTGTTGCATGAATGTACAAATATGACCGTTACAATATATATATATATATATATATATATATATATATATATATATATATATATATATATATATATATATATATATATATATATATATTTAAGTAGATGATTAGATAGATAAGTAACAGTGCAAGTATTTGGTTGGCAGACAGAAATATGAGGAGATGGATAAACGAATAAATAGATAAAAAAACTGATAAACAAAAAGAAGATAAACAAACAGGTTGATAACTAGATAGATGATAAATAGATGAATAGATAAATAGATAAATAGATTGATTAATGTGGTGATAGTTGAGTGAACACTATATAGGTGAATAGATAAATAATCAATGGATGAAAGAATTGATAGGTAAATACAAAGATGATTAGATAGTCAAGTAGATATATTAATAGATATATGGACATATAGATAGACAGATAGATATATAAATAAAGTTACTCATAAGATAAATATATATATATATAAATAGAAAATGCATACCATTAAATGAATAAATGCAGAGATAGATAGATAGATAGATAGATAGATAGATAGATAGATAGATAGATAGATAGATAGATAGATAGATAGATAGATAGATAGATAGATAGATAGATAGATAGATAGATAGATAGATAGATAGATAGATAGATAGATAGATAGATAGATAGATAGATAGATAGATAGATAGATAGATAGATAGATAGATTCGTAAATAAATAACTGATTTCTGGGAAATTTTGTGTAATAAAAATATAATGGCTAAATAGCTGACATTTTCTTATAATTCTTCAGAGCTTCTTTCTGAAATTATAAATTTATGTGTGAGATTTAAAAACATTATTTTTTTTTTTTGTTATTTTTTCCTCATTCTTAAATTTAATTGGTTAAGAAGTTTTAAAAAAATATTTTATCCTCCAATATATTTTTCCAAATATTCTTAGTGTTCTTTAATTCACAATTTTCATTTATCCTCTTAGGTCTTTTAATATCCCTATAGCTTCCCTTAACAGTCTCTGGTTATAAGTTCATTTTTTGCAAGAATATGTGTTTTATTAAAATTAATGTCATAGTTTGTTAATGTAATGTTCAATAAATGACTGAAGAATGAGATTTTTCTCTAATTACCAAAATGTATTCTTCCTTTATTATATTTATTCTACAAACTCCACATGAAATTTCATATTCACCATTAGACTCCAAAGGTATTTTATCTTTAAGGCATTAAAACACATAATTATTTTTTAAATGTAGTATAAATTCTGTGGATGTTATTTTTCTTTAAAATATTACCAATTATATTATTTATACCCTTTATGTAGGGCAGAACAGTATTAATTTTTGAAGTACCAAAATCTTTATTCTTTGATTTCTCTAGGAGGTCTTAAAGAACTGAGAAAGGCAAATTAATAATGTCCACTTCATACATTCTTGTCTTGCCATTGCAGCTGGTATTATGATGTGATTATTCAAATAGTGTAAGAATTCCCTCATTATGCATTTATACTGCCACATGTTGATGACTTTTTTATTTTAATACATAAACTTGTAGATCACTTTCATGTGAATGAAGATTGTAAGAAAATAAGAAGAACCCTCATATTAAATGAGACATTATTGGACTTTGTGAAATTAGAAAAAAAAGGTGAAGAGACAATTGTTTTAAAAAGTGGACATATAATCTATTACAAAGCACAAATATTGGAGGTACAAGTGGAATAAGATTCATTATAAGTGAAAAATGGATAAATAACACTGTGGTGATTGATGGTAGATTAGACAGAGGAGCAAGATTCAACTTAATATCAGAAACCAAATGCAGATAATTCAGATTTATGGCCCACAAAGTTTTCATAGTAGTGAAGTAGTAGGTTTTTATATGGATATACAAAGAACCTTTGATCAGACTAAACAACATTTTAAAATTGTTATGGGAGACATTATTGCTAGAATTGGTAAACAAATGATAAGATGAACAAGTCATAAGTAAATTTGATTATGATAATAGAAATAAGAGATGACTTAGATTTGTGGAGTTTGCAGAAAAAAAAAATACATCATGAATTTTTTATTGAGAAAAATGTTAAAAGGAATAGATGTGAAAGCATCCAAAAGAAGGAACAGCAGAATTAGATTATATTTTGACAAACAGAAAATACATATTTGAAAATTGTAATGTTCTTAATAAATTTAACACAAAAAGTGATCATTGATTAATAAGAGGTAAGTTATGTCACATGATCTCAATACTTTGTGCTTACACAAGTTGTTTTTCACAGAGGAAAAACTATCCATACAGTAGTGCTACTCGGTGCAAGCCAGGATAATCAATGGATGCAGGAAGGTTTGTGCATAGAATCCTTATTTAGTGTCTACTCATTCAATATCCCTGGACTAATTTCTAGCTTGTGGCTTTCATTAGTGAGGAGTCTTGGATCTGAGAGCACTGCATCTAAATCTTAGTATCTAATACAACCCTCCAGCAGCCACCTTTTATTTTTTGAGCTAACTAGAATGTTTTGAGTCCAAAATAAAAACACAATAATATTTTCAAGCTAAGCACATCAGCTTGTACAGTTGTATAGATTTTATGCAGAAACCTTCCTGCATACATTGATTACTTTAGCAAGCACTGAATGATGCTACTGTATGGAGAGTTTTGCCTCTAAATAAGAAATGTGCTAATTGTAAAACTAGAAAGACAAACATTATTTTTAAAAAAATATTTACAGTTGATATCCCTAGTCTTTCAAAACATTCTAATGAGTTTAAATTAGAACTTGTTAAATCGGTTTCAATTATTAGTAGATTTTGAACATGATTCAGATTTGAATGAAATTAATAGGCAAATAACTCATACACTTTAAAAACTCCAACGAAAGTAGCTGGTATAAAAAGGCAGATATTGACAAATAAAATTTCTATAGAGATTCAAGCATTTATGTAGAAAGAAAGAAATATGAAGATATATAAAAATGATGCTTTAAGAACAATTGAATATCTTGAATTTTGTAAAATGGTGCAAAAAAGAGTTTATAATGATATAAGAAAGTATAATTGTGAACTAGCAAGGAAAACTGTAGAAGAGTGTAAAACAAAATGTTTGTATTGATAGAAAACGTATATCTGCAATAAGAACAAAAAAAAGATGCAATTATTACTAAAAAGAGAGATGACATCATGAAAAGTGTTGAATAGTTCTAACAAAAATTTTATAGTAATAACAATTATCTCCTTCATCTATTATATCTTCTAAATTGCCCAGAATTTTAAATAAAAAAGTTAGACATGCAATTTAATTTATGAAGAAAGAGAAAGCTCCAGATAATGATGGAATTATAATCGATGTATTAAAATAAGCAGGTAAAGAAATAGAAAAAAAAAATGTCAAAGTTATATATGAAATGTTTAAATGATAAAAATATGCCAAATTATTAGAAGAATGCAGTACTAATATTAATATTTTAAAAAGGAGATAAATATGATATTAGAAATTATAGACCTATCAGTCTTTTATCAGTTTTATACATCATTTTTACCAAGATAATTGCAACTCCTCTACAGAGAACATTGGATTTCAACCAATCAAAAGAACAAGCTGGGTTTAAAAGTGGTTTAATACAATATATCATATCCATGTATAGAAAGGAACAATGAATATGAGTTGCCATTATGCATTGTATTTGTAGATTATGAAAAGACATTCGCTTTTGTAAGTGTTTCTTCAGTTTTTAAAATATTGGAGGAACCAGGAATATATGGAGAATAGAGTCAATTTCTAAAGAATATTTATAATCATGCAACAACAACTATTATATTATGTAATGATACTAGGAAGGTTAACATTGAGAATGTTGTAAGACCAAGAGATTTCATATATCCAAAACGTTTACAACAGTTCTGCAAGAAGTATTTTGTGGATTAAAATGGAAAACTAAAAAGTAAATAAGAATTGAGATTGTTTAAAACATTTAGATTTTGCATATTTTGTAGTTGATATAGTTGTTTTTGTAAGTTATGCTTTTGAGCTTCAGGAAATGTGGCAAGATTTATCATATAAAAATAAGAAAGTATGATTATAGATAAGTGTTAAAAAGACAAAAGTAATGTTTAATGGATTTCTCAAAAGAGAAAAATAAAGCTTAATTATGATGAGTTAGAGGAAGTTTTCAACTACAATACCGTAGTCAAATTATTACTACAGGTTGAAACATAATGGATAAAATTAATCATACAATTAAACTTGGTTGTAGTGCTTTTGGTAGAAATAACGAAATACTAAAAGAAAATATGCCTATGTGTCGGAAATGGAAGGTTTTAAATAAATGTGCTTTATCAATTTTTGCTTATAAATTTAAGACTTGGACACCTAACAGAAGAGCAATACAGAGACTTCAGACTAATCAATGAAGTATGGAGAGATGTATGATAAGAGTAACAAGAAGAGATTGGTAATTCAATACATGGATGAGAGAAAAAACAAGTATTATTGATATCATTGAAAAAAATAAAAAAAACTGGAGTTGGGCTGGACATATTGCTAGAAGTGGTGATAGTAAATTGGCAATTAAAATCTTAAACTGAATGCCAAGATATTGTAAAAGACTTAGAAAGAGAATGCATGCGAGATGGATAGAAAAAATAAAAAAGTGTCCCGGCTTGATGTGGAGAAGAGAGGCTAGAGATCGGAGAAAATGGATTAACCTTGGAGAGAGACATTCATCCTATAGTGGATTGATAATTGTTGACAATAATGATGATGAATTGGTCAAACACCAAGATAGACAGATAAATATAATTACTCTTTTTATTCTGAAATATTACCAAATTCACCACTTGTTTTATTTTGCTAAAAAAGTGTTCAAAGTAGATGATAAATTGTACCTTTTTACTACTAAAATTTTTAAATCAAATTTTATTTTATAAATTTATTGATTCATTATTAATAGTATTTATTTTTTAAGATAATGTACCATTAATTTTACTTAATTTCTATACAAATAAAAATACAATTCATGGAAACTGTTGTTGATAATTTTATCTTTTTATTTATTTGTAAGAGAATATTTTAAATAATATTATTAGTGAAATAAGTTACTATTAAAATTTTATATTTGTGCTTTATTTATATTTATTTGTACCTTTTTGTTAAGCATGTAATAATTATAAATTCCTGTTTTTAATTTGTTAAAAATAAATTGTATTTTTAAAATTTTTAACTACATATATAATCAATAATATATGTATTTATGTCTGACAACAGGTCATATTTTTATTGTTTAATATTTTGATATTTTTATACTTCTTTCATAAACTATAGCAAGGTAATAAATCCGAAGCCATAGAGAGATTGAAATAATTTTATGTTTATGTAGATGTAGACTACAAATTTTACGATATACATTAAATTAGTAACAAAATTTATTTGATGTATATACAATATTTGTTAAGTAATCAAAAAATAAACATATAAACAATAACACGATGATATAATAAAAGTAATTAAAAAAAGAATGACATATATTAAGAATGAAAACAATACAACCAATTTTTATTTAATTTTTTTCTACAAAAGTAGAATTGAATTTATTTAGTATGGCGGTAGTTTTATTTTTACTAAAAATTAATCTGCTGGATTTAGTTAAAATAAAATTGTAAGCGCGATACAATAGAAAGAAAAAAAAACCTTTCGTAAAAGCTGGAGACTTAAAAGTATCTAAAGGAAATAATGATAACAATCTAAGCCATTGGGTGAAAAACCAATCGGATTAATAAAAACAGACATATTCAAACGTTGCTAAATATAAAATCTTATCTTTAAGTAAAGTAAAAAAAAATAAAGCATTATTTAATTAATTTTAATATAGTTATAAAAATGTCACCAGCAAATGCGTCTTTCTTATTAATCCTTTTATATTAATTTTATATGTTCAAGTATTATTTATTTAGCATACATACATACATTTAATATATATAATTCTTCGAAAAACAATACAATAAGTAATACAGTAAACAATATTTTAAAAACAAATATCTATTATAATTTAATAGAAATACTTTCAACTATTTACTTCTATTAAATTATAGTAGATATTTGTTTTTAAAATATTGTTTACTTAATTAATTATTGTATTGCTTTTTGAAGAATTATATATATTTGATTGTAATTGGAATACAGACATTGATTTCTAATTTACATATAATACATACATTTAGACACATATATGTATATAAAACTCCAAATATTTACATTATGATAAAACAGTACAAATAATATAACTTTGAAATTTTAAAATTCAAACAACTTACATATCCATTTTTACGTAAAATAAACAATATTAAAGCGTATTATATTGCATATATGATTTAGATAAATATATAACTTCATAAAAATAAATATATTTAATATGGACCTTACAAATGAAACATCTGCTTATATATATATATATATATATATATATATATATATATATATATATATATATATATATATATATATATATATATATATATCATGAACTGTTTTAATACAGATAATATGAAATAGGATTGTTAATTTATATTGCACAATTAGAATGTTTTCTTGCAGATTTATATCTAGTCAATCTAGCTAGCCATCCAATTATTGGTCAATACATGATACCTAGCTCTTCATAGATAGGGAGTATCTTCTTATTCTTTCTTTGAATGCATCTATAATGAGGAAGTATTTCAGTGAATTGCATGAAATAATTTAAAAGTATTTAAATATATATATTGATAAAAGGGGTGAATAATATTAAAAGTGTATGTGTACTAAAATTTCATTTTGTTACAAATTGAAAAGAAACAATTATATGTAAATAAAATAAGTATTTAAAAATTCAATGACAACGTAAAAATATATTTATTTGTAAAAATTGTGAAGTGGTTTAAATTACAAATTATTATGCCTACTACATTTAAACACATATAATCCTGTTACTTAATTAAAATAAAGTACCTGTACATAAAAAAAAAAAAAAAGGCTTAATCGATTATTTCAATTACGTGATTCAGCTAAGTCGGTTCAGTGTATAAAATACTTGAATTATTAGCAATACAAAATCTCATGAGGTCTTTAAAATTCTGTAACAAGATTATAATTAATAACAACTTTGATCGTATTATTAATTTTCAAAAAATAATAGATTATCTATTAAATAAACACTTTTTAAAAATGTTCATTTAAAAGTTTATCTAATACATTTTCATATTTTTTTTTCTTAAAAAAATAGTTTAGTATATTTGAAATCTATAATGTTTGATAACAATTATGGTACACCACGTAAATTGCAACAAAATAAAATTTAACTGTAAAAAAAAAGTTCAACAAAGTTGTTTCATATATATATACATACAGCATAAATAAATAAAAAAATGTGAATATTTACTATCAAACAACTTAAACAGATATATTTAATAAAGTAAAAAAAAAAAAAGGAAATAAAAACAAATAACAAATCTTTTATTGATTTTAAACTTTAAATTAATGCAAGCTGACATTTTAATAAATGAACAACATTGTATATCAACTGAATGATGAATAAATAAGTGCGAAATGAAGCATAAAATAATTAATTTGCAAATATTTATTGCTATTTAAATGTGTTTGTCAATTTGCTTTTGTGTCAGGCGGACATGTATTATTATTATTATTATTATTATTATTATTATTATTATTATTATTATTATTATTATTATTATTATTATTATTATTATTATTATTATTATTATTATTATTATTATTATTATTTTAAAATTTATTATGTAGTTGATAAATATAAATATGCATAAATGTTAAATTTCTACTCAACGCAAGAAAGCTATCGATCAAACGATTATTCTAAATATTTTTGGTTATGATTTGATATTTCTTATAATCCTCCTAGCAGCAATTCAATTTTAAAGCTGCATAATCGTTTGTAATAGTCTCTCATATTATTGAAAATGCCTAATTTATAGGCATATTTTATTAATTAATATTTTTTTGCTAAATAAAAGAAAATCTATTATATACTTATATATATATATAATAAATACTTACATTGGTATATTAGTTTTATGAAAATAAATAATGATTCTTTTCTTTCTCAAGCTAATATATATTTTCTAGTTCGTTTATATGACATTTACATTGTTTTTATTTATACATGACTAAAGGTTCAATGTACACTTAAAAAGAATAAATTTGTCAAACTTTGGTGGTCGAGAGGTCAGCGACGGCTGCTTTACAAGCAGTTGTCCCAGGTTAGCGGATTCGCTTCCCGGCTGATGTTATGACACATAAGGAAAAAAAAGATAATATATTTATTTTTTACATTAAACAAAATAAAATTGCATTTTATCTGACAAACTAAACTTATTAAGTGCAAATGCAATAAAGATCACATTTTTTTTAAATTCCTAACAAAAAAAGTAGCACAGAAGATCAAAATGTAAACCATTTCACAAAATATAATAAGGACATATATTATTATACCTTAGTTTTCTGCAGCAAATTTCGTTTTTTTTATTTAAAAAAAAACCGTTTGAGCAATTTGATTAATGATATTTTCACAGTAAATTCAAATAATGTTGCATAGATTTTGTATATATAAAAAAATCTCATGCTCATGTTCACCATAAATTATATATTTTATAAAGGTCTACTAACGTTATTTGCTTGACAAAATATAGTACTTTCATTTACTTAACAAGATATATCCAACATATACTACCTTCATTTACTTAACAAGAGTATCCAACTATCTTAATTAGCACCAAACCTAACAAGCTAACAAAAAAAAAAAAAACTGGTTGCATTAATTATCTTGATTTTTTTTCTCATAAAATATTTCTATCATTAAAATTTTCTATTCTTTAAATTTTGTCAATAGAAAAAAAATATAAAGTAAATTAAATGTTTTTGATTGAAGACGATGGTGTAAACATCTAAATTAATTGTCTAATTATATTTCTAAGATATGATATTTTATTTTTTTAGATTGTTAAATATAGCGGATGGCTATTGGAGTCAGTATTATTTCTCTTTTTGTAATAAAAAGATGCCAAAGTATTCATACTGATATGTATTTTCAAGCTGATATTTTTTTACAAAATTAATTGTTGTGTTAATATGTATATGACTGTGTGTGTGCATGTACATATTCTGTTCTCAAATGTATAAATGTTATATGACTATACTTTGGAATTGTTTTGAGTGAGTGCAAATAATTTCATTTATGTGAGTATTTTTTCCTAATCAAAGTTTAGGAAATATTTAATCCAAAATTAAATAACATTATTGTATTTGATTTTGAAAAATCAATATCTTTACTTTCAAGTTAATTGGAATAAAGCTTACATATTTTGAAAATACTGCAGCTAAAGCTTAAAAAAAATATTTATGACATATTAAACAGTAACAAACAAATAAAAATAAAAAATATTTTTATAGAATATAAACAATGGTAAATTAATTGCATAAACCAATTTTAATACTATTTACTTTTTACCATGAACCCTGTTCAAATGAAAGTTATAAATATGATATGTAATATATAAAAAGCATGCTAAGTATGAATAAAAGTGTTTAGATTAAAAATAAAGAATGGTTTCTTTTTATTTTTCTATACCAAAAACATTTATATTACTGATACTAATTATTATCTATATTTTAAAAAAAAATAAGTAAAAGGTACTAAATTACGTCTCAGAATAAACCAAAGCATCATGTCTTTGACATGATGATCTTCTTTTAAAATATAACGAAATCTACCAGTTCAATTAATATCTTTTATTCGGGAAGCTAAAAACGCTATGTCAGTTTTAATTAAATCTCTACATACAGTAAGAGAAGTCTTTTTTAATTCAGATCTTCATGAAAAAAAAGAACCCCTAATGTTTATAACTATATTTTAAAATAATATAAAAGCATATTAATATAAATAATCACAGTTGTAGAAATACAAGTATTTTAAGCTCTATCGTTTCGGAGGAGTGAAGGTTGATATGTAAAAAATATATATATATATTATGAGAAAAAGTTGTCTGGAGATTTTAATTGAAGAACATGTCGATATAAATTATATGTATATATTTGTTTACATATATTTCTATAATGCAATCATTGATTATTATTACATATATGAGTGGGTGTATGCGTGTGAAGAGAATACAATTTTATTCTCATTTATACAGATTGCACAGTAAAGTGTCAGCAGTTGTTTTAAACATGTTTTGCCTTCATATTAAGAAAAATAACTTTTATCAAAAATAAAATGGCTAAAATTATTTACATCATCAGATAAAATTTTATAAACTATAAAATACTGATAAGCAAGTTATTAAAACTATTACTTTGTGATAGTTATATTTAATTAGTTTTAATAGCAATTTCAAAATAAAGACGTACGTGTGTGTTTAGAAAAAAATGTATAATTATAATTAAAATATATATGAGCATATTGTAACCATCAATAGTAGTATATATAAGAAAAACTAGTTATCAGCCAATTAAAGAAACAAATAGGGTCATCATCACCTTGCAAGATTTTAATTTTGATATAAAATGAACGACACACTGGTAACACAACAATGGCAATAATTCTCGTCTTCACAACAAATATGTAAGTGGGCTATAATTTGTTAAAAAAAAAAATAATAATTATATCGGCAGCTATTTAGTGTCATTATTACACATACACACACAAATATATATATACATAACGTTTATACAAAATTATTGTCAAATGTTATTTATACATGCATATAATTTTTAAAAAATAATAAGATTGCTACGATTATCGTTTAAATATAAGAGAGAAAAAACATGTGAGTATGATATACAATATAAAATATATATATTTTTAAAAAAATCATTTTATATAATCAGTTCTAATTTTTTTACATATTTCATTAATAATTATGATTAATATTTTAAATACTCAACAATTGTTAATAATAATATTGAGTTAGTTTTCAATTAAAAAAAATAAAAACACTTTATGGCTACTTTATAATAATATCTATTGCCAAATTGATTATTTAAAACATTATTTTATTAAACATTAAAAATTACAAATATCTGGAAATTATATATGTTATTAATTCATTATAATAATCCATTGTTGTTCATAATATTATTTTGCATCTTTGAAAATTCAATAATATATATTGATGCATTTTTAAATGAACAATTTTAACATATATAGATTAGCTATTTAGAACTACATTATTAAGTACTAAATTAAGTTTAAGCTTTGTTAATTCAATTACAACAACTGTGTAAATTTTGTTGTAATTGTTACTGTCAGATTATCTGTTAGTCAGTTGGTGTTTTAAAACTCTGTATTCAAGTATTCCATTTTGAATTTGGCTAATTGGACAGTTGGAATTGTAATATTATCTCCATTTCAATATATATATATATATATATATATATATATATATATATATATATATATATATATATATATATATATAAAAGACGTACGTGTGTGTTTAGAAAAAAATGTATAATTATAATTAAAATATATATGAGCATATTGTAACCATCAAAAGTAGTATATATAAGAAAAACTAGTTATCAGCCAATTAAAGAAACAAATAGGGTCATCATCACCTTGCAAGATTTTAATTTTGATATAAAATGAACGACACACTGGTAACACAACAATGGCAATAATTCTCGTCTTCACAACAAATATGTAAGTGGGCTATACTTTGTTAAAAAAAAAAAAAAAAAAATTAATAATTATATCGGCAGCTATTTAGTGTCATTATTACACATACACACACAAATATATATATATATACATACATAACGTTTATACAAAATTATTGTCAAATGTTATTTATACATGCATATAATTTTTAAAAAATAATAAGATTGCTACGATTATTGTTTAAATATAAGAGAGGAAAAACATGTGAGTATGATATATAATATAAAATATATATTTTTTTTAAAAAAATCATTTTATGTAATCAGTTCTATTTTTTTTTACATATTTCATTAATAATTATGTTTAATATTTTAAATACTCAACAATTGTTAATAATAATATTTAGTTAGTTTTCAATTAAAAAAAATAAAAACACTTTATGGCTACTTTATAATAATATCTATTGCCAAATTGATTATTTAAAACATTATTTTATTAAACATTAAAAATTACAAATATCTGGAAATTATGTATGTTACTAATTCATTATAATAATCCATTGTTGTTCATAATATTATTTTGCATCTTTGAAAATTCAATAATATATATTGATGCATTTTTAAATGAACAATTTTAACATATATAGATTAACTATTTAGAACTACATTATTAAGTACAAAATTAAGTTTAAGCTTTGTTAATTCAATTACAACAACTGTGTAAATTTTGTTGTAATTGTTACTGTCAGATTATCTGTTAGTCAATTGGTGTTTTAAAACTCTGGAATCAAGTATTCCATTTTGAATTTGGCTAATTAGACAGTTGGAATTGTAATATTATCTCAATTTCAATATATATATATATATATAATAAATTATTCTAGAATAAAAAAAACTACAAAATTCCATATGCCTACATAAAATAAAAAGATTGTGTTTTTATTTTATATAGGCATAAGGAATTTTGTAGTTTTTTTTCCTAGAATATTTCGATCACACACACACATATATATATATATACTAACTATTTCTCTATAATATCTTAACCCTTTCTTTTTTAATAATCGGCTTTATATTAACATTAAAGCTATTATATATATATATAAGCTCTTTTTTACTTCTACTTTTTCTTTGTCTGAATGCTATTTTTTTTCTATATATTATTCCAATAGCCATTTTTATCTTTTCCTACATTCACATTCACTATATATATATATATATATATATATATATATATATATATATATATATATATATATATATATATATATATATATATATATATATATATATATATATATATATATATATAGGAACAATAATAGTTAAACCGAAGGTAAATGTAAAGTTATAGACTACAAGTGTGTATGAACAATTAAAAATTATTATGACGGTTTTATTTAATATTTTTAAGGCTAGTTTAGCTATAGTGCATCTTTTCTATGCTATGTTAAAATTAATTATATATTTATACATTTTTTTTATTTAAAAAAAATGCTTTCATTTTTACAATTTTTAAGATATTAAGATTTAAACAACTCAAATCGCAATTTTGAACGTTTTGATGTCTATATATGTTAGCCTGGTTATTTTCTTACATTAAACTTTCTTTCAAAATAATTAAAAACATACCTATGAGCCTATATGTATATACAGTATGACAATTGTGAAGAATATGGTAACAAGATTTCCCGATACAAATTTAAAAGTAAAATGATAAAAATGTGAAGTTTTTATGTTAGGAATATAAATTAAAAATAAATGTTTAATTGTTAAACCATAAGTCAAAAAAATTAAACAAAATGCAAATAAGACGAATAAGTATGCATTTTATGATAAGTCAACCTAATGTTCCAAATACATATGTGTGTTAGGGATAAAATTCTCTTTCAATATAATTTTATTTGACCTATAAGTGATTACAAAAAAATAACAATAAATAACTAGACAAGGTTTAGACGAGGTTACAGGGTTGTATATATAAGGAAGAAATGATTCAAAAGTCAGTAGAATATAACCTGTGGGTGCAAGGTGAATATTAATCATCTAGTCTATAACGAAATACCTTTGTTAGTAAACCCTGTTTTGGCAAGCTATGGTTGGAGGGTTTTATTAAATCATAATAAGATATTAAATCATAATAGATATTTTCATATAAATTATTTAGGGGTTGGTTGGAGAGGTGCTGTTTAGATCAGTTGTGAATTCCCAGGTTAGTATGGCCAGGTATGGATCGGCCTCTCTCTTGTCTGTTTCTTGGATATTTTTAATTATGCTGAGGAAGCAGTTATTGATTTCGTTAAGCGGTAATTTTTGAAAAATCACCTTGCATCTGGTCAACCAGATGGCAAAGTTTATGTAGGTGGCGAGCCTGATTTCAGTGAAAATGCCTCTATTTAAAACCCCTTCAAGAGATGTTAGATCTGGACCATTATTATCAATGTGTTTCTGGAAGTTTTGTCTTAGTCCTTGCTAGACCGGACAAAGGCGAAGGATATGGTCCACATCTTCTGGGCTGGAAAGACAGAGACAACATATGGGATCTATGCGGAAGCCTCTTCTATTAAGAAATATAGCAGTGGAGAGGCTACGAAGGTTAATTTTGAGAATGAAGTCTGTGTGTTTAGGTGCTAGTTTCAATCTACGGGCTAGTTTGCACAGTTTGTTTATGTTGATGGGGAGGTAAGTGTGTGCCTTCTGGGTATTTGAGTTGGATAGGTTGAAGGCTTCCCAATAGGTTATTTTTGAATTGAACATGGTCGCAGAAGGTACTATGTGCGTAAAAATGTATGAGATCTGCATTTGAAGCCAGATGGCAGTGAACCTCTGAGGGGGCGGTCTATCAGTGGGAAGCACTTGCTCTTTGGGAAGCGGACATTGGAAGGTCCTGCAATCAGAATAAAGTTTATGGATCATATTGTAAGTTCTCTGTATTGTGAATACCTTTATTGAATGCAGTCCCAGTCCATTCATGTCTCTTGGCTTTTGAAGGGTGCGCAGACTGATAAATGATCTGCGCCCACCTCTACAGAGTTGCAGACAATAGGATTCTACTTTTTTAATGAAAGCTTCTGTTGGTTTAAAACCCGCAAGATAATATATAATCTTGGGGAGTATGAGGGAGTTTAAGAGTGAAACCTTTCCAAATGTAGATATATATATATTCTTGAGAGGCATGTTATGATGATGTCTATTTTGTTTAGTAGTCTTCGTTGTGTTTCCATCATCATTGCTGTAGGGGATAGTGACATATTGAATCCCAAGAAAGGCTGAGGCATAGCTTGTAATGAACCTGTTATACTGTTAGCTGTTTTGATATTCCAAATTGCCGATTTGTTCCTGTTAAAGGTAAGCCCATGCGTCTGAGCATAGTGCTGTAATAGGCTTTCAAGAATGTTTATTTCTTCATGTGATTTAAGAAACACCACTACATCATCCATGTAGGAGATGTGGGAGATGTTTTCATTAAGAAGAGGGATGGAGATCCCAGGCAGTGCATCCTCAATGCTCAAAAGCAAGGGATTTATATAGATCATGAAGAGGAGAGCACTTAATGGGGAGCCCTGGGGAATAAAATTAAAACTAAATTTCCAGTGTTAGTTGTTTATTTTATTATTTAAAATATTTTGATTCAAGGATAATCGATCGCTGTAAATAAGTTTTTTTTTACTATTTGTATAAGTTCTATAAACTGTATATATATTTTTAATGTGCATTTTGTCAAAACCATAGACTGATCTTTTACCTTTCTTTGCATCGGTTAAAGAGGATGATCTTTACGTATACTCATTGCTTTATCTTAAGTCAATCCTTAAGTCAGTTATAATATTGTAAAAAAAAGAGTGGGGGGGGATAAAATAAAAGAAAAAAAGTTTAGTAATTATTTCAATATTTTTTTGATTTTTTTTTTGAAGGATAAATGTGTCGTAATCATTTGTGCATATATTTATTTAAATGCGTAAATAGTTGATATATATTACCAGAAATTTTTTTTTGTTGTTTTTAGTTTTCGTTATTGTTATTATTATTTTATGATATATTTATAGTTGATATTTTATTTAAGTTGTTGAGAAGGCTATGTTATTAATAAAGAAAAGAAGAGATAAATGAATTATATTAAATATATTATAAACAATATTAATAGCAAAATTATCTAAACGTTTGTGTATGATTTGTTGTAAAGAAATTTGAAAATGGGTTTGTAATTTATATTATATATTAAATTATCTGCATCATTATTTTTTAAACATTTAATGTCAATAATTGGACGCTAAGATCTTGAAAGGTTTGTCATTCAATATGTGCGTGAATCTAATGCGTAACTATTAAAGTTTGTCAATCGGAGACTTGCAAAATTGATTGTTTTAAAACTACTATAGAAATTTCTTACATAATAGGAGAGATGTGAAGAGGGTTTATGGATATTGCTATTGTTACCACTATTATTCTAGATTTACGTTTAGATAGTTTAGCAAAAATTTCTTTATTAATATTGCTTACTTTAAAAAAAGAACATTCATTTTTTTATATAACTATGAAAATGCACGAATAAGCAACACAGCTACCCAAGATTTTACTCATCTTGTTATTATCTATCAAAGTATATCAGTCAGTGGTTAGTAACATAGAGATGCATACAGGAAAAAAGATTCACAGTGAACAACTATATTTCCACATCCTTGTAGTAAAGAATCAACAATATGATTTAAAAAAGGCACTTACAAAACTTCTAATGAATTCTAACATTCCATTTTAAATGTCTACTATTCTACAAAAATAAATATTTTACAACTAAATGAAATGATTCCAGATCTAAACATTCTGCCATTAATATTATTGTTAACTGTCGTAACTCCAGTTCTTCAACCTAGAAGACTGAAGCAATGATTCTTGGAATTTTATTTTTGTTGTTAATTAAAAAACAAAAAAAATAAGAGAAAGATGAAATGGCTATAACTGTAATTTAAATTAACATGTATAATACAGATATTTTGTTTGCTATGTATTTCCCTTCATTTCATTAGCATTTATCCATAGAAAGATTGTAATTTGGAATAACAGATATCACATTTTTTATGATTAGTTATATGATTCATAACATATATAAATGTATGTATAATGTAAGAGATGTATTGAGTTAAATCTATAATAGAATATAACTGTGTACAGATTATTTAAGTTATTAAATCTTTTCATGATTAGCCACATATGTATTTTTCAGTTATGTACAAACTATAATAATTATTCTGATCAAGAAATAAATTCAAAATGTGAATTTGCTTTTATAATACTTTTTTTTTTTGAGTAAGAACAATATGTACATGCTACCCTAGAGACACAAAGAGTTGTTTTCCAATGTTTACTATAAAAGATATTTCTAAGAGTTGTTGCACTCGTAGTTACTGGATCCCTATTAAATAACATAAATATATAGTGATGCTATTGTCATATTTTTTTAAAAAATGTGTTGGCACTGAATAAAAGGGGTCAATCTTCAGGCATAGATCATGTTTAGTTGTTGTTGTTGTTGTTGTTGTTATTATTATTATTATTATTATTATTATTATTATTATTATTATTATTATTATTATTATTATTATTATTATTACTACTACTACTACTACTACTACTATTACTATTATTATTATTATTATTATTATTATTATTATTGTGAAATATATTGTTTAAAGGAATATATGCATCTTAACATGCAGATGATTTTTGTTGATTTGAAGAATTATCATTGTTCACTAAAGAATTGATTTTTTATTTTTGAATTGTTTGATCATTATTAAGCTAAATTATTATTATTATTATTATTATTATTATTATTATTATTATTATTATTATTATTATTATTATTATTATTATTATTATTATTATTATTATTATTATTATTATTATTATTATTATTATTATTATTATTATTATTATTATTATTATTATTATTA
Organism: Epiperipatus broadwayi; assembly: GCA_028023455.1. Classification (NCBI taxonomy): domain Eukaryota; kingdom Metazoa; phylum Onychophora; class Udeonychophora; order Euonychophora; family Peripatidae; genus Epiperipatus; species Epiperipatus broadwayi. The sequence continues at coordinate 4,926,199 of JAQFVV010000084.1, read as the reverse complement.
TTATTATTATTATTATTATTATTATTATTATTATTATTATTATTATTATTATTATTATTATTATTATTATTATTATTATGTGTTGTTCAATGACATATCTGAAATGATCTTTATCTATTAGATATAAATTTCATCCTATACAAACATAAGAATAGCATATGTTATTCAATATATGAGGTTCATAACTTGATTAATAAGCCTGTATGATGAAATGGCTATTATTATTACTATTTTGTTTTAATATCATTCTCACATATATTTATAAAGAAAATATAAACTAAATATTTTATTTAAAAGATCGACTTTATTTTTTTTAAGTCTACATCACGTATCTACCATTGTAAGTCATAGTATAATGTTTGAATTTAGTTTGTTTGTTTGTTTTTTCATTTTACCCTGATAATATTGAAACATTATTTAAATTACTAATTTAAACTTTAATGAATAGCTATATTACTGAATGTTATAGGATTAAGATATTTGAATAAGCTATTTATATTTATATATTTTTCAAATAAAATCCAGATTCAATAAAATGTATCCTTTCTTTCTGAATTATATTTAACAAGTAATTTTAAGCCACAAAACTTAATGCATTTCTAATAGTAATTTTAAAGTCAGATTTATAACTTAGAAATAATAAGATTGATCTATCCCTTTCTTTATAATTAAGATTTTGACTTATTCAGTTCATGCAATATTTTGCTCTGTTTATCAACTATATGCAAGAGTTAACCTATTTTTCATATTATTTACTGTCACAATTTGTCATATATATATATATATATATATATATATATATATATATATATATATATATATATATATATATATATATATATATATATATATATATATATATATATAATATATATAAAAAAAAAAATCCAACCAGTAACCACCTAAACATTCACAGTAAAATTTAGTAATCAATATTGTTCACTGCTGTCAAGGCAACCTTCACACCTTTTAATAGCAAGAATGGAAATCCTCCATTCTTACTAATGGTCTATTGAATATATATTGATACAATGAAGTTTAAATAAACCTCTTTAAACATGAAATAAACATGTCACTGTAATGCAGACTAATAAATAGTCAATTAACATTACAAACTGCAATACTTTTAAATTGCCCATGTATTATTTAGAAATAATAAGCGAAATAGTGCCTAAAGCTAATCGAGGATAATGATGTAATTAAATTCCAACCAGTAACCACCTAAACATTCATAGTAAAATATAGTAATCAATATTTTTCACTGCTGTCAAGGCAACCTTCACACCTTTTAATAGCAAGTATGGAAATCCTCCATTCTTACTAATGGTCCATTGAATATATATGGACAATTAAACCTTGCAACTTGACTACAGAGTATCAAATATTGATACAATGAAGTTTAAATAAGCCTCTTAAAACATGAAATATATATATATATTGAAAAAAATATTTTATATTGATTTCTACTGCGTGTTTTTTTTTACAATAAATAAATGAACAAAATTCCCTGTACTCTTGAAATTCATTATTAAGTCTATGAATTTGTCTTTGGACCACTCATATACTCTAAATAACACAATAACATCACTATTAATTCTATTAATTTGTCTCTGAACTATTCATAACTCTAAATATCACAATAACTAAATTTATATTCCCTATTACACTAAATTTTGACAGCTTCTGTTTTAGACTTTTCCAGAATAGGGAATGAGGTTTCAGGCATTATATGTTCCTCTAACACCTTCTGGAGTTGACAGCAGGAAAGCATTCTCTCCAATCTGTTTTAGAATTTTGTAAGGACCCTCATACAAGCTTAAGAATTTTTTGTATTTATTCTTCTGAACATCACTGACATGAGGTGTTCGTAATAATACTAAATCATCTATTTTAAAGGGGTGTGGCTTATTACACGACCTTTTAACTCTTTTTCTGCCCATAATTTTAAGCTTAATTTTTGCTTTTTCCTGATCTATTTGTATATCAATATTTCCCCTAACTATTGGAAATGGAATTTTAATTGGAATAGGTTCATAATGTAGCCTTATAAGAGAAAAACCAGTAGACTCATGATAAGTTATATTTATATAACTGATAATTTTGGGCAATTTATGAACTCATTGGGTATGGTTATCTGGTACATAGACTTGAAATAATCTACTTAACTTTCTCATTATGTGCTCACAATGATTAGATTGAGGATTCCTTATGGAGCTCATAATGTGTTTTATACCTTGAATTTGAATCCAGTGATTCCATTGGTGAGATACAAATGCAGTTGCGTGATCGGTCAGTATACTATCAGGCTTACCAACAATAGGAAATTGATTCCCCATTAAACATTTGATAACATTCTTTGCGTCAGCTTTTGGTATGGGATATGCTGCTACCCATTTAATGAAAACATCATATGGAACTAAGATAAACTTTTGCCGGTTAAAAGGTGGAAGGGGTCCGTAAAATTCAATGGCTAAAAGTTCGTTAGGCTGATCCAGGATAATAGGTTGCAGTACACTTGCATAGGACCTATTACAATATTTTGATTTAAGACAAATGCCGCATGATTTAATGCTTTCTATAATTCTCCTGTACATATTTCTATAATAGAAAATAGATTTTAATACATAAAAAATTTTGGGAGCCCCATAATGACGATATTTATTGTGGGTATATACTATTAATTTATCTATTAAAGATTGTGGGACTACAATTTTCCATGATTCCTCATCATTGACATTCATCTTAAACATTAAGACATTTTGATATACCTTATATCCTTGGTACACTCTTCTGATATATTTATTAACTTGTGTTTTATTATCGTGATTATTTAAGATAGTCAGGATGCTATTTATTTTTATATCCTGACTTTGAAGCATAGATAGATTTTTATAATATTTCTCTATAGAATCATCCTACATAATATTCATACTGCTGATACATATGTCTTGAGTATTGAAGTTTCTAGCTACCAGATAGATAGGGTGGTGACTAAGGATATCCGCAGGAATATTCTTTCTCCCTTCAATATAAATAACTTTATAGTTATATTGTTGGAGATACAAGCTCCACCTTACAAGCCTTTCATTATTTAAGTAACTATTTAAAAATTCCAGACTTCTATGGTCTGACAACACAATCACTTCAGAGCCTAAGAAGAACTGGCACAATTTCTGGAATGCCCAGACAACAGCTAAAGTCTCTTTTTCTGTGATGGAGTAGTTCAGCTCTGCCCCTCTTAAGTGCCTGCTTAAGAAATATAATACCTGTGGCATCTGATTATCATTAAGTTGATATAGTACTACTCCCAGACCATAGTGACTACTATCTATCTGTAGATAAAATGTTTTACTGAAGTCAGGATATGCTAAAATCACATATTTTAAGAAAAGTTTATTTTAATCTTTTCAAACTCATTACTATGCTCAATGGTCCAATGCCATTTTTCACCTTTTTTTAATAATTTAGAAAGATATAAAGTCTCTCCAGCAAAGTTCTCATAAAATTTATGGTAGTAGTTGCATAGACTGAAGAATGATTTTAACTGTTTCACAGTTTTAGGTATGGGGAAATGCTGTATAGCAGACACCTTTTCTGGATGGGGTTGAATACCATGCTCATTGACTAAGTGTCCCAGAAAAGTAATTTATTTTTCTGCTATACAGCACTTCTCTAAATTAATCTTGATATTTTTGGAGGAACACTCTTGACAGGACATTTGTAAGCATTCCAGATGCTCTTCCATACTACATGATGTTATGACTATATCATCCACACACATGATGATTTTTTCTTTCAATTGTCTTGAAAAGACCATGTCTAAACATCTAATCAAACCAGCTCCGCTATTAATGAGACCAAAGGGCATACATCTGAAAACATACAACTGTCTCTTGAAATGAAATGCTGTATATTGCTGATCCTCCTTGTGTAGTGGAATTTGCCAATAGCTGGCTGTTAAATCAAATGTGGAAAAAAATGACTTAATCTCGAAATTTAATAAGGAGTTCATGTACTGGTGGAGGAATGTCATGCTCAGTAATAGTTATTTGGTTTAACATATGAGCATCTAAACAAACTCTTATAGAGTTATCCTTCTTTTTTTATGATTACTAGTGGATTAACATAAGGAGAAGGACATTTTTTTAATTATTTTCCATTCTAGGATTCTATATTGTTTCTATACCTCATCCTGATATTGATATGGAATTGGGTACATCTTTTTCTGGAAAGGGTCATTACTTATTAATTGTACTCGATGAACATATCCCTCTATGATACCAGGAATTTTAGAAAATATACATTTATAATTATACATCAATTGGAATAAATTTTTCTTAAATTTAGAATTGTCTTCACAAACATTTTCCACTTTATCCTGAATGCTAACATTCAAATTTGAGCCTTTCTTCTCCACAATAAAAAAATTTATTTTGAAAATCAATTTTACATTGATGAATCATCATGAAGTCAGATCCTATAATAGCTTCATGTATTAATCCTGGCATGATGAGAAACACATGTTCAAATTTGGCACCATAAATAATAAAGGTAATCAAGACTTGCTTGTTAAAGAGCCTAGTCCTCTTTCCATTGGCTAGAGTGACTTGAATTTGTTTTATGGGAAGGGCTGGGATATTCCCTTGTACAGCTATAATTTTCATATACATATGCTCTGATAGTATAGAAGCTTGACTTCCAGTGTCAATTAAAGCTTCATTTTTTAATCCACCAATATATAAGATTACTACTGGACATTGATACATGATAGGTGGCTCACCAATGTTGAATGGCTCTAAGTAGTCTATGTCCAGATCTAATGTATTTAAAAGCAACATATTGCTCCCCTTTTGATACATTGAAGGCCCTTGCATAGAGGAACACATAAACAAAGACCTTTCTAGTTTAACATGGTCTTGTCAATAGCTTTACCCCCTGTCTTCCTTAAAATAGTGGTAACCCCACTGGTTGAAAGCTGACTATCCTGAATTAATGGTTTATTCATACCTCGATTCACTATACTTGGATTTCTAGCCTTAGGAACAAATCTACTTTTTACACTAAAATATGGTTCATTTCTCATAACTCTCTGAGGCATATTGGACCTAACTTGCATTGCAGCCACTGGATAATTTACCTTTTCCTTCAACTGTCTACTTCCCCTTTCTAAACTGCCATCACTCAACTCTAAAGCATCTAGAATCTCACTCACTTCTTCAATTGCATACCTATTCGCAGCGATGAAAATTTGCTCAATATGGCATGGTAAATTTCATCGAATCAATCTGATTTGCATTTCTGACAAAGGAAAAGGAGTAAGGATTTTTAGTCTAACAGCTTGATTGTGGAAAAACTTTGCATATCCACCTTTATTAGCATTATACCTTTCTTGCATTATTTGGTATCTAATGTAATCCTGCTTGTCAGATCCCCAAAAACTAGACAATATCAAACATTTGAAGTCTCCATATTGAAGCAGTAAATCTTAGCTTAAGATTGTGCTTCATGTTTCTACCTACTAACCTGTGTTCAAACCTCTATATCCCACCCTGCTCCTTTTGTAATATATATTTTGTATGTATATATTTGGAATGCACACCTAAATTTGTAGTTTAATTTTCAATAGTTATTATTATTGATTCTTTTTATTAATTATTAGTTCTTATTAAAATTATAGTTGCAGCTCAAATATATACATAGGAGCAAAACTTACTAACAAAATATTGATTTTTTGTAAATATTTTATTATGTCATTTTTTAGCTTTTTATTTTCAAATTGCTTGTTTTTCTATAAACTATACATTTGTTTTTTTTTATAAAATCCAATATGAAAGATGCAAGTGTTGTTTAATTGTCTAAAAGTAATTAGGGGTTGGAAGCACTATTATTTTAATCTGGGGTAGGTATTTTTTAATTAAAGCTTTACTTTAAATAAATGGGATTAATTAGATTAAAGATTTACTGGTGTTAAAAACATGTTGTTAAATCTATTTCTAATCTAGAAATAGATTTGAATTTATTTTGGGCGTTATCTAACAATTGCATCTTTAAAAAAAAAAAACAACTGATAAGAGAAAAAGTATAAAATGACTAAATTTTGAATCAGTTATTAGTTTAGTTATTAGTTACTATTGAGAGAATTAGTTACTATTGATTGAGATATTGTTAACATTGCTGTAAAACTAAAAAAATAATGTAGCAGTAAATCCACCAACGTGTTCGACCCTTTGGGGTCATCCTCTGCCGCTACCGTAATATACTGCTGCCCTGAAAAGAAGAAATGCCAAAAAAAGAACTTTAGAATATAATAGAAGATTTCTGCCATCGGAGAACTTGCCTTCCAATTGCCGTGCATGGGCTGTATTAATATGAACTCTTAAAATTGAAAGGTAAATTTCCAAGTTGCCACCTAATAGTCAATTTAGTCTAAATAATCTCTCAAGATCTTTTTTTATGTATTCTTTAACTTTGCCTTTTATATATATATATAAATAACATGTAATTTGCTCTTCAATAATTTATATAAATTTAATTCTCTCTTCTATGCTCTTTAACTTTAGTGGGTCAATTATTTGTAATTATTTATTATTTGATTATATATCTGCTTGCTTATTAATATGTCAATCTAAAACAATCTGACGAATTGAATTTTCTAAAAAAAATCCTGTCTTCTTTTAAGTAAACTTTCATGAATCAAGTTTATTAACGTCCCCTTAAAATATATACGTATTATTAATTAATTGATACACTCGACAGATTGTTTTACGTACCAACATTTTATTTATGTTCTAATATAAAATATATATATATATTTGTTTAACTATGAATTTTCTACTGGTATAAATTCAGAAGTTAAAACTAATTAACGCTTTGAAATCTTATAAAATATTATTTATTTAATTCTAAAATAAGGTGACTTAATTGTTTTCTATGTAACTGCTAATCTTATTTCATTTTCATACTCTTAACATTTCAAATCTGGTATTTATATATTTCAGTTATTATAAAAATCACGAAAGTGGGATTTATTTATTTTAAATATCAGAAAAGGAATGGGGGTGAATCTTTTATGTTTCTTTTGCTAAGTCAAATTTTAACGTATATTTTATTAAATCTAAACATTCTCTCTATATATATTATAATTGCATTGCATATTGAAGTATTCAAACAGAAGGGCATTTATTTTGAAGCTGTAAAATTTATTAAATGTTTTAGTGACATATATCATTCCTTGCGTTTCTGTCATTTAGCCTATCTTTGTGTTTATATATATATATATATATATATATATATATACATGCTTTTAATCTGGGGGTTACGACAAAGTTCGAACCCATAGATTTCTTCTTAAGTCTTGTCCTGAGGATAGTTGAAGCTACCCAGGACCATTTATTTCGTATAAAATGCCTCTGGCTGTGATTCCCAAAGTCTGGCACATGCTATGCATATTCACTTCGTAGACAAAAAGCCTCTCACGTCGGTAATACCAGCAAAAGTCTGGGTCACGTTATGCTTATCTACTTTTCTCTAAGCACTACCCAAAAAGGGAGTGTGGGATTTCGTTTTTCATCCAGAAGCACGACCTTTTCCTTTTAGTTATTCTAGGCTACTATGTCAGCACCGCAAACTTCTTCGTATTTAGTATTTCTTTTGCTTCATGACCCTGTTTTAATGCTCTAATATTAAAGTTAGCTTTGTTTAAAATATATATCTAAATGCCATTTCTATTATATTAATTTATTTCAGTCTTATTCAGTCCCACCATCGTAATTTATATATCTATTTAAGAGTATCTATGTGCCTTGGGGAAAATAAAGCGTTCATTTTATTATTGTTGTTAAAATAATTTCTCATTAAATATTATGTCATTTTCAAGTATGTTTTCAAATAGATTCAAATGTTTTCAAATGTATTTATATGTATAATGAATTTCAGAACGCTCCCCTAATATATATTAGTCGCCAGGTTTCTGAACCATAAATCAAAGCGTTAATATTAATTTTGTGTAACTTATTTCTAATCTGATTGGCATTTTAATACTAGACCCACCAAAGATGTGTGTTTATTTGTAATATATATTTAGCTAATAAAGAGCATATTAGAAACTAGCGTGAATGACACTATATAATCATCTACCGCTTGCTCATTCACGCACATACTAATGTACTTAATTTATAAATGTATATAACTAAATTTTCATTATATTAAACTATCTTTTATTGTTTAACTTATTTGAGTAGTTCGAATTCCTTTTCCTCCACTTCTTCCACATATATTACAGCCATACTTATGTATATTTTAATATAATCATAATTAATAGATGTCTCATTGTCTTCTCAGCTTTGCTAGTCGGCCGGATTAAAATTAATTCTCATGTGCCATCACTATTATGTTGTTCATTAGGTGTTTGATCTGGGACTTAGAAGGTGGGTTCGAATCCAGGCTGGTCCCTGACCTAAATATTGGGCTTGACTGGGTTTGAAGTACATTTTGTGTGTTCCAGCTCATGTTAGATGGATAGACATGTTTTGACCGGTACAATATACTATGGGTTTTTTGAATAATGACTGCCACCAGTCTCTTGCAGCAACATACAAATCGTTTCTTGAGGTGGCTAATTATTTCCTCTCTGACATAGGACACAAAGAAAACAACTCTTCCATATTATTTAGGAATTCTGAAGGATTTTCCATATATTCACCTTTGAAGAGTTTTATCTTAATAAATGTTATAGCTATAGAATTACTTGCACCTATTCCTCTCTCTACTGATTGATAATCTCTATCAGATTCTATTTCTTGAAACCTACTTATTTTTTCATTATGGTTATTAGTAATATCTTCCAGTTGTTTTACCCTAGTACAATTTTCATCCATAGTTTTATCTTTTAAAATTTCACTAGAAGTTTTCTTTCCTAAGCTTTCTGACCATTTTAATCTATCATGATTGCTGACCTTAATTTCATCAACTCTAATATCATTATCAAGTATTCTATCCTCCAATTTCATTTTATTAAACAAACTATCTATACAATTCTTTTGCTCCTATCTTAATTGATCAATGTTTATATTACTCATCTCTTTTGAGCTATTATTTTCTTCAATTACTTTTTTATTCTTCTGTATTCAATCTATTAATTCTTTTTCTAACTTTTTCAACCTTTCTCCTATTTTAGATCAATATTTTTGATCTTCAGTTTTGTTAGATTTTATAACTTGTAATTTTTTCTCTATTCCTATTCCCAACTCTTTTTTAAATTCTAGAGTACTGTTATCCATTTCTTCTTTTACTTCTGTTTTTAAAAATTCAAACTTGTTTTCCATTAATTCCATTTGAGTCTGTATACCTTTAACACCACTACCTAAAGCTTCATCTAAATGCTGTATCTTCAGATTCAGGTCATCTTTACTAACTGTCCATTGTTTGATAGTTTCTTTACCTTGGACTTGGAGAGCTTGAACATCTTTATGAACGTCTCCCTCTAATTTTTCATCTATTTTCTCTTTTACTACTTCTATAACATTTTCTTTTGTTGCAAACTTTTCACTTAATTCTCCAAATTTTTTCTCTAAATCTCCCTTTATAAACTTAATGGCTTGTTGATTTTCAACTATTCATGAATTCTAACTTCTCACTTATCACTTTATTAGTTTCTTGTAGTTCTTCTCTTAAATATTTATTACTTTCTTCTAACTTTCCACTCAAATCTTCTCTTAAAGATTTGCTAGTCTCTTCTAACTGTACTCTTAAAAATCTATTATCTTCTCTTAAAAATTTACTAGTCTCTTCTAACTTTTTATTTAAAGATTCACTCAAAGATTTATTTATTTTCATCATCAATACAAACAAATCATCTAAACTTCTCTTCCACCACAACAACTTTCTTTTTTTCTATAACTTCATATTGAATATTTTTTCTTACTTCTCTATCTTTCCTATGACTCTCCCTTTCTTTTTGTATCCTTATTTCCACTTCTAACATCTCCTTGAAATCTTGTTCTTGGACAGAACAAATATTTTCTTCTTTTTCTGAATTTTCAATTCCATTCATTTTTGAAAAAAAAAATTTTTTTTTCACTAAAGCACTATGCTATTTTTCCTTAAAAATATGACTTAGTTCAATTTCGTAAAAAAAATATTCTCTACTAGGCTATTCCAAGAATCAACAACTCCCTCAAATAATTTGACAAATCAATTATATTTCATTTTCATGATATCTATTATTAGATACCTTAAACCATATTTATAACTTTATTTACAATAAACTCAAATTCATATAAACAAGTTGCATACTTTCTTTTCTCAACATCATCACCACAAACACCACATGAATTATTCATACATAAACTATATCAATCTATGTATGATTTGCCTACTGATCACATAGTCACATTAGACTAGCCTTTATTTAATATTTTAACAAAATCAAAAAAAAAATATTATTTGATCTAATAATTCAATTAACACATTATGCATTTTTTATATAAATTAATCATGACAATCAATGATTAGGTTACTAATCCTGCCACTCATATGGGTGCCATAAGGAGGTTTATATACTGTGGCTCGTCTATAGATGGTACGACCCTAAGCAGAGTTTCCAAGTCCCTTATATTAGGCCCTACTTGGATTCTGGTTAGGTTCTATTAACAAACTTATTATATCCCACCCATTTTCTTTAACTATAACAATTGAATTTAGATAAGATTAGTATTTATCCAAAGTTACTTTGACATGAGTAAATATTTCTAAAATAAGATGTATTTTAAATATAATTAACGTGAGACTCGTTTACCCATAAACAGATCACATCCCCTTAACATTAAACAAATACAAAATATTTGATCAATGGCATAAGAATACCTAGATACTCCTCCTTATTAAGTATCTACATACTCTCATGGCTAACAATAATATCCAATATCTTATATTTATAATTATTAAGTTTTAATTCAATCACTCATTAAATTAATCTGTTAGATAATTATAGATAAACTGTGATTCCTATTATTTTTGAGTAATTAAGATTGGCAATAATCACAAAATAACTTTAAAATAAGGAGATCTCAGGAAAATCATTGATTTATTAATTCTTCATACTACCTATGGAATATCAAGAGGGATTTTACAGATTTCCATGGATAGTGTACAAATTAAGAAAGGCTTAGAATTTAAATTCATAGTCAAGCTTTATATGTATGTTCTTTAATACTGAATATTAAAATAATATTATTAACTAAACTGTGATTAACACTAATACTTTCACTAATAACTAATGTATCATTTAATTTTATATTAATAAATACACTTTAATAATTGGCAATGTCATCAATGACCTATGGGATCAAGGCAGCATGTAACAAGTAAAAAATATTTACTGAGAGATTTATGCTTATTAAACTGTTAGATTTGCTTTAAATTGAATTGACTTTTCATTTTAATTTTGACTGTACATTTTGAGTTGTGTGATGTGGTGAGAATGAGCCCAGAAAAGAAATGCAGCAATTAGAATTTGATAAAACTTTTAAAACAATAATTTTAATAATATTCATTACAAATGATAATAAACATTACAATTAATATCGAATTTAAAATAACTTATAACAAAATAATACACATATATTATAATAACAACAGAAAATTAATCTTTGGAGTATTACTATTAAACAAAACTAACAATTTCCTATTATATGTTGAGATATTAATCCTTATGTATGTGAATGACATATCATACATTCACGTTTATTAAACAATCATTTTTTCCCCATTCATGGTCCATTAGTTCAACCTCTACATAATAATAGTACTTGATGATTAAGTAGCAATACAAAAAATAAGTGAGAACATAGGGTCATAATTCTGGAGGTTGGTAAACAAACAAAATTTACATAAGAACAAAATCATTGTTTTTAGTTTATCCAGTAGCACATGTAAATACAACTTGCTCTCTGGAATATGTATATATCATTTTAAATGCCCTTTCATACTAAAATATTGAGCAGATTTGTTTATTTAAATGATTAATACTGTTTAATCTCAACCTAATTATTAATAACTATTAATAAAACAACACTTGAATTAATTCCTTATTAAATGATTTAGTTCTTTTCCCCTCCCCTATTATACTAACAAATCATAGATTAAAAATATAAATACCAACATTAGAAAGAAGTTCTCTTTTAAACTCTCAGATAAAGTATAAGAACACTTTTAAATTTTCTAGTTGTTCGAAACTCCATAAACTTATTAGAACGTTTTTATTTTTCCTTATTTTTTGAAGATTCTGCTTATCCGAAGATTCGCGAGGTATTTGAGTTACTGCAACAATAATCCTTGTTTTGTTCTTTGTTTAGTAATAGAAATTTATTTGTGGCTTGCCTTATTTATTTTAGATGATATATATTTCTCTGTATAGTAAAAGGCACACTTATGATTTCAATTAAAAATGTGTTGTGCAACATTTTTCAGCTAAAACTTTATAGAAACTGACATCCCTGCCGGTATGGCTCAAAATAAATAATTCTATTTCACATTGTAATTAAGATTTTATATATATCCAGAATAATAATGAACACTTTTCATTTATTACTAATTTAGTTCCATTGAATTTTAAATATATATACTTAATGTTTCCAAGAGATTTACTATTCTTTTATCTATCCTTACTGGATATTTACGGTGTTTATTTATTTCCTTTTGTGTATTACTGCAGTTCATTTTCCCTATGGCACAATTATTATTACTTTTCAGTGAATATATTCATTGATTATTCATTTCCGATTATTTTTTCAATATTTATTAATTTTCAAGAAATTGTTGGGAATTACCAATTATTGACTTGCCCAGTAGAAAAAACGATTAATTTATTCCATTATTTTAACAACAGAGCTTATAATTATCCATGTATATTGATGTAGAGTTGTAAATTATAAGGTTTTAGGAATTTTTAATCCAACTTTGTTGTTTTTTTTAAAAAATATCACCAAGAAAAAAGAAACTTAGTTACTTATACTTTACGATCAAGAAGCTTTTTTTTTTTCCTTCTCTTGAATTTCATATTCCAAGATTGTTTGAAACTCTTTGATTGGCTAATATTTTCCCTCTTTTTTTCTATGAAACAATCATTTATTTTGAAAGTTTTTGGTTTATCATTTTAAAATGACCGATTTTTCATTTTTAAAAAATATTGAAATACAATCTTTTTAGAAATTAAATAAAGGTAGAATTTACTGTTTTAATTTTAAACCAGTATTTTGTAAAATTAAACCTTATTTGTTTACTTTTAAATGTAGCAAGATTTGAAGATAAATAATTTCTATTTTTAAAATCAAATGCGCACAAACAATAATTATTAGCATCTGTAACGCATTCTGTTTACAAAATTACAAGTTAAACTTCACTGATTTTAAATACTAAATGATATTACTTGTCCATCCATTTGCATATATATGATTTTATGGTTATTATCTATGTGTATCTTGAGTTAAAATCTTTTATAAATTTCCATTAGCTAAAACTGAGTTTAAATCCTATGATCTAATATGTCCTTACTGTCTTCTTTTAATAAGTAAATATTATTGGATTTGTAAAATTTAAAATTATACACTAAAATCCTATTTTAGAATAGTCTGAGCTAATAAAAAGTGCACAATATATATATATATCAAAGCTCCTTTTGACACAATTAAAGTATAGTCAATTAAAAAATAAAATTTTCAAAAATATCTGGTTAAAGCATTTAGCTGTTTGTGAAAATAATAAATTATACTTGTAATTTATGTTAGAAAGTTAAGTTTTATCAAAGACTTAAAGTAAAAACAAATGCTTTCAAGTTACAAATTTGTAATTTGTAAAGATTATGAATACTAAAAGCTACAATTTAATCCAAAAAACAACAACAATCTATTGTTAATGAAAATCAAAAGTTATTAAAAGACTTGAAAAACTATATATATATATATATAAAATAAATAAAATGTTCAGTAATTAAAAACAAAATTGTCATTATAATTGAAATAATAAATTTAACGATTTACAAACTATTACAAATAATCCTTAAATCCACAGAAGTACTTTTGGTAACTGCCATTAAATAAAAAAAAAAGCTGAAGCAAACATCATCAATTCAAATCCCAGGAATCTCGTATTTTATTGTTAGCAGCGTTTCGATTTATTAAATGCATTTTATTCCTGTTTATAAAAATTGCCTCTTTAATTTATATGATTTTTCATGATCTTCTTTGACCATGAAAAATCACATAAATATAAATTTAAATTTGATTTTTAAAATGTGAAAATTCTTCATGAAGAGAGAAATGATAGTAAAAGAAAAAATAAAGAGGCAATTTTTATAAACAGGAATAAAATGCATTTAAGAAATCGACAAGCTACTAACATTAAAATACGAGATTCATGGGATTTGAATTAATGATGTTTGCTTCCACTTTTTTTTTATTTAATGGCAGTTGATGCAGGCTTAAGAAATTAACCGAAAGTACTTCTGCGAATTTAAGGATTGTTTGTAATAGTTTGTAAACCATTAAATTTATTATTTTAATTATATATATATATATATATATATATTAAAATAATAAATATATATATATATATATATATATATATATATATATATATATAGAGAGAGAGAGAGAGAGAGAGAGAGAGAGAATTGATTTGAAAGACATAATAACCAATAGACAGATTGGCTTTTCAATTTTGGAAAACTTAGTTTTTGATCATCAGATTAATGCTGATGTAGAGACTTTATAAATATCAGTTCAAACAAAATATTATTATATTTCAAAATTAAGATAACATACTAGAGAGAGAATTAAATATTCACTTTAGTTGGTTAAAGGAGAAATGAAGTACTTATTTATTTGATATTTTCTACAAATAGCTAGCTACTTTGGTTAAATAAAAGAATATCAGTAAATAATATTTAGCTGTGTCTAATAATAAATTTCTACTAAATCAACAGAAAATATGTTTACCCTTTATCTAGTAGAAGTAAGAAAACAGGTTAACAATAAGTAAAAAAAATACTTCTCAGTATAGTCTTCATTCAAGTAATAATAAGTCAGAAAATGTTTGTAGATTTTCCAAGAAAGCAACCAAAGGATCCCAGAAATGCATTGACCTATTGATTTCCATGTTGTAACTAAATAATACATAAAAAGCTAAACCTAATATGAAACATTAACTTCTATTCTATTGACTGATTTAAGTATTAATCATAACCAGAGGTGAGCTGTTTCCAATGCCATAGTATCTATTTACCAATCAAAATATCAACAAATTAGTAAAACTGATATGTAATAATATTGATACCAATGTAAATATTAAAACCAACATATCGGTTAGTGTTTAATTGGGACAATTAGTAACAGAAGGAAATTAATTTAATTAAAAAGTTAGAGAAATGCTCAATGGATTTTTTAAAAAATGAATATAAAGATTGTTAATGATGAGTTAGAAGAAGCCAACAACTACAAATATCTTGGTCAGATTATTACTACAGATGGAAACATAATGGATAAAATTAATCATAGAATTAAACTTGGTTTGAGTGTTTTTGGTAGAAATAAGTCAATATTAAATTGAAATATGACTATTTATTTGAAAAGGAAGGTTTGTAATAAATGTGTTTTACCAGTTGTTACTTATGGATTTGAAACTTGAACAATTAACAGATGAACAATACAGAAAGCTCATATCACTCCAAAAAGTGTAAAGACATGCATGATAGGAGTCGCAAAAAAAGTCTGAAAATGAAATATGTGAGTAGATGGACAGACATGTGTTACTGATATCATTAAAAAATAAAGAACATTGAAATAGAACTGGGTTATATATATTGCTAGGAGATGGTCAGTTGAAATCTTAAACTGGATTCTAAAAAGATTGTAAAAGACCTCATGGATAGATAATAAAAAGAAATGAGTAGGGGTGATAAGGGAAGAAAAACTAGGGATTGTTAATGGTTGATAATGATGATGATAGAATAACTTTTAATTATAGTTGTTACTTATAATAATACAAAGATGAAGAAAGAAAAGAAGCAATTACTAATATAAATACAATTATTTTTTTATCATATATAATTCAAAATTTTTGTTTTTAAATGATTTTGTTCTATGTTCAACATTTTTTTGAAAAATATGATATAATTATTTTTATATAATATGCAATTCAAAACTTTTGTTTTTAATTATTTCTTGCTGTATGTAACATTGTTAAAAAATATATTCGATATAATAATAATATTGCATGTATGTAAAAGCATTTACATGTAAATTTACCCATTCATATGCATATGCTCATAAAAAGTAGGCATACTAAAAATATTGAAAAAAAAAAACGACATTAATCTGCATAAATAATGCGAAAATAGGATCATGAAATGTAATAGTAAAATTAAATGTTGACTTTAATAAAAGACAACAATTAATATTCATATTTTTTGTTTTAGCTACAATTAAATCAGTTTTTCCAAATGTTTCCTGAATTAAAAAAATATTAACTATTCTGAAAGAATGAAGTATTAACTTTAACTTTGCCTGTTACAAAATATGTCTGTGTTATATATATATATATATATATATATATATATATATATAATAAAATAGTAAATATATATATATATATATATATATATTGTTTACTATTTTATTGCCTATGTTTAAAAAAAAATCAAGTTTCAAATATTACAACTTCAGTAATAGAAAAAAAAAGTTTTAGAAAAGGTATCTTAAGAAAATAGTTTGCTGCTAAGTGAAAGGAAACCGATTGATTCCTCTTTGAGGTTTTAAATAACTGAGCTGGACAAATTCCTAATGTTCACTTCATAAGTTAACTTTGTTACACCTATTACTATTATGTGATTATTCATATAGTATATGAACCCGATGGATTGCTCTTTAACGCACGTTAGCCAGCATGATGAGCTTATTCTTCTTTTAACTCTTTGTTTAAGATCAATCAAGAAGCACCATGGTCTTTTTCTCAGTTCCCTGAAAGCTTTTAACTGAAATACCGAGATTTCTTCAAGGAAGAATATATGAATGTGTAAATGAAATTATTTTCTAATAAATATTTACAATCATAACAGACAAAACTAAATCATAGTCTTTATTTATAGGATGCTATAAAGTTGCATCCAAGGCAGTGTTAAAAGTCTTGACTACAGGTGGAAAGTGCTAAAGTATCCTGATTGTAGAGTCAGGCTGATATTTGATGACAATCTTTTACTTAGTTACTTAAAACTGCAGATAATTTTCAAATAAAGGAAGATTGCAAGAATTGGAAAACTGCCTAATATTAAATGGGATACTGTCAGACTTTAAGTAAAGGTGAAGAGATAATTGATTTAAAAAAATGTACCCACACTGTACTACAATGGCACAAACATTGACAGTAGAAGTGGAGTAGAATTTTCTATAGATCAAAGGTCGAACAACAACATTATGGAGAATTATGAAGTATCAGACCTAATGAGTGGCAAGATTAGTTATTCAATTTATTGGAAGATAGTAAATGCAAATAATTCAGGTCTATGCTTCAATAAGTTTTTGATTATGATGAAGAAAGTAGAGGATTTTATATAGATGTACAAAAGGCTAATCATTAGACCAAACAATATTTTAAAATTGTCGTAAAAGACTTTAATGCTAAAATTGGTAAAATTGAAAGGTAAAAGTCCTTAAAGAAAAATTTGGTTATGGTGATAGAAATGAGAAAGGATATAGACTTGTGGACTTATGCAGAAAAAAACCCATCATACTATAAATTCTTTTTTTAAAAAAATACTAAATGAAAATGGACATGGAGTCATCCAGATGACCTTCAAACAGAATTGAATTAAATTTTGACTAACAAAAATATGTGTTTCAATATTGTAATGATCTTAAAAAATTAACAAAGAAAATTTAATAAGATATAAGATACAAGTAGATGCAAAATTATAGAGACAACAATTATTAAGGAAAAACCATACTCACAGTAGATATTTCTAATATTGAAAAACATTTAGAAAAAAGGTTGGCAATGTTATATACAAAATATCTAAATTATAAAGTAATATTTATTACAGCTATAATCTTAAGACTATGCACCCAAAAAAATGACAGTAGAGACCTCTGCAAATTTTTAACAAAAGATTTATTTAAAAGACAAGATTTGCAGAGGTCCATACTGTCGTTATTTTGGGTGAATAATCTTAAGGTTATAACCTTAATAAATATTACTTTAAGTAACGAGTATGCGCTTCATAAATATAATTATTACTAAATTATAAAGATAAACCAGATGATTGGTAGAAGGTAGAATTAATATTAATATTGAAAAAAGATGATAAGAAAATAGAAATTACATATCAATCCGTCTTTTATCAATTATGTACAAATTCTTTACCCAATACAATTACAACTCGTGAACTTGGAATTTTAAACATCCAATGAGATAATTTGAACTTGAATGTAATTTTAATACCGTGTATCATAAACAAGTATTGATAGAAGTTATAGAAAAGATCAGGAAGTATGAGTTGCTGTTTTGCTTCGGATTTGTATTAATAAAATAACATTTGATTCGATACATATTTTCTTAATAATTAAAGCATTGGATCAGCAAGACATGAATCCAGGATACTGACATATTCTGAAGAATATTTTTAAAAATTCTAAAGCCAGAAAGATTAATATTGATAAAGATGAGACAGGCTACTTCCATATT
The DNA here is from genome assembly GCA_028023455.1 of Epiperipatus broadwayi. Taxonomy (NCBI): domain Eukaryota; kingdom Metazoa; phylum Onychophora; class Udeonychophora; order Euonychophora; family Peripatidae; genus Epiperipatus; species Epiperipatus broadwayi. The sequence continues at coordinate 4,907,467 of JAQFVV010000084.1, read as the reverse complement.
TCCTAAACATTTAATAGCAGTTTTGCAAGAAGTATTTTATAGATTAAAATGGAAGGTAAAGAAGTAAAAGTGAATGAAAATTATTTAAGTACTTAGATTTTAATGAATATAATTGATTTTGTAAATAATGCTTTAGTCCTTCAGGAAATATTGCAAGAGTTATTAGATTAAAATAATAAAATAGGACTACAGCTGAATGTAAAAAAAGATTAAAGCATTGTTGAATGGATTTTTTCGTAAGACAAAAATAATGATTGATAATGAGGGTTATAACTTAACAACTAAAAATGTTTTGGTCAAATTATTACTATTTGTGAAAATAATGAATAAAATTAATCATAGAATTAAACTTGATTGGTGTGCTTTTGGTAAAAATAATATCGAAAAGAAATGTAACTATGAAAAGGTTTTTAATAAATGTGCCTTACCAGTTATTACTTATGGATCTGAGATTCATACACTTAACAGAAGAGCAATATAGAGACATCAAAATACTCAATGAATTATAGATACATGTATGTTACAAGTAACAAGAAGAGATTTATGCAATATATTGTGAGAGAACAAACAGATGTTAGTGATATCATCAAAAAATTAAGAGATTGAAGTGGAGGTGAGTTGGACATATTTCCAGAATATATAAAAATAGATAAGACTGTATAAATTTTAATGTGGATTCCAAAAGCTTTAAACGACCTATAAAGAAACCACATGTGAAAGAGATGGATGAAATAAAGAAGTGTTTTGGTGTGATGTTAGAAAGAGAAACTTGGGATTAGAACAGATGGATTAAACTTTGAGAGACCTTTTATTTGCAGTGGATCAAAATGATTGAAAATGATAATGATGTTTATTAAATATCGATCACTTCAAATAACTGATAAATGTTGTAATCAGATGTTATGTGTAAATACTCAAATTAAGATTTTTACAACATAACATATTGAATTTTAAAAGAATTCATCTTCACTTTTAAACTATATAGAATCAATGTATAATAAAACAACTCAAAGTTTAACACAATTTTTCAAATGGTAGTATTTGTTCTTTACATCACACAATCAAAGTACTTATTTCATCCATTTTCACACACATCTTTCTAGATCGTTTACAGTTCCATAGAAACTATTTAAGAGTTCAACCAACCAAATATTAAATCATTTCTTCTAAAAATATGCATAGCCTAGCTCCATTTTAGACTTTTAATTATTTCGATGATGTCGATGATTTGTGTTTGTTTTCTCACCCAATCATTTTGATTTGTGTTCTTTCTTATTATTTCTAATATACATCTTTCATATTTATGTTTAGTAGTCTAAAGCGTATATAATGTTTTTGCTAAGTGTTGGTATCTCAGTTTCATAAGTAAAAATTGATGAAACCACTTATCTTTTTTTTTAAATTTATAAGACAAATTTTATTATTAAAAAAACATCCATATAAGTTTAAATCTACAATAATTTTATTCATTACTTTTGACAATCTATATTAATTATTATATTAAGATATTTGTGGTTTTGAACTTCTTCTAATGCATAATTATTAATCTTTATTTTCTATTTATGTTAAAATCCATTGAACATTACTTTAGTATTTCTAGTATTTATCTTTGATCCTGTAGCATTATTTGCAAAAATAAAAAAATCATATGCAAAGTGTAGAGGAGTTAAGTAATTTCGACGTATGTTTATTTTATTACCTTTCCATTTTAATTCACAAAATATTTTTTTTTGGAAATCTGCTGAAATTATTTTGTCTATATGGATTCATCCTATGTTATAATCATTTCAATGTTAGTCTTTTTTTCTGCCAACATATAATGTAATAAATTTTGATACATATACTTCAAAGTAAGACAATATTGTGAGTTTATATGTTGATGATCTAAATCTTTAAACATTAACAAAATATTATGAACTTTCACTATCTACAAATCTAAAGCATAATAATAAGCTGCCTTAGTTGATTTTCACTACAAATTCTCCCAATGCTTCGATGTAATTCATAGTATTGAAATCACTTTTGAATTCAGGTTCTGCTTTCTGATTGTATTTGAATTAAAACTTCTGCATTATAAATATTACAAATGTAAATAATCTCACTATGATAATATATTTCCATGCTTTTTTATAACTTTAGATTAAACACTTTATATGTATATATTTTTAAAAATAATATATAACAGATTAAAACTATTCTATTGATTGTTATTTCATGATGATGATGATGATGATCATCATCATCATCATTATTATTATTATTATTATTATTATTATTATTATTATTATTATTATTATTATTATTATTGTTGTTGTTGTTGTTGTTGTCTCTATTCTATTATCAATTGTGATATTATTCAGTCTATAATCTCTTGGATACTTGCCAGTGATGTACAGGTGCAGAATAAGTGCTGTTCAAAAAGCATCAATATTCATGAATATCGTGTGGTATTTTAGGAAATAAGAGGGTGGCAGAGCATGAAGATTTAGCCTTAAAAGAAAGTGAAAAAAATTAACTTCCATTTTTCAGGTTCTGCATCAACTGACTGTTGTTTATATTTAGCATTAGTGAATGTGGATTAATAGATAGATCTGGGTACTGCATGCTATAAATGTCCCAATAGGAATGCCAGCTAACACCCAAAAATGCCTGATTATAAATAACATGGAGTTGGTTTACAAGCAAAGACAAATTTTTATGTAAAGTATGTGGTCAGTCTGTGGGTGTTAAAGATCCATTTAAGAGCTGAAAAACTTTTTGTCAGTGGAGACAAGATATTAATACTTTTTTGTGTATCAAAAATTTAGATGGAGTAAAGACCTAATAATCATTAGTGGTTGGTGGGAAACTAAGTTGTTTGACAGACATGGAGAATACTTTTCTGTCTATAGCAACTGGCTGTAGAATGAGTATATGAATAAAGTGAATGATTTAGTGAAGTTTATGATTGGTGACTAGTAAATTATCTTTGTAGTTACAAGATGATGAAAAAGACATACTTTGTTTATAAAAAGGTAGATTTCAGGGAGATAGTTGGTTATGTGCTCTGTATAATCTTTCAGATTTTCTGAATCTTTTGTTTCATTTCAGAGGATTTTAGGTAGAAAAGAAATCCAAAGTAATTAGTTGGTTTATCATGATAAATTTGTGTATATATCTTGCCTGTATAGATAAACCAAGTTGATGTTTTATTAATGTTGACCTTGAGTTTATGTTTAAAGGTGTATTCATTAAGTTATTTTTTCGAAGTAAGTAGTTGCCTTTTGGATGTAAGAAAAAACAATAATGCCATCCTTGTATGCAAAGATGGTATATGTAGTCCAGTGTGTGGAATTTGAAATTCTTGTAATTTCTGTTGTATTTTGTTTATGAGAGGGTTAATATAGAACCTGAATAATAAATAACTATGTGGAGATACTTGTGGTATGGATTGATTAGGGGTGAATGAAGGTGATGATCTATCATTAATTGTAATATTTTTTTTCAACTAAGGAATAGGTTAGTTGAAAGGGAATGATATATTTTGGTGGGCAAGTGTCTGAACAAAAATCTCAATAGAAACCAGACCAAAATCAGCCACAATGTTAATTAGAACAGCCATTGCAGCATATTTATTGAACTGAATTTAAGATTATTTTGAAATTGAAGGTAGTTTGAACTATTGAGAAGTTTTTATTGCATGTTGCATATGTGATAGTAAATGGTGGATATATGGTTCAATTCTAACTTCCAGGATTTTAATACAAATGGCTCCAAAAATATTGATCACTAATTAATTAGATTGGATATTGAATCATGTTTTTTGTTCAAAAGTACTAAGGAGATTGGATATAGATTTTTTTTTTTATTTTAAACAATGTTTGTGATAGGTAACTTGCTTAATCACAAATGTATGTAATGAGAAATTAACTATAGTTATAATACAAATTTAGGAATTTTTTGTGGCCCTGGATGGCAAAAATTTTGGTATTGTGATTAGCTTCAGCATAAAATCAGTAGCAAACAATAGTTTATCTATCTCTGTTTGGTCATAAATATCTTTTAGGAGGAGCAAAGATGCATTGCAGCTTTTGCTAAAAATATTTGATATCGGTTCTATAAGATCAAGTCCTGGTTTGGTGACATCCTAAGCTTTAAATACTTCTGAAACTTTGAAAGGGGAAGGATATCCCAGAGCCTATCCAGCATACCATCATGTCCAGGTGAGTTGTTTTGTTTTAGACAGATTTTCTTTTTTGTGGAAAGGTACTCTTTTAAATTGTTACAGATGTTATTATATACTTATGTAAGTTTTTTATATGTGTGTAAATGTCTGGTGCAGATTTACACATGGTGATCTTTTTATGTAACTCATAAGCCAAAGTTAGAAGTATAGAGGCTGGTGGGGTGGTTCTGGTAATGTGATTAATGTTAAATAACAGACAGTTGATGAAGAAATTGTACCATTGAACAGAATCAAGCTGTATAATGCTAAGTTTAAAAAGCATGATGTATGTTTTGGTGTAAAAAAATTCAGAAGTGTGTGCAAGGAGAATTATTTCTATTGTTTTATGAAGGTAAATTGGTGATGTTTGTATTGCATTCAAATTAAGTTTGAGCATTTGGCTAGAGTGATCAAAAAAATATGAGGGATTGTTAATTTAATTTGTGTTGAAGCATTGGCAAATAAAATTACAGGTCAATGAGTGAGGTGTGATGATGGTTGAAAACTGAGATCAAGTTGGGTGGTAAGAAACCTTCAGCACTTATAAAAGCTAGTGCAAGTTAATGTAGTTCCTTGAAATGTATTGTGATAATTCATTAAAATTGACAGTAAACTACAGGATAAATGATTGATGATAGTAATGAATTGATGGTAAGCATTATTCTTGAGATTTCAGTTGATCCAAAAGGTATGTAAACAAAAAATATGTTGAGTGTAACAGTGTGGTGGTGAAAGGTGACTATAAGTAGATTTGAGTAAATATATATGATTTTGAATGATGAAAATTAACACATTCTTATGATGACTACATCTGTGTCATCTAGTGATGATGACAAATGTCAAGAATAGGTGCAAACACCTTGGTCGATAGATAGGTTGTGGGGTCATTTTGAGAACCAACATATATTTTTTTTGTTTCCAGCAGATCCAGGTTATGCAACTGCATGAATTGAATTTATTTATTTAAATGTAGATTTTTTTTAAATTGTGTTTACATCTCAGACACTGAAAGCTACTATCCTTATATTTATGTTCAATGTAAATGAATAGAAAAAATAATTAGAGTATGTTTTGAGAATTAGATGTTTATATGGACTGGATTGAGATTTCTGTTTGTTCTTTTGTTTCTAAAGTCTAGTGAAAGGATTGCAGTAATGTAAATGTCCATATATAAACGCATAGATAAGACTCAAAATAAAAATATTTAGGGTTGGTGTCTAGTGAATCAAAATATTTAAGAGAAGTTTTGTTAACATTACTTTTTTAAGTAGAGAAGATTTGATATCTGTTGATATACTAGTGTATATATATGGTTCCTTCTGAGTTTGTGTTGATATACTAGTGTATATATATGGTTCCTTCTGAGTTTGTTTTCAACTCATTGCATGAGATTGAGGTTTTAGTAAGTGAAAAATGAAGATTTTTTTGGACTTAAATAAAGCTTGCTGTTTTGTTGAGTTTCTGATATTGGAAATATATAGGATTATATGTTGGGAATGCTGATATTAGTATGGCATATTAGGCTAATTTTAGGGTCAAGTGTTTTTATTTTTTTTGTTACTATGATTTGTTCATGGTCACCTCAGTCATATTTTAGAATTGTAATCTGTGTCATAAAATTCCACTAGTCATAATGGTGTATCCATGACATTTATGGTAGTCTTATTTATTAGCAGCAAAAAAAGTTAGTATTGTTATTGTGACTTATTGACTGTTGTATATTAGCTATATGAGTTAAATCTGATTAGTTACATAGTTTGGCTAATGAAGTGAGATTTTGATTAACATAACCCTGAGCAGTTTATTTGCTGATGTTAGTGAGGGTACTGAAGATTAGCTTTAAAGCTAGTCTGGTCAATGGAGAGGTCTTTTGGTGAAGCATCTTTATAAGAGTTAGGGTGTTTATTAGGTGTCTTGTCAATATTATCTTGGTTTTGATTATAAATACATCTAGGTATATAATTTATCATCTGATTATAGTGCTGGAATACACTGGTGACACGAAGAAAATTGTGGCTCTAATCCTCATGTATAGGTAATGTCTGGTCTCTTCATCTGTAATCTGAGTACATATAGTTGTTGGATCAATGTTTTTGTTTAACTTGATTTTAAACTTTTAGTTTTTGCTGTATGTTGGAACTGGGATGTTCTTTTGGTAAACTTCTTGCAATGAGATAGATTAGTTTTCAAAAATTATGTGTGTGGTAGCAAAGGTATATATTTTTCAATATAATATCTAACTCTGTCTGTTTTTATCTACAGCAATTAGATTAAAATGGTCCAATGTTTTGATCTTCATTTTAAATCGAATTCCTTGGTTTGATCATCAAATTCTGTGATCACATATCTTTGTTTGGAATGATTAGCTAAGAAGAGAACAATGTCCTATAGATTATGCAAAGTGAGTGCTTCATATAGTAAAACTCTTGGGAATTTATACAAAGAACAATGAATATCTGTAGCTCATAAAATTATTGAATGATCTGTGGAAATTGGCTTTTTTGTGTTAAACAGTCCACTAGGTACAGTATTGAGGAACCTCTTACAAATGCTATCTAGCATAACAACAGTCCCTATAAAAGAAGGCAAAGAAAGGTGTCTTTTTTTACTGATTTGATTTTATAAATCTAAATTTTTAATATCAAAAGTAGTATATTTTTGTAAACTTTGAAAAGAGGGATTAAAATTTATGTTTCATATTAGTGTAAAAAATCAGTGTATGTTTTTTATTAATTAAAGTAACATTATTATTAGATTTGTTTTGCACCAGCATTATGAAATACTGAAGGCATGGCAGCCATTCATGTTATTTTTTGCTGATTGTGTGAATTAATTGTATTAGTTTTTTTTTTTTCTTTCACATATGCACTCACTGATATTCATAAACTTATTCTATCTAATTAGTTTTGTTCTTGTTTTTAAAAAAATAATTAAAAATTATCTTTCATAGTGGAGTTGCAAGTAATTTAAAGGATTTAATTAAGAGAATTTTGAATTGTCATGCAGATTACACTAGGTTTTCTGAATCATCATCATCATCATCATCATCATCATCATCATTATTATTATTATTATTATTATTATTATTATTATTATTATTATTATTATTATTATTATTGAAAATAAATATGTTTGTTCACGGAATGTGTTAAGTTGCTTAAATGAATTGGCGCTGAAGACAAAAAACCTATATAGATTTGTTACAGATAATTGTTAAACTCCCAATAAAATCATTGAAAATGTTGTTAAATGTAGAAATGTAGTATTAAAAATAACTAAAAATTATTCAAGCTATTGAAATTTTTGTAATAATCTATAAATATAAAGTAGAACAGTGAATAATGGAAACATTTTGGAGTTTCTATATGGAATGCCTGCTTTGGATAGCAAGAAAAATTAATATTTAAAGTGCAAATAACCTAGTGAGGAGAGTTTTAAATTTAATCAATCATAAAATTGTATAATTTATTAGAAAGTTTTATGACAAAAAAATAACATTTTTTAATTTTAAAATTCTGAAAGACTCATGAGATACTTAATGTACCAAGACATAATGAGTTATTAGTAATCTCATAATCCTCAAACGTTAATGTTAATTTGATGATGAAAAAAGATTTTAATATCTATCTGCATGATAATTTAACAATGTATTTATACTATATATATATATATGTTTCTTATTCCTGTCTTTCACTGACGATAGGAAATAGCTTGAAATCATGATCTGAAAGTGGAATTAAAGTTAGAGATAGTGAATACTCGCTCTGACGTTTATGTAAACAGAAAACTACGCTTGACGGTGTTTTTGGTAGAACGCCATCTGTTATCATATATATATATATAATACAAGTATATTGTCTATACTGAACTTATTTCAAGCTTTCTATAGCTATGTACTCTACTTTATACAACTGATATACATGTGAAAAAGATAAATAATTTCGAATATAAGTATCTTATGCTGAGGTTGTATAAGCTAGAGTAGATAGTGATAAGGAGTATGAAAGTCTGGTTTCAATTATTTCTAATATATATATATATATATATATAGTACCCTTTTTATTAAGTCCAAATAAGTATACAAAGTCAATATTTGAAAAATTTTAAATTAAGGGAAAACTTAAATAGTATAAATGCTGTATAATGTTGATAGAATTTTAAATACTTTGTTAAGTAAAGTTGAGAGTTATAAATGAGTATAAGCTATGTTAATATGCTAAAATTATAAAGTAGAGCTACATATTATGATTTTTGTATGGTTGGGAAAACTGGTCGTAGTAAAATAATATAGTAAAGTTCTATTAAACAAAGTACTAAAAGTTAGTTTTAAAATAATGACTTGAAATTTAATAAGCTAATGTATTTTAAATAAAATTAGATTTAATATTTAGACAAATGTATTTAATTTCTTACTGTTCAAATAATTTTAAAATTTATTATTTTAAATTGCATTATTACATTTTTATTATTTTAATAATATAATATTTTGTATCTAAATGTTTGAGATAATTCTGTTTTATAACAGTGGATATAAAAAATAGCTACATATTGTCTGTTTTTTTTAAGTCATGTGGCCCGATAATACACATACTATATGCTTGCAAGGTTCTTAAAAGGAAGTAAAAAAAATACTTTTAGAATTGTTTTAAAAAATTGAAACATTTGTGTATCATGAAAATAAATGTTAGGAAAATTATTTAATTAGTTAGCTTTAAAATAAGTATAGTAAGTAAAGTTATATTTTAAAAATAGATACATTAAAATTAAATATTGGATAAATTGATAAAGTATTATTTTTAAAATGTCATTTTAAAGTGTTTAATTTGTTATGTGAAAATATATAATTAATTTATAATTAAATTTTGTAATAATATTTAAGATTTTAGTATGAGGCATACATTTTATTTCTAAATTTTAATAACCTAAACTTAACAAGTATGTAAATCAGAGCATAAGTTGAAGATTAAATAACAAATCACATTGTAGGTTAGATCTGATATGAAAGTAGATGCTCTCATTTTTGGGCCACTTACTTTCTTCTTATTAACTTGTTAATATATTATTTTATTATCAATATTATTATCATATCAACATCAGAGTATTACTTAGTCTACTTTTTAATAATATTTTTTAAGAAAAGTTTTGAAGGATTATCAATTTATTAAGTCAAAGTAATAATATGACCCTAAATTAATAAGATCTATACTAGTTATTTTTATTGAAGCTTAAGCTAACTTTATTGTAATACTATGGATTTAATACCAGAGATAATGTGTTTAAAAGAATTAACAACAAAAATACAGCTGATAAAGGTAAGTATAGTTTTAAACATATTATGGAAGAATTTGTATAATTATTTATTTTTTAAAACTTTGGATATTTTCAAGAGTATTGTGTAGATATATTTTTTCAAAGAACTGGCATGTTTATGCATTATAATTTTAAAATCTTAAAACGTTATTTGGATGACAAAGAATTATTTGAAAACCTTAAAAAATTAGTATTTCTTAAAATTGGGAAATGGATTTAATATTGAACCTATAAGGAAAAAATATTGAAATAGTCAGCTTTGCCAATCACACTGTTTCACCTACTATATACTATAGTATTACTTCTATATATGTAACTATCACCAAATCCTCGTATATCAGGTTAAAATTGTAATAAAATCAGGCTAAATTTAAACATAAAGGTATTAATTATGTATGTGTGTGTATATCTTAGCACACAATAGAAAAATGTATCTGTATATGTAAAAACCCATATATACACACATATATATTTCTAGGAGTAAATTAATGAAAAATGTGTTAACAAGAGACTACATATATGCAGAAAAAATAATGTTAACAGAATTAAAAACATTATAAATTTCTTTATTCAGAATAATTATTCTAAAAATAATATTTGAAAGTATTATATTTCTGCATATATTGCTAAATTAAATAATCGAGTTGCATATATAACCAGATGTTTTCACCTGTGAATTTGTTTTTCTAAAACCAAATTATGGTCTCATAAAACTTACTTTCTCACTGTTTTTGACCTAATTACAAAATTAAAAAGTAACAATAAGTTGTGAAAAAGATATGAATAAATTATCCTGAATGGTCAAAGAAAATCATGGATGACCAGTTGTAAAACCCAGCTGTAAGAAATAAAAAACAGTGTGATTATACGATTCTAGGAATACAATGAGAAAATTAGCAAAGCATATCTAAAAATTTAACTATTACAGCAGAGAGCGGGTTAAGCCAATAATATAAGCCTCTGCGGTCATCTTTGAAGCAGTCAGACATTATTTCTAGTCAATTTGTTGACAACTTAGGTTTTAAAATTGCTGATGATGATAAAGTCTAAGTAGAGGGCAATCTTCTTGCCTTCCCAACCCAAGAAGATCTACCATGTAGAGAGCCATAAGAGAGAAGCCATATAATGGAGCAGATGGCGATTAACAGAACCTTTCAACATGGGACCAACATGCGAGCAGCAAGAATGGTAAAACCTTCCTCTACTTAAAATTAATAATTCAACTAAAATGCATTAATTTCCTACTAAAATGTAATTTTGTTTTCTTTATATTTAATCTTAAAATCTTGCCTGATTTGATATCTGATTTTATAAATGATTTGATAATTGATTTTCATACGGAGTTAATATCTTATTGATTGATTTACGTACTCCATTTATTTATTAATTTATTTGTTGGTTTACTAATTTATCTCTGATTAATCTAGTTCAATGTATTTACCTTATTCTGAGTTATTAAAAGTTATTTAGTTTAACTTGCTTAAAGCGATTGATTTTAAATTATTTATCATAATTTTTGTTACATATAATTTTAAATGCTTTATTCTAAAATGGGTATACTTTTAAATGCTTTATTCTAAAATGATAATTTCCTAAGTTATTTTACATATTTTAACTTAGTGATATTTATTTTACATATTTTAACTTAGTAATATTTGCTTTTACATATTTTAATGTAATAATAATATTTGTATTTATTAATTCTCGTACACAACTTAACTATGTCTTGAACTGGGTTGATCAGGTTTAAACTAATTGTGTTTCAATTTCCTTTTTAAACTAGGCTAAAACAAAGCCAAATTTCAGATTTCACTTACATGAAATCTGGTCTTTAAATTTACATTTTTTCCTAGTTAAATCTAAGCCACATTTTATTATTTTTCCATTATGTATTGGTTTGTGCTATATTTGTTCAAAACAGGGTTTGCTTGCTGAAGAGCCATTAAATTTTTACACATATGGTGATATTGTGTCTAGTACCACACAAAAGAAACTCATTTTGAAAGGGATAAAATGTCTTGTTTAAAAGATAATTAAAAGCTTACAGATATTTTAAGATAGATTTGCTTTAGAAATAATATTTAACTAATAATAGCCGAAGTGATAAAATACAGCATACATGTATAACTTTATACCAGAATTATCCATAATATACTGTAGCCCTCACTAGAATTATAAATGCCTATATAGATAGCTTTGTAAATTAGATTCATAAGCTTTCCTGGATAGCATAATTATAGATACTATATAATGAACTGATCCACGGTAGTTTCATGAAGGAAACTAGTGTTTAGAGTCTTAAAATTTTATTATATAATGTAGTCAGCAGTGCAACTGTGTCCTTAAGAAATGCTACAGCATATATCCTTATTGCTGTATATATGTCTTTAATGATCATATGTATGAAGGCTACACCATTACTATCTTAGTTTGGACAGCTCTTGTTCCACGATAGGTTTTGATTTTGAAGGTCATCCCATTACCTCTGATTAAGACTGGATCAGAAGCATCCACGCCTTCACATGGACTGCTCGATCACTGGACTATTTCCACAGCAATGAGTACAGTGAAAGGGAACCATTACTTGGTAAGAATCCCATGAAAAGGCACTCTCGAGATGCAGGGGCTATATCAGACTTTATATTTTCTATACGCCTTGGTATCTGAAGTCTGACTGCCAATCCTCAGTTCATCCTGCCATAATAATTGTATTTTCAGCTTTGATCTGAATTCGAGTCTAATTTCATAGGCATATAAGCTATATAAAAAATATTAAGTATTCACACTTAATAAATTGTTAGATTCTTTATAAATGTACTTCTGCTAGCTTTGGAGCGTATCTAGATCTTGTTATATAGAATAAACTAGGCATAGATACTCATGAGCAAGTTAACTTCGATCTGTAAAGTAATATTAAAGCTCATGAAACTGTTATTTTAAACTTATAATATCTTCATCATTTGCGAGTGATAGATATGTATATATCAAAGTAAATTAAATTATTTGTAATTCAAATACAATCACCTGCACATGATTGGAAATGCTATATATAAACAGTAAATGCTCATATTAAAATCATCACCTACGAGTGATATACGTACGTGTATATATATATATATTGTAACCTAGTGTTATTGACACTTGGTTTACTTGGCATTATTTCTGCAGGAAAACAATGCTATTCTTTAAAGAAATAAAAAGATAAAATAACAATAGTAATAATTGATTAATAAAGTATGCTATTCACTCACTTTGGCATGTTTTGGGTGAATAACTAATAGATTTAATAACTCCATGTCATTTTTAAAGAGAGAACATGAATAATTTAATTGAGATATTAATAATTAGAGCAAATTAATATGGTATAAAAGCTAAACAGTAATTGATTTTGGATGGGTAGAGGGGAGAGTGGATGAGTGTCTTATCATAAAGCACAATAACTTCTGGTAATTTCTTTTTTAAAAAAAAAAAAAAAGAAAAAATAATGTTTAAAGAATTATACATCACTGATTGTTAATTTAATGTATTTATTATTTTTTTATATTGTCAAATTACTTTGTAATCCAGGTAAATAATACTAAAACTATATGATTGTAATAGGTTTTTCCTTTCTTTTGTTTATGTTATAATCAAATGATTATTTTTCTGTAAGAGGTCGCTAAAGTAAAAAAAAAAAAAAACAACAACAAAATGAAACAACCAATTTCATAATCAAGATCTTTTTTTTTTGAAAAATATAGTCTGCTTTTAGTTTTCAAGGAAGGAACAGTGCTGAAATTTGGTAACTCAATTTTTTCATTTTATTTTGCAGAAATAAATGTAATCAAAGTAAAATTTTAATAATATAATGTGTGGCTAAATTTTTTTGATAAGATATCCTGATGTTCTTTGCCATCTACCTATTTAAAGACCTTTTATACTTAAAAATTTATTGTCTCACGCTAAAGTTAAAAATGACAGAATTAACTAAAAGAGTCACGAAAAATTATATTATATCTAAATTAAGGAAAAGAAGCGATTTCCAAGAAAAGATTAATTATTTATTAACTTTATGTCATTTATTGATATTTTCTTGGTATAGAAAGAAAAAAAAATATAATAATTGAAAGAAATATTTTGAAACCAAGGAAAATCAACTAGAAACATTTTCGCGCTCTTTCTCAATATTGTCTGCCTTTACAAGTAATGTAGTTACATACGTTAAAATATGTTTTATTCACCAAGAATTGTCTGGAAATAATAATAATGATAAATAAGATTAAATTATGCACCTGTATATATTTTTTTTAAAAAATATAAAAAAAATATAAACTTTCTCAGAGTAAATATAGGAAAAGTTATATAGGGGCATTCTTACGGAGAAGTTACCGTTAAAAAATTTATAATTCCTAAAGTATGAACAAAATCAAATATCTTAGTGACTTAATGATAAAAATAAATGATATATTATATTATATATCAGTTGGAATTACTAAAACTTCATGTACACGTAAATTGACTGCAGTTATTATCATAATAATCTCTTGGAAAATTACGCATTTTCGTCCATAAGTAAGCTAGCTAATAAGTATATGTATCGTCAAAAAAAAATATATTGTGTATGTTTATCATCTATAGTCAAATATTCGTCTATATTAGAAGTCTATTTTTTTTCTATGGATCCCAAAATTGTAGCAGTTTAATTCAAGTAAGAATTAATCTTCAATTCTGCTATATTTTTCTTTACCTAATTTATTAAACGCACAAAATAAGAGAAAACTTTTATTTAAATGAAATAATACCATGCGTTTATTGTTTTTAAACTTGCTTCGTGAAATACGACTGGATAAAGCTCTTCACCTGGACCAATTGCTCAACAGAAAAACATGTTCTAATGAGAGAGTATGCACTTGTTAATTAATGATTGTTTAAAACTAAGTTATAAATGATATGTATTTTTTTTATTATATCACATAGGTTAAAGTCTGTATGGTCAAGTGATATTTAATAGCCTTGTAATGACAAAGGTATGTTTTAATATAATTATTATAGGTTAAGTTGATATTTAACACAAAAGAAAAAAAAATCTATAAAATATGTTTTAATTATTACATACAATTGTAGGTAGAAATTTTTGTATGTTAGATACGTAAAAGAAAAATATTTAGATATTTAAGGAGTGAAATAAATATTGAAAATTATCAGAAGTAACTAAAAAAAAAAAAAATGCTATAACAAAATATTTCTTGTTAAAATTTTGAAACGAATTTATACTGTATTAATTGAGGAAGTTATTCCTAATTATTCTTAAATAACACATCCACTTTATTTAGTTTAAGATAGTATGCTACCAACTATTTTGAATGTTCCTTTATTAAAATTAAAATTATTATACTTTTATTCTATGATGTCCATTGATTTCAGATGTTGATCAAAGTATACACAGTAACATAAGTTTATTATAATCAGTGTATTTACTTATCCTGCCCAGATATAGCATTGGTATATGCTTAATATTCGCATAGGTAATAATTATAATGTATTTATTTTGTGGGATGAAAAATGATCTCCCCAAAAGCTTTGTTTTCCATGAGAGGAAGATTTTAAATATAATGTTCAGGTATGTTTATAGCCCAAGTGATTGATTCTCATAGATAGGACGATCAAGAATTTATCTAGCATTTAGTATGCTTCATTCGTTTAAATCCCAGGAGAGGATTGTATTTGGTGTGTGTTCGTTGTATGCCCAAGTAAGAGGCAAGAAACCACCAAAATATTTTAATGTAGTAGATTACTTTACAAACCTTCGTGGTTATTCCATATTCCTCATGTGAAAATAAAGATAGCTCCACCATGGAAGGTGTTGATTATTGTGCTTAATTTTGAAAGTTCGGGCAAGATAAAGGCTATATTGGAGGTGTTAGTTCCTCAAGATCCACTTTAGTATAAATAGTGCGTTAGTAACTAAAGTCGATATCTGTATTGTGCTGCTAAATATTGCTAGTATTTGACAAGTAAATCAATGGAGAAAGTAATTAAAATTGCGTAATTTAAAACGCTTATTTACTGAGGGAATATTCAAATGCAATATTTAATTCTGGTTAGTAATTAAATAATACTCATATTTAAAATTATACGTATGAATAAAATTTGTATCATAACTTAAGTTAGCATTAAGTTAAATGTAAGATGGTAAGTGTAACTTCTGATAGCTGGCCTATAATTAGAATAGGTTATCCCATTAAAGACCATAAATAAAGTAAATGTATTAGAAATAAATTTAATATTTTGCATATTGCATATGATTGGATTAATCATTTTTTAAAAAAAAAAAAAAAACAACAAAAAAAATAGTTAGTCAATAATTTTGAATAAAAGCTTCTACAAGGTTATCAAAATTTAATAAACAATGTATTGGTAATGAAATGTATTTTTAGTTAATCAATCCATATGATTGCATACAGGAGAAGTAGTAACCGCTAGTCCATAACCAAAAGAGTATACAGATTAATGTCAGTTATATTGTATATTTTTGTATTACTATGGGATTATTGAATAAATGTTCATATATTTTTTTTTGTGATAATAATAAATTATAGTCTTGTTAAAATTTGTTGTAGATTCATTTTTTTTTTTGTTTTTATATGCTAAATATAAGTGTTTGCACAATATTTGCAAAACCTTTTCTTGAGTCTGAAATCATTCCAAATTCTTAAAAACTTAATATACCAGATAAATAAAGTTAAGCAGATCGGAATATGTCATTATATTTTAGTTTAATGATAATTATTTATGGAGTTGAAAACTTAAGACTAAACATTCACCTTTGTATAAAAAAAATGAATTTATTCCCAAACCATTAACTTTGGTTGCACATTATTCCATTCCCATTTAGTTAAATTGTCTAAGTAATAAATCTTAGTTATATTATTGTGTTGTCATGGATGATGGAAGGACACAAAAAGCACCCTTGTCTTTTTATTATTCTGACTGAGATTCTAAAAAAAAAAAAAAAAAGCTGTGTTATTCAAAATTATACATCATTATTGAATAGAATTATCATCTTTTTAAATAATATAGCATTTGATATGAGAGATGAAGACACATTGAATTTAAGTAAAATAAATGTTTCCTATAGCCGACCAGAATGCCAGTCATATGCGACAACACAATACTGCCGAACATTTCCTTACATGAAACAAAGAACCCTGAGATTAATATTATTATAATTATTCTTTAAATTAATAAGTGATCAATTATTGTTGTTATTACAATCGTGGCATGGCTTAAGAGAATTAAATGTACAATTGTATTATATGAAAGGTATTTTAGATCATATTGGAAAATTAATGGATATGTTGCTTTATTTTGGTTGTCTTAACAACAACCTGAAGAAAGTAGTGTCACAAGTGCAAATAAATTAATTAAAATTAGTGGGTTAGAAATAAATAAATAAATAAATTTCTATTAAAATAAACTAAACTAATAAATATACTGGGTTAGAATATATATATGAAAATGCATTCGATTGTATACACATATATATATAAATAAACTAAACTAATAAATATACTGGGTTAGAATATATATATGAAAATGCATTCGATTGTATACACATTTCTTCAGTGATTAAAGTATTGCATCATCAAGGTATAGATCCAGGATATTGTCATATTTTAAAGAATATTTATAAAAATGCAACAGCAACAATTAGGTTACATAATGATACTGGAAAAATCAACATTGAGAAAGGTATAAGACAAGGTGACTCCATATCTCCAAAACTTTTTACAGCAGTGCTGAAGTATTTTGTGGATTAAAATGGGAAACTAAAGGAGTGAAAGAAAAAGGAGAGTATTTAAGTCATTTAGATTTCGCAGATGATGTAGTTGTTTTTGAAAATAATGCTTCAGAGCTGCAGGAAATGTTGCAGGAGTTAGAAGATGAAAGTAGAAAAGTAGGACTAAAGATAAATGTTAAAAAGACTAAAGTAATGTTTAATCGATTTGCTCAAAATATGAAAATAAAAATTGATTATGAATAATTAGAAGAAGTTAACAGTTACAAATACCTTGGTCAGATTCTTAATACAGATGGAAACATAATGGAGGAAATTAATCATAGAATTAAACTTGGTTGGTGTGCTTTTGTTAGAAATAACTTGATACTAAAAGGAAATATGCCTATGTGTTTGAAAAGGATGGTTTTTAACAAATGTGTTTTACCAGTTCTTACTTATGGATCTGAGACTTGGACACTTAATAGAAAAGCAATACAGAGACTTCAGACGACTCAAATGAGTATGGAGAGATGTATGTTGGGAGTAACAAGAAGAAATCGAAAACACAATGTATGGGTAAGACAACAAACAGGGGTTACTGACCTTATTGAAAAAATTAAAAGATTGAAATGGAGTTGGGCTGGACATATTGATAGAAGAGATGATAATAGATAAACAATTGAAATTTTAAACTGGGTTCCAAGAGATTGTAAAAGACCTAGAAAGAGACCACATGTGAGATGGATGGATGAAATAAGAAAATGTGCAGGGGTGTTGTGGAGAAGAGAAGCTAAAGATCGGAGAAGATGGATTAAACTTGGAGAGACCTTCATCCTGCAGTGGATTGATAATGGTTGATGATGATGATATATATATATATGTTTACATATTATATACATTATATATATATATATATATATATATATATATATATATATATAATAATGTAACTAATTGTAAACAGAATAATTAATGTCACCTGCAAATGATTTAAATTGTCATCATATGTATATGTAAATTAAAGCACATGTAACTAAGAAAACCATAAATGATTACAACCCCAATCATCATTTTTGTGTGAATTCAATCTCAAATGTTAAGTTGTATCCCTAACTTAATCACCTGTGTGTGAGACATCCCACATAGCCACATTATAATCATTATTTTTATTTCTTAATTTTAATATTTAGTTTTCATTAAATTAGTTTTGAATTTAACTTTTGTTTCATGTCTCAATGTTGCTCATTGGTAAGTCATTACTGATTAGTTAATCATTAGTTAAGAATCACAATCCATATTTTATAATTATGTTCCGCCACACCCGTTGTCTATATAGCTATACTAGTTAGTAAGTCAATTTCTCAGAGTCTTGTGTTTTACTGATGTTCTACTGCCAGCATGGAAAAGAAAGAATGTTTCTGTGGCCTCAGGTGTGTCATCTGCAAGGTGATAAATATCTGAGCAATAGTAAAAGAACAGATTTTGTTACGTGAATGTACATATTTGACTGTTATAGTAGATTTTTTTCCCTCTGGGTATTGCAATAGCATTTATACTTACATTAGTACTGCATTTTTTTTTTAAAAGTTGCAGTGAATATTTTAAAATATGGATTTAAAAGTTATTATGAATCTTTCTTGAAAAAATGATTAAAAATAAAAACCCACATTATTACAGATATTATTATTATTATTATTATTATTATTATTATTATTATTATTATTATTATTATTATTAATATTATTATTATTATTATTATTATTATTATTATTATTATTATTATTATTATTATTATTATTATTATTATTATTATTATTATTATTATTATTATTATTATTATTATTATTATTATTATGACAAATTGTTGGTAAAAGATACAGTAAGTTATTGGTATAATATAAAATTGGTTTTAAATTGTTCATCACAAAAAGAAATAAATGGATAATTAAAAAAATAAATATTATCCTTCCTAAAGGAATAGACCATTAAAAAAAAACTATATATCTGCATTATTATAAAATGATATTTAAATGAAAAAAAAAAGAAAATATGTATTTTCCATAAACATATGCATAGATTTATAATAGCCAAAGATGATGCATCTAAAACTGATAGGATCCAAGTGAACACGAAGACTCCAGAGATTACTTTTGAAACCTTGTCAACTAATATCACATTAAATAGCTGTTACTCCTAGGAAGCTACAGACAGAACTGTATTTTAAAAAGACTTTCATAACAGGATGAATAGCTAATTTTCAAATATTTTTGGATTTTAAACATCAACATTATTTTTTTTTTACTTGTGAACAACAGCATACCAGGATGAAAAAAGAACTCTGTGTTTAAAACTTTCAGATGGTAGTGGTCACTTAGCAGCGAACCTCTATGGAAATATTGGAAAGAAAAAAAAACTTTTAAAATTGAACTTTATGAAGAGAAGAAATAGTTGGAGTTTAGTAACTATAGTTTTATTATCATTTTACATACTAATAGTAGTATTAAGTTTTTTAGCGTTAGGGAAGGAAAGATTACACTTTAAATATTTTTATTTATTGTAATAAATTTAATATTTTAATGAATAATTTTAATATTTTGTCAAGTTTTTCATAAGCAACTTTAAAGTATGATAATGTTATGCTGAATGACTGTTATTATTGATTGATGTGTTTTCTTATGTTAAATATTGGACCAGAAGATGTCTATAATAGTGACTGACAATTGTTGGGTCACTAGGTAAACTTTATAAAATTTATTAATTTTATATGATGTATATTTTATTGTTATTTTCTAGAATTGCTTGGAATATTATATGATATTGCTTTTTTTTTCGTATGTCACATCATCAGCCGGGAGGCGAACCCACAACCATCTGCAACCATCTACTTGCTTGCAAGGCCACTGTGATGACCTCTCAGCTAACAACACTTGAGAAATATGATAATGCTTTGTCATATGAACATATGAACATGTGGGTGTGCATTAATTACACATAAAACTTTATTATTATTTTAAAATATAAGCCAGATTTTTTAGAAAGATATGCATACATTTTTATTTATATTACTAATGTAATACAATTTATTGATACTCATAATTTTTATATGATTCTTTGATAGATGAACTATACGTTTCAAAATATTTGAATAATGATTTTTAATATTTTAAAACAAAATCATTTGTATTTTTATTGTCGAGTTTTTAAAAAGTGAATAAAACCTTTTCTTGTAGTAATTTTAGATTGTTAAAGTCATATGCAAATTTTGTTTGTTATTTGGAGGAATGCTAATTATTTTGCGATGTAGGTTGCTAAATCTATTGTGAAGTTGTAATCAATAGTAACTTTGACAGTATGTAAAGAAACCTTTGGATGCATATATGTAGGATCTATGGAGAAAATAGGAAAGTAAGCCTGTGTCTTGTATATATTTTCCATGGACAATGTTTTTTTTTGATATTTTGTATTTTAAAATGTTTGAGTGAGTGCTGAATAAATAGCCTGGACATTATTATTATATTTGAGGGTATTAGACAGAAAAGTCATACCTCTCCATTCACATTGTTTTTATGTAGATTATCCAACATATTTTATACTATTGAGTCCTTACTCTAGTTATTTCTTCATGTTCTATGCATCATATCGCTATCTTAATTTCAACAGTTATTACATCGTATAGCTTTGTATTTTATGAAAGAGAATAATTAATAATTTTGAATTGTAGTATTGTTGTTTTGAAAGGGGATAAGTTTTCCTTGCTTTTTTTCAGAATAAATAGAAATGAAATTGAATGTAAATGCTAACAGTGAATAATAAAGAATCATAGATATTTTTCATATTTTCATTAAACTATCTTTAAAAACATAAAAGAGATAACAACTATTCATGAGATTTTTGAATAGTTTTGATATTTTGATTTTACGTGTTAATGCATATTTTTTTATATAATAAAACATCCAAAATTAACAATACAAAATAGAAAGAATGCTTTATATTTTATGAATATTATTTTATATTTTAAAAATACGTGAAACACACATATAAGGATTTTTTATTTAGAGAATGGTACCAAACAAAATATGTAGAACACCAATAGTATTATCATATTAAAGTCAATTTTATTTATCGTTTGGACCCAGAAAAAAGTATTTAAAATAACAGTAGCACTATTATATTAGATATTTTTAATTTATTGATTGTGAGAATATTTGAACATATTTTAAAAATGTGTATTATTTAAGTATTTCATATTTTATATTTTTCGTGTACACTTATGAAAACCATATTGTCTAGCTATATTTAATTAATAAATATTTTATTAAACTATAAGAGTAGTCTTAATTTTTTATTACATTTTAAATAAATGTGCCATAAATAGTAAAGAAATAGGAGTAAAGGCTTATTTATTTGTTGATTCATTGTACGTTTTTTATGATGTGGAAAGATGTAACCCAATTTATTTAAATTAGCTTTATATTTGTTAGGTTTTATTCAGGACAATTGTAAATAGTGTATGTAGTTTATCTTAAATGTATAGGATAATAAAAAAAATTAAACTTGTTTTTATAAAACTTTATATTATGTTGATTTATTCACCATCACAAATACATGATTGACAGATACCAAAATAAACATAATATTTCCACAGTACAGATATAATTATTTACTTAAGGAAATTATAATGATTCAGAATATTGTATACTTGAAAAATTTTCTTTTGCATTAATATTGTTATTATGGTCATAATTAATTGCACAATTTATTGCATAAAATTTTAATGATGTTTGTTGCCACATATTTTCAGATTGTATTCGATTATGTCATATATTCTGTTTAAGATGCCACATGAGAACTAAAAAAATTGTATTACTTATTGTTGTTGTTGTTGTTATTATTATTATTATTATTATTATTATTATTATTATTATTATTATTATTATTATTATTATTATTATTATTATTATTATTATTATTATTATTATTATTATTATTATTATTATTATTATTATTATTATTGTTAGTCATCATAATATTGAACAGTGGATAAGATTGACAGTTATTTATTGAAGAAGATGATGATGATGATGATGATGATGATGATGATGATGATGATGATTATTATTATTACTATTATTATTATTATTATTATTATTATTATTAAAGTGTAGTTGAGGATAATATAAAATGTGTTATCATACTTGACTACAGGAGATTATAAAGGAGATTATAAATCGATTAGAATTATTTTAAAGAACCTGAGATAATTTAAATTGTATTGTTTTAATAAAGAGATTAGAATTGATTTAGTAACATTATACTAAATTGATTTTTATTATTTTAAAGTCTTAAGAATGAAATGAATTTATTATTATTTGAAATAATATGAGGGAATAATATTCTTATGCCATTAAGATTGCTTCCTATGAGAGATTGGCTCAATGTAATTCTTTACTGCTTGACCACTTAATTGTCTCATGATTTATTAATATTTTATTTATTTAATTCTTCATAAACCAAACCATTTATTATATATTAATCAGTTGGAGCTAATTAAATAGTAGGTATTATGATGGGATATCTTCATTATTAATTATATTATGATTATATAATAAATTATTTTTCTCTTCACTAATAAAATTGTAATTATAAATATGCGATTTTTTTTTCCGCATTAAATAGTGAAGCTATAATTTTACACTAATTTATAATAGGTTTTCTTGGTACTTTCGAGATTTTATGTTTGAACCTCATACTCATAGCTTTGTAAATAAAGATTGTTATGATTTATGCAAATGCGTTTGAATTTTTAATTAGGCTGCCATGCATCACACTATGGTTAAACTCGGGATAACCTGAACACAAGAATTTACCAACATAGGTATGTTTACAATAGGGTTAAAAATAAAAATGAAGGATCTTCAGTATTCTGGGACCACCAAGCAGCTACAGGCCATGTATTTGAATTTAGTTCTGCCCAAATAATTTGTACAGAAAAAAATGATGCCAAAAGAAAAGTTAAAGAAGCTTTATATATAGCAAATGACATCAATGCCATTAATAGAAGAGAGGCATGTTTTGCTCTCTCTAAACAATGGACTAATTAAAAATTCAAACACATTTGCATAAATCATAACAATCTTTATTTACAAAGCTATGAGTATGAAATTTGAACATGAAATCTCAAAAGCACTAAGCAAACCTATTACAAATTATTGTAAAATTATAGCTTCACTATTTAATGCAAAAAAAAGTTCCATATTTATTATGATTATATGTATTTTAGCTGAGCATAATGGACCAGTAGTTCTCAGAAAAGGGTGAAATAAATCTAACTATGGTCAGACCTAGGATCTTTGGGTAGGATGCTGGCATGGATGCGATGAAATACTTAACCCATTATCATAACACCTCCAATGGGCTAGCTCTATATTCACACATTAAATGTAGATATATTTTAGGTTAGTTCATTCTTGTCTCATCCTCCTTTCTGGGCTCATTATGGCTTAGTATTTGAAGTAAGGCAGAACTTGTTCTTGACTCTCTTCAGTGATGGATGAATTTAGGTCAATGACTACTGCACCTCTATATAAGTGAGGATTAATTACAGCACTTTTCTAGCATATTTCCAATATCAGTATACATATAAATAAAGAAATGTGTGTATTAGAATTTATCACACATATTTAGAGGTATAAATGCACAACAATGGGAACAAGATAGACACTAAATGGATTAAAACAACTTAATAACATTTATTAAATAATAAACTACTTTAACAATATTTACATATATAATAAATATGAGTCAAGGATGGTTTTCTATCTCTTTATGAGTTAAATGCAATTAATATCTTAATCCCTAAATTTCATGATAGAAATCCACACCCTTGCAATATTTATTTACAAAAGTTTAAAATATTAAAACAAATTATAAGAATGCAAATCTGACTTACTATTTATTTGTTTGTATTATCATATTACAAAGTAATGCTTGTTGTCTGATTCACAAGATCATCATCCATCTTAAAATAGAGGATCTCATTTTATACATATATGTGATTCCCTAATATTGATAAAAGAGACCATTTACTCAAGGATGTTAGTCATGTACACCAAAAAATGAATATATATTGAGTGTTAATAAAACATTTACCAAATAATGAAAACTCTGTTCTGTCACTACTATAAGCTTTTAATGCAGAACAACATCAAGATCTTACCTCATTCCACTTTAAGTCAGGTGATGTAAAGCTACTGGAAGGGTGCATAAACCTAAATTTTTTTTAGTACAATAAAATGTTTACGAAGTCTAAGTTTTTCTCCCTCTATGCTTAAAATAAGCTTTTTTATTTTCTGAAATATAAGCTTCCAAACATAGAAATGAAAGAAAAAAAAATACAAAAAGGCAAAATAAGATGATAAATAATTAATAAAATATAAATAAATTGAATAAAACAAAAAAAATCATTTTCTGAGTCTGGCAAGCACTGTCCATCATGTTATCCTGGTGATAGATCTTCTCGGTGATATTTTATCCATAAGTTTAACTGGCATACACTCACTCTGGGATATAGAACATCAGTGCTGTCTGGTTCTTTTCCTTTGAAAAAGATGCAGGAGATCCAATGAAGATCATCATCAACAAATAGTATTTAATAAAGAAATGCATCTCACACATCATAAAACTACTATGGGCTTAAAGAGCTGGTATTCAACCTCCTATATCATAGTTCTTTTAGTTAGTCCACATTGCAGTACTTTTGTTAATATAGGTAATTTTTCTAGGGTTGTTTTTATGCATAAGAAAATGGCACAAAACTGTCCTTGCTGATTGTTATCAGTTATTTACTTATTCTTTTATGATAATTTGATGTACATTTGAGGTTTTCTTTTTAACAATTAGCTCAAATCATTTTCTATGCTTTCATATCAAGTTTTGGTTTATATTGACAGAAGAAGTACATTACTGTTTATTTTTATGTGATTAAAATTTGTTCTCAAAATTGAACACATATTCCCATGAACACATACTCCCATCTTTCTTTGTTAAGGAAAAATAATATGTTTGTCAAGATGTTGACTTCCTCATGCTTGCTGCATTTGTCTATTATTGTGTAATTGTACATCAAGATTTATTGGAATTATCTTTTTGTTTCCAAATCTTAACAAAATCCTTGATATTAGGTCATTATCTTGTGTATTTTATTTATATTCACATCATAATGTTGGCTACTTGATAACTTACAATACTCCTGGCTAGTCATATTGTCTATTTATAAGTGGGTCTATTTATTTTCTTAGTGTCTAACTTGAAACTTTATCTTTCTTTATAACAAAAAATATATACCTTGCTGATTAGAGTATTTAGCTTATATATGTGTGTTTGAAAAAGAGTAAGCAATTGTTTAACAATTGCTTGGTGTTTGGTTAAGCTTAGTATGGTGTAGCTTGGTGAAGATTTTCACGAGTTGCATATATAAAAGACATATTTTGTGGGTTTATCCCTGTTACAAAATTTAAATATTGATATACTGATGTTTCGACTTGATCACACAATTAGATGACTTGTGTGATCAAGTCAAAATATCAATATATCAATATTTAAATTTTTTAACATGGATGAACCCACAAAATATATCTTATATATATGTTCGCTAAATGGAGCTTACCACTATCTCCTAACAAGCTTTAAATTGTAAGTACCAAAAACAAATTGATCTGGGGATGAGGATTTTCTGGTAGATATTTTGAATTCTTTCTATTTTGGCACTTATAATTTAAAGCTTGTTAGGAAATAGTGGTAAGCTCCACCTAGTGAACATTTAGTACAAGCTTAAAAGCAAGTTACACAATTTGTGTCTTGTTTTATTATATATATGGGCATGCATGTTGGTTGTATTAGATAGAGAGGATGGCTGAAAGTAGCTTGAAAGTCTGTGTTCAAATTTCCTATATTATTTCTAATGTATTTTATATATTAGTTCACAGAGGGAAGTACTGGATTTCTTAACCATTTGGGTGATTGAATGCTTAATATTTGTATATTTATTTCAGTACAGCGTTATGCACTGGGATTATTTTCTATACATTTTGTGATAGGTGATTTAAAGATTAAAATTACTAAAGTTTAGTTTGCCTTTATATAATAATAGTAAAACATGTTTGTTTGTAGCACAAAGTTATGATCGTTGTTTGCTAAAATTTCAAGTTCTTTGTCAGAGTTAGTTTGTATTTCAATATATAACATCATATAGCAGACAGGTCAAAGTGGTATCATTTTGACCTGGCTATTTTGAAATACGAACTCTAATGTATTTTGTATATTAGTTCAAGAGGGCAGTACAGGATTTCTTAACCATGTGGGGTGATTTAATGCTTAATATTTGTATATTTATTTCAGTATAGCGTTATGCACTGGGATTATTATATATATAACAAGTACATTTTAAGAACAAAAATGATCAAGTTTTTATAAGATAGCAGAAACTTACCTAGAATTATACACTTTCAATATTGGTAGTTGACAATATGTATGCTTTTTTAAATCAAATTATTTTTAAATATCAAATCCACATTATCTGGATTGTCATCTACCATATGTTGTTTTCGATCTAAATATATGTTATCTTCTCTTAATACTACTATCTTTTGAATGATTCTTCAATTTTACAGATATTCATTCTACATTTTATTTGTCGTTTTCACTCTTTTTGTTTTTTAAAAATAAACCAGTTTAGTCCTACTTCTAGAGATATGAATACAGATTTTTTTTCTTTTTTGTTTTTTTATTAGTACTCCAATTTCTATTTATTCTAAATAATATGGTAATAATGTTAGTCCTTTTCAGTATAGTTAGTGAAGTGATAATGGAGTGATAGTGTTGGTCTCCGAAACTGAATGTCCATGGATCACAGTTTCATATTTCCATTTTTGGTACTTGAATTTTAATGTTTGCCTTGAATTTTGTCATATTATCATGATAGATGGAGAAATCTTTTTTTTCTAATATCAATTTTAATTTGTTCTAAACAATTGATTTGGTTATTACTAATATCCCCCCCCCCTGACATTAAGAAATACAGTTTTTATAGTACATTAAATTATTATAGCATATTCACAGATCAGTCGTTTTTGTAGTGAACTCATGAGATAGGTATTTCTGAATTGATTACAGTTAAGGAAATAAATTAGAATGGATATGTAAGCAAAATAGTTAGGATCATTTCTCTCCTAATACTGGAACTTCACGTGACATTGAAATAATTTGCGATCAATAAATAAATAAACTTTTTTTTTCCAAACATTTCAAACCCCATTGCAATCAGATTTTTTCTTTCAATAACTGTTTTATTTGGATTGTAAAATAATGAAGTCAAAACGTCAGTCTTAAAAAAAAAAAAAAACTCATCGATGTTAAAAACAAATAAAAATCAAAAACGAGTTGTACCAATGGCAATAATATCTATTGCAGTAATGTTTATTCCATATATATATACGGGGAAAAATACTGTAATTTATGTTTTAAAAAAATCGAAATCAGAAGTGCTAAAAAATGTTATCACGTGTTTTTAACGCCTGTAACTGCTATTAGTCATCGACTCTGGAGGGATTGAAAAGCCGCGTGATCGGCAATTCTCCCACCAACCAAAGCTTTCACTAAACGGATTGCAGCATTAAGTCTGTAAAACATTTCAGCTTGCTTGAGGAAATATTTATGCTTACACTAAGAGAATTAGGTGATACTATAATTTATATCAAACATTTTTGTTTTTAAATACATGAATAATTAAAATATATGTTTGAAATAATTTATGATTAATTACACAAATATAGATACAACCTTATTTAGCTATTTTGTGTAAATATTATTTATCAATTTAAATAATTTCTATAGATAAAATTTAAAGCGCATTTAAATATTTCCTTGCAGAGCAAATCACATTACAACATATTTTTACAGAAAAGCAGTGAAAAGAACAATATCCTATATTCAAATAGCATATAAGGTTAGTTTATAGATTTTTTTTAAAATTTTATTTCTACCTAAATATGGCTATATACTCATTTACTAAAAAAATAAGTTTATGTCTAGAAAATAAGTTTTTGCTGACTACTTGAAAAAAATATCGAAACCTGCACAAAGTCTGAAAAAAAAATTCAAGCTGCATTTCGTTTGTTTAATCCCAAATCACAGAGGGACATTTCCACCTAACTATATGAATACCATTATTTAAGTTAATTTTCAAAAAAACAATGTCAAAATTATAAGTAAAAACAAATAAAAATTCTTCTCTATTATCTCACATTTTATACTTACTTAGCTAAGGCAACATTTTTTAAAAAAAAATATATAATTAATCTTTTAAAAACATTAACAAGTAAGTATTTTCAATAAATAAGATTTTTCTCCAAAAATAGGAGTAAAATTATTTGTATCAACTATATATATATGCTTTTAAATATAAACACTGTATTTTTTCTGAAGTCAAAACTGTTTATTGTAATCTAGATTAAGCCATGAAACATCCTAAAAGATAATAATGTCTTAGTACCAAGATTAGTTTTTAATTATTTGAAAATTTAAATAAAAAGCATTTGTATCACCCATAAATTTGAATTTACATTTATTTTATTATACCATTTAAATGAATGATCTATGATTCAATTATATTTTAATTTTGAATGCGAGCCAACTTTTATAAATGTACAGGTTGATATTATTATCCATTATACATTTATTAATTTTGAATTTATTTAAATAATAGACAGGGAGAGACAAAAAATAATTAGTTTTGACATTATATATTATTATATATGATTATATTCTGCTAGTAGATCTTTTGTTATTGTATTATCTCATATAAGAGTAACTATAAAAAACAATAGCTAAAACAATTTTGTTACAGGTAGTTTTTCCACTGACCTGAAATTGCATGAATTAAACACTTCTATTTTAAGCTATTTTAAGACATTTGACATGTCATCAAAAAGATGAACACAAATATTATAGTTTTTATAGAGCATGCAATATTGAAATAGTTGAATTATTAAAAAATCAGAGTAAAGTATGAATGATATAAAAGTACATTTTAACACATATTTATTTTCAAGAGTATGTGATATTCAAAAATAAAAACGCTATAATTTTATGTTAAAAAATTTAATTCCAGTTATTAAAAATGTAACAGAAAATGATTGCAACTTCTAATATCAATACATTATTTCTAAATAGATTTGATTTATTATTATTGCCATTAAAACCTTTTTAACAACAGCACACATTTCCCTTTTTTTCTTTCAAAATATATATCACTTATAAAATTTGATGTTAGTTTCCACTAAATCCAATCAAAAAGTTTCCACTAAACCCAATCAAAAAATATAATATATACACTGTCCCTTTTTCTTCTCACAAACTTCATATTTTATCACCATGTATATATATGTATACATTTACTTGTTTACTACATCCAACATTTCGACCACTTTATTTATAGTCATTTTTAAGAATATAAAATACATATTCATATCTTTATAATTATCAATACAATTAAAAATATTTTTGAAAAGTAAAAAAAGAAGAGTGTATATATATATATATATATATATATATATATATATATATATATATATATAATAAATGGATTTAGTGAAAAAGAACATTATATTTCTTTATTCTAGTTTAAAAAAATCAAACTATATGGTCAAAGGTGAATATTTATAATACATGTTCATATAGAAATGAAACTAATCCTTGTGCTGGGTAAAAATCCCCTTTACCTCGATAAACCACAAGCATAAAAAAAATGCAATTGTAGCTAAAAACTAATTTTAAAAAATGGTAAAATATGACAATAGTTTTGCTGGCCACAGAGGATTATATCAGCCATTTTATGTAACATAATATGATCAAATATCACTATATTCATGATGCATTCTTTTGTGAAGAACATTAATTTAGTCATAAACTGTATAATTCTGTACTGATTTGCAATTGTATATGGCAGTTAAAAAAAAAACAAAAAACAAAACAAATCCATGCTTAAAGTAAATTTTTAATTAAAACAATAGATAAAAAAATATGAGTTTTAGTATGAGTGTGCATTTTTAAATATATATATATATACATACTTCCTGATTCAATAATAAGATTATTAAAATAACATTCGTCTTTAATTTCTAGACAGGAACATAATTAATCAACTATTAGTTTTGATTTTTTTCCATTAGCATTATAATTCTATTACAACAATTTATATAATAAATAGTCTTGTAATAATACTAATATTTTGTAATTAATATTACAAAAAAATTAAATTGACAATTTATGAAGGTTGCCAGGCCAAATTATGTAATGTTTTTGAACAGTGTGGGATCAATGGTTAACTTATATAATTAACTTGCTATCATATAATGGAGGAGCTAAGGTTTAAATTGACTTTGTAATATAGTGAAATTTTTTACTTTATTGAAATATGCTTATTTTCTTGCCATGCAGCATACAAATTTATATAAATGGATTCAGAAATAAATTTGTTGTTCAGTAAAAACAACTCCTTGATTCTTTTTTATAGTCTTAACTGAGGAAAGCAAATTTCTAATATTACTTCCATATGTTTTTGCTATTTCAGTAGTTATTACAATGTGATTATTTATATGGTAAAAAGTCAAGGATGGATGCTCACTCATAGGCATCAGCTAAAGTTATGAAAATATTGGTTTACTACCTTTAAGTTTAACCACCTTTTTGCTAGTTATGGCTAAAAACATGACGGTTTCCAGTCGCTCTAAATCAGGCATTTTTACTACTACCATTAAGATTTTGCATTATTTTTAAAGGTTAAAAAAAGTTCCATAAGATGCTGCCTTCTCTTGAATTATTTTACAAGTAAAAAATCAATAAAATTGATGTAAAAGGTCTAACAAAGAAAGAGTGCTACCCATTTTTAATTCTGATTGGCTGTTACATTTTGACCACAAAGAAAATGGTTTTCAATAACTTTTACTGCTACGATTTCTTTTGTTTCATTTTGAAAATGATAAACAAATGTTTTAGATCATTTTAAAAGTATTTTTTGACAAATTATAAATTATTTTGATAAAATATGCTAAAAATAAAATTATTTAAAACAAAATAGTTAATACTTTAGTGGAAATTATTTACTTATCTGCAACATAAATTTGGGAAAGAAATCACTGACATCAGCAAAACTTTCTGGTTGGTGAGTAACATTCATTTTAGATTTGCTGCTATTGAATATTTTTATAATTATAAATAAAAATTTATTTTTGAAAAAACTTTTGTTCACTTTCATAACCTGACAAATTATTAATATACTTTTTACAAATGAAACTAAAGTGAATATAATATTAAAAGATGAATATATTTTGACACTTGAGTTTGTGAATTGACCAATTAAAAGTTTAGACTTTTACCTCACTCGGCCAATAAAATAATCAGCAAAAAAGGGGTTAAGACAAGAAACACCATGATTTTTCTTTAGAATGCTTAATAGTTCCTTACTGAAATATTCATTGAGATTTCTTGAAAGTAAGTAGCCCAAAATATGGAATGTAAAGAATGCAAAGACAAATTTATGCTGCCATTTTGTGATGACTATTTATCAATTTATTTGTAACTGTTGATCACTTTTAAATGAATGAATATCATATAAATTACAAGAATTATCTAATATTAAATGTGTCATTGTTGGAATTTATAAAGTTAGAAATATATATGAAAAAGAAATTTATATGAAATGTTGATATATACTTTACTGTGTACAAATAAAATGACATTCTTTATTAAATAAAAAAATGAAAAAAAAAACAACATTGTAGAGGATAATGTTATATCAGATAGAATGTCAATAATAATTATTCAAATAAATGGAAGATACTAAATGCAGATAACTTATACACAAAGATGTGCAATTTTTTTTCTTCAAACAAACAACATTTTAAAATTTTTATGGAAAACATTAATGGTATAATTATAAAATGATTGAGAAATGAATGTGCTATAAGGGTAATTTTTTTTGCAATGACAGAAATGAGGATGACATAATCTTGTGGGCTTTGCCAAAAAAAAAAAAAAACAACACTGTATATTATTAATTATTTCTCTGATAAAAGTGTATAATGGAATGAGCATGAAAGTATCCAAGTGAAGGTATAGCAGAACTCTATTACATTTTGAATAAACAAAAATGTGTATTTCAAGATTGAAATGTTCTAAATAAACTTAATATATGAAGTGTTCATCGATTGTTGAGATGTAAGATAGTGATAATATAAAACTATTGAAAATAATTAAAAAATACATTATTGACAGTTAATATTTCTAATCTTTAGAAACATTATTATGATATTTTATTAGAATTTGCTATTCATCATATATGTTCACATTTTAAAAATGATGCATAACTGAGATTAATATAGACATATATAATACTAAACACTGTTATAAAGTTAATTGGTAGTAAAAAGCAGCAGGTACCTAGTAAATTTTAAACAGAATCAAAGAAATATAAGAAGTAAAGAAAAAGTATGAAAATAGTTGAAAATGATACATTAAAAAGTGAATATTACATTAGTAAAAAGATTTACTAATGTCATAAGAAAATATGACCATGAATTGAGAAAAAATAAAAAAAAAAACATTAAAAAAAAAACAACACCATGGTATTAAAAATTTTTTTAGCAATAAAAAAAAAAGTTGAAACTATTACT
Organism: Epiperipatus broadwayi; assembly: GCA_028023455.1. Taxonomy (NCBI): domain Eukaryota; kingdom Metazoa; phylum Onychophora; class Udeonychophora; order Euonychophora; family Peripatidae; genus Epiperipatus; species Epiperipatus broadwayi. Next base: position 4,874,466 of record JAQFVV010000084.1, on the reverse strand, counting down.
ATAAAAAAGATGTCATGAAATATTTGGAAGAGTTCTACAAGTAATATTGAATAAGAGAAAATAAGCAAAACAGTCATTACAATCTATACATTTTCTAAAGTGCCAATAATTATAAATTAAAAAGGTGGGACATACAATTAAATCTACAAAGAAGGCAAAAATTTCAAGAAATTATGAAATATTTATTAATATCTTTAAAAAATCAGCTGAAAAAAAAAAGAAAAATTGTTGAAAAATTCAACATCAAATGTCTAAAAGATTAACAAGTATCAGACAATTACAATAATATGTATTACTAATATTTAAAAAAATGATAAGGAGATATTAGAAATTGCAGATCCTTCAGTACTTTATTAATTTTATATGCAATACATTTGCAGTGAACCTTGGATTCAAACAAATTGTTTTGGATTTATAAATTAAGTTGCAAACATGGCATTTTCACAGGATTAAAGCTCTGGACCAAGAAGATTTACTCCCAAGATATATTATGAAGGATATTAATTAAAATATAACATTAGTGATTAGAATATACTGTGAACATAAGAAAATTAACATAGATAAAATTGTATGACAGAGTGAATCTATATCTTCAAAATTTTGCAGTAGTTTTACAATATGAATTGTGTAGATTAAAATAAAAAGCTAAAGAAATGAAACTACATAAAAATTATTTAAATTATCTAGATTTTATAGTAATTTTTCCACAGTACGTTTTAGTAAACAAAAATAATGGATTTCATGCTTACTACTGTCACAAATCTTCACATATACATTTACTTAATAATTTCTAGAATACTGATGTATTCCAATATAAATACTTTTTGCACAAATGCATATAATTTATGCACAAACATTTTTTAGCAAATTTATTTAACACCTTGACAATACTATTAATTCAAAATTGATAATTTTTAAAATGTGATTTTAGTTTCTTTTATTTGTTTTAAAACTTTAATTGTATTAAAAATCAAGCTTTAATATGTCTTTTTATTTTTTAAGATTTTTTCAACATCACAGTATAACGTGTAATACATGTTTTATAAATATATAACACATAACTTACATTTATTTATATTAACAGTGACTAAACACTTAGATAAACATATCTATACCCAAACACATATATAAGTAGGTTTCCATAAAATATTTATAACAATAAAAATCATATTAATTAAATAACGAAATATGAATATTGTATATATTTCTACAAAAAAAAAAAACCTTTACATTTTTAATTCTAGAAACTTGTGACATATTCCTTTATTAAAAAAATTTGTTTACTATCTAAGGTTTCTATAATTTTTCAATTTTTAATCATAATATAAACAATTCATAATATCTAATTACGTAAGACATCGAAAAATACTCCATAAAAAGTGATTATTATTAAATTTATTTTAGATGACAGATTTTAAATTCGTAATAAAGATGCTCGAATTGGCATCACTCAATTTTCTACCCATTTTTAAATAGTCAGAATGCATTTTTCTTGGCAATTTACATATTGAATGTAATATGCATTTATGACACATTATAGTTAATTAAGTAGCTACATTATTATTAAGTAAAAATAAAGCAATAATATAGTTTGGAAATATTTTCTTTGTTATAATATATATATTTTAACCCATACGATTTTTTCTGGTTTTTCTATATACATCCAATATGCTTTCTTTCAGTTTTGGTCACTTTGTGAAAATTTTTCCATAGTTTATCCCAATTAACTTTTATGTCATTTTGGGCTTTTTGACATTCTATTAAATCTTTCTTTAATTTAATTACTTTTCTTTTATCTTTTCTTTTCTTGTCCTTTTCCACTATTTTTATCAGCTTTCTTCAATTCTTTTTTGAGTTCAACTTCTAAATTTAAATTTTTTTTTGCAATTCTGCAGTAGACTTCATTCAGTGTATCTCAGATACTAATTAAATTCATTTCACATTTCTTATTTTATATATATATATATATATATATATATATATAAGAAATGTGAAATATTAAATAATATATATATATATATATATATATATTATTTTTTAATTCTTCTAATTTGGAATTTAATTTACCAAATTATAAAACCATATCTTTTTATTTGGAATCTATTTTCACACTATTTTCTTCTAATTTTGAATTTATCATTTCTTAATTTTGAATTTTTTTTTTTTTTAATTTAACACTATTTTCATCCATGTTTTCTTTCATCCTTAAACTCTTTCTTTCATATATTTTATCTTTCACAGTAAGATTTCAAATGTTTTTCAATGGGCAATGGAGCTCTTGACTATTCTGTTAATGGTAATATTGTTTATTTTTCCATTTTAGACAATAATTTAAATCAATAATTTATTACAAGAAAGAGGATAAAATATATTCTTTCATATACTACAAATTTTACCAAGAATCAGTTGAATGTATTTAAAATAGGCATATCTCTCTTTCTCAAATTTTTTTTTTATGTTTTTATTACTAAATATTATTTATTAATTAAACATTTTATTTTATTTATTTAATTGACCTTCCCAAGTAAAATTTGTTATTACATAGTATAGCTTCTTTTCTCTTCATTTTTCTCTGAGTTTGTTTTATTGTGTTATTACAAAATTTTCAAAAGTATATCATTGTCATATTTCACACAATTCTATTTTTTTCATTTGACCCAATAAATTTCATATCATATTAACTAATGGTGATGCTATTAATAAAATATTGAAATTCTTTAACATCCTCTTTATTTAAACTAACAATAAGGGCATCATTCATAATTTACTCTTATAATAAAGACAAACATAACTAATCATCATCTGAATTAATTTATATAATGTGCTAAACAGCAATCATGTATATCCTACATTTAGTAAATAAATATGAATCACCAGAAATTATATTTCTGATATCATTAAATATTAAAAATAGGCACTCTAACCTTAGTACATGAACAAATATATATATATATATATATATATATATATATATATAATTTATTAATTTATATATATATATATATATATATATATATATATAAACAGAAATTAATTGTCTGAAAGCTATTAAATTTTTATTAGAAAAGACAAACATTTATCATGTGACACTTTGTCAATATCTGCAACATTACAAACCCCTTACTCATACTTAAACATAATTTATTTTAACAACTTTTCCAAATAAATGTACTCACATAATTTTATATGAATTTATTTTATACACATTAAAGTATCTTTATGGAAACATGGCTCTACTACCAATTGATCAGCATGTCTGCCAACACTATCAACAAAACCAACAATAACTTTACAATACCAAATCCTTTATTAGGACATCAAATTTATAAAATATGCTTCTACAATACAATTTTCTTCTAATATAAAGATATTTACAGCCTACATTTGATAATTCAAAAGTGTAATGCTATTTGATAAATCAAAAGTGTAATGCTATAATAGTATATTATTATTCTCTTAATACACAATTTAAATAAACTGATGCCAATAATTGTAAACATATAAATAAATAAAAATAACTACTCTTTTATCTCAGAATACAATTGTGTTGGTCCCCTAAAGTTGGGAAAGTCAAAAACTGACACAGATTAAATGAATATATGAGTAATTACATTCAGGACACTAAATTATCATCAAGCCCATGAACTGAGCAAGCCAAAAACTGCATTTGAAGAAATAAATATAATGCAAATGAGGTATGGCATCATAATCATATATAATCTAACTTGCAATCATTTATAATTTGTTAATAATGAGGATTAGTGACATGCAAGTTAGACATTTGAGATCATTCTAGTTAATGTGATTTTATGGCCCACAGTAGATGCATGTACAAGATATAAATGTTTTAAAGTTTAGTATTAGGATATTAAAATAACAGTAACACAATAAATAAATGTAACAAACCCAAATATTTTCAACAGTGATAGATTTTCATTAACTCACAAAATAAAATAGACAATCAAATAAATTTGGTGATCAAGAACACCATGATAAATGACAAACATAATTAATACCCTAAATAATATAAAAATAACAAATACAATAAATTAATAAATATGCACTACTTAATTACTTTCCATAATAATTTTATAATTTTAACAAAAATATTTTATGTATTTTATACAATTAACTTGATGGATTATTATGAACCAGCAGTTTATAACCTTTTATTAATATTTATTTTTATATGATAATTTAAATAATTTCATACGTATCATATACAATTTAAATTGTGTTTGTTTTGTGTTGGATATTATATTTGTGAATTATAACAGAAATACATCACATTATGAATTAATAATATTTAACTTTTCTATATATATATATATATATATATATATATATATATATATATATATATATATATATATATATATATATATATATATATATATATATATATATATATATATATCTGCTTTGCTTCATGTTATGCATCTATAAAGTATAACAAAAGTTAATGCATATAATCCGGTTTACTAAATAAATATTTTCATATGTTTGTTTAATAATAACAATAATAAATCATTTAACTAAAAATCATTATTATAATAGATTTGAATATGTATCTTAAGCATGAATTATTGTTATATATTATTTATGTTAGCCAAACATAAATATTATTAAAATTACTTTACAAAGAAAGCATCAGAAAATTATTTTTTATAGCTTAAAAACAATACATTACTATGTTATACTTGCCTTGGATAATGCAATATTAAATTCAGGCTCACAGTAATGCTTCTCGAAGCTGATACAATAATAATTCAATGGATTTATTATTAATAAAATTAGCTTTAAATATCCAACTTTGTTTGTTAAAACAATATTTCTTTCTTTTGCTTCCTTGTTGATCAGAATTATTATAAATTACAATATTCACCTATTTTTTGCTAGTTACAACTAAAAATGTGACAGTTTCACTTCGGCTTCAAGTCACTCTAATTATGGCATTTTTAACACTATGGTTAAAATTTTACATTATTTTTAAAGGTTAAAAAAAGTTCTGTAAGATGCTGCCCTCTTTTGAATTATTTTACAAGTAAAAAATCAATAAAACTGACATTGAAGGTCTAACAAAAAAAGAAGGCCCATCTTTTCTTGAATCTGATTGGCTGTTAAATTTCGACAACAAAGAAAATGGTTGTCAATAAGTAAAGAATTACGATTTCTTTTCTTTCATTTTGAAAATGATAAATGAATGTTTTAGACCATTTTAAAAGTATTTTTTGACAAATTATGAATTATTTTGATAAAATATGCTAAAAATAAAATTATTTTAGAAAAATAGTTAAGACTTTAGCAAAAATTATTTACTTTTCCACAACTTAAAATTGGGAAAGAAATCACTGACATCAGAAAAACTTTTGGTTGGTGAGTAACATTCATTTTAGATTTGCCACTGTCAAATATTTTTATTATTATAAATAAAAATTTATTTTTGAAAAACTTTCGTTCACTTTCATAACCTGACAAATTATTAATATACTTTTTACAAATGAAACTAAATTGAATATAATATTAAAAGATGAATATATTTTGATGCTTGAGTTTGTGAATTGACACTTGAGTTTGTGAATTGACCAATTAAAAGTTTAGACTTTTATCTCACTCAGCCAATAAAATAATGAGCAAAAAAGTGGTTAAGTTTGAAATGAAAAATTTATCACAATATTTATTCCAGGTTAGATTTTCAATTTTGAACAGAGATATTTATATTGTATCATTCCATTATTTTACATTAATTATTTTTCCCAAACTCCTGGGAAATATTATAGAAGGTGAAGTAACAAATCCTCCCTCCAACTTATTTGTTTAGAAATTCATATTTTTAGCTTCAAATGTATGATTATTATCATAACTCAGTTTTAAAAAATAGAAGATGTGAAAATACACATTATTCCAGTTAATGTATTCTTCTTTTCACTTTTATCCAAAATTGTGATCTTTTTCCAGCAGATGATAATTTCTCTAAATTTTATTAGTTTTTCTGCCTTATGTTTTGCATTTTTATAAATTGACTAATTTAAATAATAGAAATAACATAAATAATATTTTTTTTTTCTAAATAAATGTTAATAAGTATTTAATAAGCTAAAACAAAAACAACAACAACAACATATTTTTATTTATTTTGGACACCAATTAATGATATTTTAATATTGACATATATATATATTATAATTATTTATTTCCTATAAAATTCATATCCATCACCTATCACCCAGGTTACTTATTCCTATTCAATATGCCCTAGCATTATTTATTAACTATATTTTAAATAATTATTTTTACAATAATAATCACAATATAGCTTTTGTTTTTGTTTTTTTATCTTAAATACTTTCCAACTTTAATCACTTTTTTGCTGATTATTTTATTGGCGCAGTGAGGTAAAAGTCTAAACTTTTAATTGGTCAATTCACAAAGTCAAGCATCAAAATATATTGATCTTTTAATGTTATATTCACTTTAGTTTCATTTGTAAAAAGTATATTAATAATAATCTCAGGTTATGAAAGTGAATGAAAGTTTTTTCAAAAACAAATTTTTATTTATAATTATAAAAATCTAAAATGAATGTTACTCACCAACCAAAAAGTTTTGCTGGTGTCAGTGATTTCTTTCCCAATTTTACATTGCGGATAAGTAAATAATTTTTACTAAAGTCTTAACTACTTTTCTAAAATTAAAATACTTTTAAAATGGTCTAAAACATTCGTTTATCATTTTCAAAATGAAACAAAAGAAATCATAGCAGTAAAAGCTATTGACAACCATTTTCTTTGTTGTCAAAATTTAACAACCAATCAGATTCAAGAAAGGACAGCCTTTTTCCTTTGTTAGACCTTTAACATCAGTTTTATTGATTTTTTTACTTGTAAAATAATTCAAGAGAGGGCAGCATCTTATGGAATTTTTTTTAACCTTTAAAAATAACGCAAAATCTTAATGGTAGTATTAAAAATGCCCGATTTAGAGCGACTGGAAGCCAACATCAAACCATCACATTTTTAGCCATAACTAACAAAAAATGAGTTAATATAAACTTTATAATCTCAATATATATAATGTTTATTGCTTGGAACTTATGATTTAATCACTGGAGATGAAGAACTGGAATTACAATTCATGAATCTTTGAGATCACGACACTACTATACCATTTCAAGCATTAGTCTTTGTACAAACATATGAGACCATAGATAAAAATGATTATACACTTTTAATGCAATAATGGAGGGTGTCTTGATAACCAGATTATTGTCATTCTTGGCAATCTTTGATATTGATTAGGTGTGGAGTCTTTTATATAGTTCTATTTATGAATTAATCAAGTCATAGTTTGTTTTATTTGAAAGTTACAATTGATTATTTGTTATTCTGCTTTCAAAATGTTTAATGAAGTTTATTAAAATTCATCGAATTATAAATGTTAATCTTTTTGATTTTATCAAACTTTGGTGTTTGTATAAACAAATTATCACAATAAAAACATTCTCTTGTCAACAAATAGATTGAGATTCTTAATATTGTTTGGCATTGTTTAGGTGTGGCCATTGATCTGGGGATAAGAGTATTCAGAAAAGCTTGTTGAGAGCTACTAACACTCATGTTATATATTGTACCGGTCGAAAACCACCACCCCCAATGTCAAATCGGATTCAAACTCAGCTTAACCAAAACTGAATTCAAACCCAACTCAACAGCTCAGATAGCAGAAATTGATGGCACAGTGCTATGCGCCAAGAACTAGCTCCACGGTTGGTGAGGACTAGAGACTCTTTTACTGACACGAATATCAATTAACTTTGACTACTTTTAAATCGAATCATATGTATGTTCGGGTTGTCAACACAGACAGCGAGTATTAACATTTAAATAATTATAAAAGAATGATGAACTGAGAAACCAAGTATGTTAGAAAATATTTAATAAGAATAATTTGTTTTGTTTCAATCAAAATATAGAATGCATTAATTACCTCTAGTCTTTAAAAGAATTGATAAATATAATAAGAGTGGCGGTCCTTATCATATGCCAATGGAAATTACGCAATATTGGAATTCTATGTCTATGCCCCCAATGAGAAATATAAAGGCAGATAAAGGTATTCATTAAGAACGGAAATGATTGTTCTAATTTTATTACGGTGGAATGTGAGATTTATTTTCACATTCGGAAATCTATTCATGAAGAGCAAAACGTAGTTTAGGGCATAACTTTAATCTTGATTTGAAAACTGATTTAAACTAAATATATTTGAGAATTGGTTCGACTTTAATTTAAATCACTTCACGAATTACGAGCACGGAGCGGGTTTTACCGGAACAAAGATGCAATGGTACTGACGAATTACAAGGCAGAGAGTAAAATTGAAAGATGATCGCTAGTCGATGATCGAAGTCCTATGGCGGCTTGCATTTGGCAAGTCTTACGCCCTTTGACTAATGAATCGGAAAGGAAGTACTTTCTTCCTCGAGAAATTTAAATAAGAGAATATGATCACCGACCAGCCTAACGGAGCGGAAGATGGCCCTACGTCAGCAACATTTGATGATGATGACTTGATAGTCATCGTTGAAAAATAAAACCCATGTAGAATGCTCTACGTGATGACTTGACCAATTAATTAAAGTCAAACGAACTTTTATCGAACTATTTTAAAACATTTATAAATTATATTAATTATGCCCCAATATCGTGCCCTTCCTGAATATTAATATAAAATAACAAAAGTGGAATGAAAATACATTTAACCCTTTATCGACCTTTTTGCAAAACATTTTAAATATATATATATGGATAAATAAATTAATATTAGTGAAGCAAGAAATAACATTTTAACATTACGTGAGTATATAAACACTTGTAACTTAGGAGCTGGGGACATAGGTGAAAAACGGAGCAAATAATTTATGATTAGCTAATTATAAAAATAGTAAACGTATAATATTTTCTTTCGACTCGATGATTAATAGAACTTATAAATTTAGTTCTAATGGGCGAGAATAACTATTTAAAATTTATATTATATTATTTGCGTGAGGCAAATAGAACCAAGGAGCTCATCGAGTCGAAAAATTATTGGCATATAATTTTAAATACGACATTAATAAAGCACACAAATATATATATTAAATGAACCGCCAAGTAAGAGAAGAAAAAGTTTAAAGACTAGAGATTTAAAGACTTACGAGATAAATTTACAGTAGCATGAATAAAAGGTGTTACAAAGATTTACATTAAAGAATAAAAGAGCTCTTAAAAGAGGAGTATAAAATAAAGTTCGAACTGGCCAGAAAGTTTAACATTCATATTACCATTTCGTGCTTGTCCTTAAGTTACTCCTCCAAGTTGTTGAAACGTAGGCATCATTGGTTAACTACTGGAGTAGTATTTTAGTAGCTTTCATTATTTTAGCAGAATAATCGATCCGGAAAACGGTTCAGCAGCTCCAGTGAAGATTCCTCGGGACTTTAGGAACCGTAGCCATATCCCTGATGTTCTAGCCCTCTATCATGATGAAATATAATTTTTATACACACAGAGTTCACTGCACTACTCTACAACCAAAACTAGCCTTTCTCTTTACTTTTCAGGGCTATATATCTACTGTTCGCTGATGCCTCCGGCTAGCGCTCATTTTATTATCAATCTTTTTTTTTTATAATTAGTTGTTTTCAGAAACATTCCTTCGATAAGGCCTTCAAACTAATTTTTGAATTCCTTTCCTAATTAGAAAATGAATTCTTAAAGTCTGAAATGATTTTAATTAAAAATTGAATCCTTATCTTTTTTTTTTATTAATAAAACTTTATTGTTGTTTTTGAGAATTCGAAAGCCTTTGGAAGGAATGTAGCTTTTAATCGCAAAACTTTACAAATTATTTAAAAGTAAAAAAAACAAGTATTCCCGACGCAATGAAACTTTCGAACAATTATATATATTTAATATTTACAAACATATATACGCACAATCCAGGCACTTTAATATATGTAAATTCATGAACATTTTATCATGAATTTATTTAGAGAATTGATCCAATTTAAACTAAACTAATTAATTTTACTACGTATTTGAAACAAGTTATTCATTATGGAAATTAGCGTGGATTGAACGTATAAAGCTCCATTGCATCGGAAATTTAAAGTTAGTATTAGGGTAAATAACATGAAGCTAGGATCGAACTCAGATCCGACTGCTTCAATATATATATACATATATATATATATATATTCTTGCTATTAAAAAAATGAGAAGGTTGCCTTGACAGTAGTGAGAAATATTGATTACTATATTTACTGTGAATGTTTAGGTTGTGACTGGTTGGAATCTAATTATATATATATATATATATATATATATATATATATATATATATATATATATATATATATAAATCAAAACTTAGGCAATCCCAATATATATATATATATATATATATTGGGATTGCCTAAGTTTTGACTGATTTTTAATGATTATTTACAAACCCATATAGCTTTGAGCATTATTACACTTTCTATTTAAGTAATATGTTGGCTGCAATTTGAAATTTATAATTTCAGTTTGTAATGTTAAAATTGACTATTTATTAGTCTGCATTCAGAATAGGTTATATTTACCTGTTTAAAGAGGTTTATTTAAATGTCTTTGTGTTAATAATTTCAATCTCTGTGGTCAAGTTGTAATATTTAGTGTCTATATAAGTATATTAGACCATTAGTAAAAGCGGGATTCCATCTTTATTATTAAAAGAGGTTGCTTTGAGAACAGTGTGAAATTGTTGATTGTTATTGATATTGGGATTGTCCAAGTGCTGACTGGTATATATGAATAAATAGTAAATATTTATTGTACAATGAAAAAATAAATACAATTAGAATACTATCCAATTTTTTAAATTTATTACTTTAATGTTGAAATTTTTTTATAAGATTATGGTTTTGAAAATTTTAGCTAACAAATGTATACTATACAATATATTAAATAAGTTATTAGTTATTTACACTATTTTCTTTTTCTTTTAGTAATTGTATGATACGATTAATAAAATTTTATTTTATGTGCACCACAAAAGATAATTAGTATTATGTAAAGCCCATGTTAAAAATATATAAGTAAGTAAGTTAAAATAATATAGTCATTAAATACACATTACAGTGCAGAGAAACCATGAAATTGGTCTTATTTACCTAGCTTTCTATTTGGTGAGAGGCAATAAGTAGAAATATTCATGACGTTTGTTTTTGTTTTAATCTAAAAAATAGGTAGATATTCATTTACTGATCAATATTAGGTGATTATGTGGGTTGATTATAAGTAGTTGATCTAAAAAAAAATCATTCATATATATATAAATTTAAAAAAATTTTTTTTTTATCTATTCTGATTTCAGATCATAGGTATGACAAATGGAATCACTTCATAAAGCCTGTGAACTTATATGAACTTTAAAAATTCAGATAAATTTAAATTTATTCTAACAAAGGATTTGTAATGAAAAAAAATTTTCAATGTATTTTACTTTTTTTTTTTTGAAAATGAAAACAAGCACAGACAGTGAATACTAGAAATTTTATTTTAAAAAAAACTGAAAAAAATTCTGAAATGCATTATAAATGTTATCCAAAAATAATCGAAATTTTGAAACTTGACATTGATTAAAAACAACGACTGACTTAAAATGATAGCATGAAATTATAATAAAAAATTCAATTGTGTAATGGTTTTTATTATATTTAAGCCTACATACAGAAATGGCTATTTGAAATCAATTAAAACAATGTATTCATCTATTAAAAAAACAGCAAATTATTGAGAAATATATTGGATTTGGTTAAAATATTTTGAAATAATAACTTCTCATATTTATTGTCTAAAATTTTTTATCAAAAGATTTTTAAATATTAAAATGACATTCTTCATTTTCTTATTAAGGAATCAATTGAAGATCTTTAGACTAAAACCAGAGTCTTTAAAAATTGATTTACTTCTAAAATCTAGAAATTAACTAAACTATATAATATTTTTAAAAGCGTTCTTACCATATTATAGCCTATTTTATGTAATGACTTTCTTTAAAATTCTACAAAAATTAGATGTTTTATAATAATATTTTTAGACTCATTTGACTATATTAAACTTTTTTTTACTTTATGCACAACAGCCAATAATCCTAAATATAGATTGCTATTACTTTTAATATAGACTTGCAGAGTTTTTTCAAATATAGAGAAACACCAGAGCAATAGATCATTTAATTATTTATTTATTTTTAGTATAATTCTTTATAATCATAGATATATTTCATTACTGCGTGCGTGCGAATATAATTTCTATTACTGTTAAACTAATTGTTTTTTCTTTTTACTGCTTATCAAGCCATTTTTTAATACGAAAGTTTGTGAATCAATTTTTTGATTAAACTATTTTGTGATGCAATTTATTATAATTTTTGCTGTGATTAGTAAAAAAGTAATGAAAACAAAATTTATTGTTTATTTTTGTTTAATGTGTTAACAGAAGCGAAATAATTGTTACTTTAAACACTGGAAAAAAAAAAGCGACACTTTTATTAAATGCAGTCAAAGGCTGAACTAAGGCGGAATTTTTATCGTTAAACAATGCTCAGAACATCATTGGTAATTTGATCTTATTCGTTAGTTGCTGAATTGAAGATGCAGCTTTTGTATGAAACATAATAAAAAATGCTCTTAAAATATTTATCAGACTTGTACATGTATAATTGATTATTTTAGTAACGTCTTTGTAACCAAATCAAGAAAAAACCTTAATAGAAATTCTTTGTCATCTGTTCTTTTTCAGAAATTCAAAACCAGATGATTAAAAATTACTTGAATAATTTTATATTTTTTTAAAAAATAAAAAGTGCTTTCAATTACATTTTTTTAAAAAATGCAAATTCCCCTCCCTAAATATGTATTTATTTATTTTTTATATAATTAAATTAGTACACGTTATATTTAACAATTATAAATAAAAAAATATACTTTATATCAATTGTTATACGACTTAATTAAAATCGTATTTTCTTTTTTAATTACTCTGTACATATATTTTCAATGTCTTTCCAATCATTGGTGGTGGTGGTGGGGGAGAGGGTGTAAGTAGAAGCAATCTTTAAATAATTCTTGAGATCAGTATTTCGTCAATTTTCATTTAGAGAGAACTAGACAAATGTAAGATATTAAAGACTTGCATTTTTTTTTGTTTATCTTCTAGTTTACAACAACAATATGTTTATTTACTAAATCAACAGCTTAATTACTGAATGTATAATTTATGGAAGGATACATGAATAAAATTCTAAATATAAATTATCCACAAAAAAAAAAAAAAAAACGAGTAAAGTTTTATAATCAAGCCATCAAAATCTTCAGAGACATTGATAATAGTTAGCCTTTACTTAGATATCTTGGTGCAATAATAAAGGAACACAATCAAAGGGTTAAAGTTTCATACATTGTATCTTAATCTGCTATTTCTAAAAGTCAAATGCATTATAATATCCCAAACATATTACTAATCAATTAATCGATTTTAGCCATATAAATACATTATAACATGTATTATATTGGCTCAAATATTAAAATAAAAAAATGTACTATGGGTGTGACAAGCATAGCAAATCTCCATTGAGGGTGATGATCAAGCACAATTGTTTGATTGGATTATTTCAATATGTAGTTTTCTCATATTCCCTTGGGAATAGTATTATTTATTTAATCAAAATTATCCCAAATTCAGAACCCAAACAGTTTAACCAAGAAAATAAACTCTAAAACACTACAAATAATTTCACTGGTACAATCAGACTTCTCAATCATAATGAAGTATAAAATAACAACATATTTACACTAAAAAAATACCCACTATTCCACTTACCTCTTATATACCCTTAACATTAAAACAACTTTTAAATAAGTTAATTGTTTCAGAATCATAAATTCTTAAGAAAAAAAGATTCTTTAATTCTTCTTTTTATTTCATTTCTCTCAAAGAAGACAACCTTAGTTTCATCAAAATTAATAGTGTGGCCTGTATTTTTTCATGGATGCATAAAGAAGAACTAAGGTATTTATATCTAACCCTACTTATATGTACATTTATTCTTTCATTTATGCTCAAATTACTCTGACCTATATATATCTTCTTATAAAAGCAAGGGTAATATACATTACTCCAGGAATTTTCGATATAATAGAGTTGTTCAATAGCATTAGAGTTTGATTGTAGTTTTCCCAAATCCCCTTGACTTTTGAATATGATGCTTCTTAATGAGAAATATTTTAACATTTATTAGATTATCTAAAATCTTACTGATTGTATTAAGAATTGTGGCCAACATTAGAGCTAATAACTTCATAATTCAAAAATTATATGTAAATGTTTAATATTAATATAAAATGATCATAATAATATTTTTATTATTTTTTTAAGATTATGATCTTTAAAAGTAAAAAATCTAATTTTTGAAACCATATCACTCTTTTTTTTTTATTTCACCCTTCCATCTCACTCATAATCTTTTTAAAAATCTTTTAGCATTTTTGTGATCTAATTTACAACTTCAGTTTTCCACTGATAGCCCTTTTAGAGACAAGATCAGCATTACTTTAGCCTCTTATCACAAACTTTTTTGCAAAAGTATTATAGAAACAGAAAATATTTTTCTGATTAAAATGGAAAAGCTAAAAGAATGACATCTGCAAATGATGATTCCAAGCTTACATATATGGTACAAAACTACAATGTGAAAATAAGAACTTAGAATTAAAGACATTGCAACCAAAATAGACAACTTGTTTCTTTGTTCTTTATTACCAAAAATATTCTTTGTAAAATTCATTTAATCACTTCATGATGTCATCCCACATTTTTTTCTTTTTTCTTATTGTTAAAACACCTTTGCAACTCATTTCAAAATGTTATTTAATACTATTGAGAATTTTGCTATTTTCTATAGATATGTTTTTATTGAAAATTAAATTTTTCTATGCTATCATCAACTCGTTTTTACCAAACTTACATAACTAAAATAATTAATTTTTGTATTGATTATTTTTAAATAATTTTATATTTTTTTCATTTCTTGAGCATTATCTTATTTTATTTTATTTATAATTAATTGCTATACTTTTGTATCATGTTAATAATTAATAGTAGAGATTCATTAACTTATTTATTGCTATCTCCAACCTCTATTTATATTTTTAAAATAATTCAAAACACTCATTTAAATCAACAGGAATGTTTATGAAAAGAAGTAAATTTCAAATGATATAATTACTTTTTTTTTTGTTAATTACTTCTGCCTTTTTAGAGTACTAAACTTGATTACATAGTATGAGAAATCTATTAAAAAAATTAAATTTATATTTTCTGATGATCAAAATACTGTATTATTACTTGGATGCTTCCATATTTTTTTCCAAGTGTATTTTTATCAGAAAATGAAATTCATTATTTACAGATTTTTTTTTTTTCAGGCAAACCTCATGTTTATTCTTATGCATAACAGTTTTTATGGCAATTTGCAATTTATTTGGTCTCTTTAAAAGCATTTTAAAAACTACATAAAAACATTCTATTTTATAAGAATATATACTTATTGAGAAGTAAACTTTTCAACATTTGATGAACTTGTAATAAAATGAATTAATACATTTTTTTTCCATAATAATGTAATTCAGATTTTTTTCTTTTTATGAATCCCATTTCACATGCATTTCCAATAATCATACTTTTATAGTAAATTATATGTTTATTTTAAAAATAAATTCTACTTGTGCATGCTCTTCTAATTTCACAATGTCCAACAATGCCTTTATAATATAGGATAGTTATTTTCTCATTCATGTAGTCTTTTTTTACTATATGCATTTGCAACTAATTAAATAAAAGATTATATTAACAATCTTAAAATTATCAGCACTTTCTACGTAGATTCAATTATCATCTATTACCTTTCTTAATGAGTTTACAGATTTCTGGAAATGATGACCATAATTTAGTTTTATTTAACATAATTATAAATGTAAAATAAAATTAACATTAACCATAAATTATTTCAACTAATCTTTAAAAAACCTAAACTAATATCTCAATAAGTGAATTAGAAAACATCTGAGAAAAATAATCTATGGAATTGTTTTGCCTTTAAATTTAAAAACAAAAGCCATAAAAATGCTTTATACAGTTTAAAACTTGTTGGTGAGAAATCCATGTATGGCATTTATTTTTTGAATTATTTGGTGGTAATAATAAAAGAAATTGAATGAGGTAGATAAGAGGCACTAAGAACTTTCTGTGCTGTTTCTTTATAGTATCAAAGAAAAATTCACTCTTTACAGATTGACTTTTTCTGGTGGCATTTTTGTGCCATTCAAAATGTAATTTTAATACTAAACATTTGTTTTATATTAAATAATAATAATAGACTTGTGTTAATGAGTATAGCCATTCCAACTCAAGAATTATTACACTAAAAATGTGTTATAGATGACTATATAAACCAACATGTGAATTACAAATACATCCTTTTATATAATGTGATGATTCATTTTTATTGACTTAATATTTTAATACTATCTTTTAATATTTTCAGCAATAATTTGTCATTCCTGAAATATATCTAATTGCGCTTCTCCATATATTCTATTCTTTGTCATATATTCCCAAAAGGAACAATTGACCTTGCACTTCCATAGAGTGTTTTTGAAATCATTCTTATATCAAAGAGAAGGTCTAAATCACTTATGATTTTACATTCAAGTGATGCAGTAACCAGGTTTCTCTTTCATAACAATAAATTAAATAACTTAACTGCTCTTTATATAGTCAACTTAGTAGCAGTAGTTATTTATTTGTGATAAAATACTCTATCTTTTAACTAGTAAAAATTAACAGAGCTTTTGAATCTATTTTGAACCTTAATATCGAAAAATGAATATAGCATTTAATATTATTGTTACTATTCTTGAAATGAGTAATCCACCAGGCCATATTTAGACAAAACCCTTTTTCTCTTGTGAAAGACAGGATATCCCTAAGTTTTTCAGATAAAACTCTTGCCTCAGTCTAATATAGTTCCAAACAAAACTCTTTAGTGATTGTATTGCCTTGAACAAAGATCATGATTAAGGACTTTCAGCTTACTAATTCTATTCCAATCATTGTACTTTTAATTATCATGGCAACAAGATAAAAGAAGATGGAATTGGAGATAAAATGGAGATAAGAATGGAAATGCAATCCCATGGCCACAATTCATATAAGGCATTGTTCAATGACATTAGAGACTCACAATGACTGAGTCCTACAATACATTAAGTGACTGAATAAAGAAAAGAGAGAAAAGAAAATATTGTTTATATCAGAAATAGCACACATCCTTTCATGAACCACCATCCTACACTAAGGCCACTAGGAATGTTTAAACCTATTAACCATTTCACTATCTATCACCTGTGGAGCAAACCAATATATTTATAAATGGAAACATTCTCAAAATCTTATTTGAAGTTTGAAAATATTGAAAAAATGAAGTGAATATGTAATGAGAACAATGAACATTTTTCTCATTGGATGGGGAAAAGAAAGCCGGTCAAACTAATGAAAACACAAAAATAATATCTTTGTTGACAGAACTTTATTTTTGAAATGTCAACAAGGTAGTGTGAAGTTATCATAAATCTATCAAATTATATTCTAAAAAATTAGAATTACTATTATAATTTTGAAAATATCTCAAAACTTCAACATTATTTTGTTTGAAAAGCTTTACCAACCTATTTCAAAAAGCATTACAATCCTAGTGATCATAGATTTCTTTTTACAATTAGAATGATTTTTGTTAATTTTTATTTTTAAAACTAAAACATATAGGATTAAACTCAAGTGAAAGATATTTACTTTTGTTTTTGAATATATTATATAAATATTGTGCAAAAATAATCATAAATATTTAATAAAGTAGATAATATTTTTTTTTTTTTGCAATTTCAAAAATCTTTTAAAAATAATCCTGCAAATAATATCAAACAGCAGAACAAAGAATTAGTAATCATCCTTATGTAGGCAGAATCAGATGACTTTGAAATTACTTATGACTGGAGAATCCTGATCTCTTTCAGATTTTTTTAAACAAGTAAACCAATATATTTTAATTCATTTTACATCACCAAAAGAATAAAAATCTTGAAAAATCAGGACTGCTGATAGCCATAAGTGAGTGAAGGCAAGAGACCATTAATTAATGACATCTCCAAATAAAACCTTCAGAAGAATTATAGAAGAGTTAAATATTTTGCTTTCAGTTAATTCTGAAGAGGTAGTGGTCAAAAACTGCAATGGAGGTTACATGTAACTGAATGATAAGGTACTAAAATTTAAAAAAATATCTCTAAACATTACAATTTTGCCTTTATTACATTTATATAATTAAATACTTGCTTTTTATATTTATTTCAAATTACAATCTAAAAAAAAAAGTACAAATATAAGGGTCCCAATCAAAAATTATATATTGTATTATATAAATGTAATAAAAACAATATTTGCTTTTATTATATTTGTATAACAAAATAAATTATTTTTTTATTTATTTTCATCTACAAACTAGAAATTCTTCCCACAACTAAACAAACACTGACTTTGGAGTTTGTAATATATCAGATACAATTAACAATTAAATATTATGCATTCTTACATAATTCTTGTTATAACTAAATATAGGTCTTAAATTATGACATTGAAACTATACAGACACTATATGTAAAAACATTTACAGAAAGCCATTGCATTTATCATAGCCCTTTTATGATGTTAATAGCAACTTACATTAAAAATAATTCACTTTAATGTGTGTTGATAACAACTGCAATTTTTGTGAATATTATTCAGAAAAAAGGGTAATATTAATAATGTAAGAAAAGATAAACAATAATCCCACAAACTGCATATAATTTATAGTACATTAATTATGTATGTCAATACCACAATCTGAATATAATTTATAGTACATTAATTGGGTATATAAATAAACATTTACTTTTCTAGTATATCTTGCTTTGGTAGATGATCGTAAACATATGTACACACATATATTAACCATTCCAAACAAATATGTTCTTTTTAAGTACTTTTAAAATGAGAATTTCAATAACCTATGAAAATTCAATCCTGAATTACAACTATGCATAAATATAGAACATGCTGGTTTATAATTCTGTTTAATATTTTGCAGTGCTATCTTTTAATTTTTCTGCCAATGCCATGTATAATTGTAGCTTTCAAATATACTTTATTTTTTACCATATCTTCCCAATGAAAACAATTAACATTGTATTCAAAGACAACAGTCTTTCTCAAGTTTTACAATAAAATACTCATTTAAGAAGTCTGGAATTTTTCATTCATTTTAATGTCAATCCAACACAGATGTAATTTTATAGTAATGGAATCTGCAGAATCACATCCAACATGTTAAAAAATATAACGATTAGTTTTATAACTTTACCAATATATTTTTAAAATTTTAAAGTTGATCTTTAAATTATTTTTTTTCTTTTGCCTTTGTATTACATTGCTATAGTATCCAAATAACACTTCCATATAATAAATTAGTCAAATAACAGCTTTATAACAATTAACTACATTATAATAATTTTTTTCTGAGAGAAAGACTTTTATATTTTAGCTTGTTAAAAACAGTACCAGAACAATGGGAGTCTATGTTATATCTCAACATCAAGGTTCATCTTTCTAATTATAAAATTACAAAAGTCTTTAAATTGACTTACATTTTTGAGACAATATTTATCCAAGCTAAATGTTGCTAAGGATTTTTTTATCATTGGCTGATAAAAAACCAAATTCTAAATTGCTGCTTTCAAAACTTTAAGCATATTCTATAAATCCACTTTTGAACTGAAAAAAAAAACCCAGTATAATCATCAGTGTACAGTACATCCAGATTCCATGAAGATAAAGTTTATGTTTTTACTTTTAATTAATTCAAATTGAAACATCCTCCATCAAACTTATCATAATTCAATCTCTGTTTCATTTAAGTGCCTATAAATAGTTCCATAAATCATTGTCACAAAAATTGAAAACAATGTTGGAGTATATCCTTATTTTAACAATAGTATTTATTTGAAATGTTTCTCATTTTTCATATTTAGTACTGAAAATTATGCTTCCATTTTATTCCTTCATTTTAAGACTTTGTAATACAAATGGATTTTTATTTTTTGATTTTACTTAATGTAAGATTTTTTGCATGGATGTTTGATTATAGTACTTCTTTAAAATATATAAAAAGCATACTCTAGACAATCATAGTATTATTAATAATTGATTATTGCAGCTGGTTTATTTAGTATAGGAAATTTGGATGTCATATATTATCAATCATATACATGTAATATGTTTCAAGTTCCATTATTAATTATTCTTTTTAAATTTAGTATCTAACATGTCTTGATATAAATTTGAGAAATGTCATATAAATTATAGTTTCACCCACAAATTAGATTTTATTCTATGTGTAAAGATTGTAACATAAATATAATATAATATAATAATACTAATATAATATAATCAAAAGAAATGTATATTTTATATTATTTATAATTTTTATGGCTCAAGAAAAATAGAAATAAAAAATTTGAAATAACTTTAATTAATAGTGTGAAATCAGTTGATACACTTACCTATGATTGAAAAATAAGTAATAAATAAATAATATTAAACAACAAAATATTTGTTTTTTTTAATTTTAATTTACAAATTCACATTATAACCACTCTGAAATGGCTTAGATTATTTTAAACTACAGAAAACTTAACACTCCTGCACTATGACAGTTTGCTTTGTTCTCACTTGCTACAAGCTTTCAACTTTCATTTTAATATTAATCCATTACTATAGATCAAAATAGTAAAATCCCTCAATAGAGGCCAAAGACACAAATTGAATTTCTTGGCTTCCAGCCCAAATGATCATTGGAATTAAAAAAATGGTAGGTTAAAATTAGCTAAATGAAAATCAATATGATATTGTATCTTTGGCATTTTATAATAATTACTTTGCTCACAAATAAAAAAAAAGATAACTTTTATTATTAATGATGTTTTAATGTTTCTAACTATTTTTTAACAATTGCATTAAAATTATACCTATTGTAGAGCAGTAATTACATATGCATCTTTATTATATATATACTTTTCAACATTCTATTTTTTTGTTAATAATTGTTAGTGATGAATTATACATATATAATTTTTAAATTATATCTCATTGTATAAATGTATAGGTTTTCAGAAGCTTACATTGATTTGGCATTTTACTATGGAATAGAATTTAAATTTAAATGACATGATCACATATATTGTACTCTATTTTATATTTAACTTTTAGTAAATTATTTTAATAAAATACTTATGAAAAATATTACTTTTCGCTCAAATCCCATTTTTAAATAAATTACTGCCTTAAATTTGATACCAATAAATATAATAATTTTTGAGATTTTATTTATTTATTTATTCACAATATAATATTAATGTTGTGACCTATAGAGAGATTCATGCATGTCTCTTAAAATATTATGGTATTGTAGTGGATGGCTTTGATAACAATGTTTTATGTGAAGTGAGAGAAAAATAACATATATATGCCTTGTTTCTAAAGTAACATGGAAATTTGGGAATATTTACCTCAGACAAATTCCACAGTATTTGCTGCTAAATGCTTGTCAAATTTAGACTACTAAAATTAATATTTAAATATGCTTTTCAAATAATAATTTTTGCCATAAGAATAAAATACAATATTTCTACAGTTTTCAAAACCCTCAGTTTTGGAAATCATTAAATTAAAACAAAAAGTTCAATAAACTTTGAATAATTGTATTTTTTTGAATTATAATTCGAACAAACGAATGCGGAATCATTTTCAAAAGAAATTTCACTGCTGCCAATAATACAATTTATATGTTATCGAAATTAAATAATAATGCAGTATATTATTTTCTTTAGAACATTTGTTCTTTTTGACATATATATATAAAAGAAAGTAACAATGTATAATGTATAAAAATTCACTAGAATTCGATGTTAGGAAATAATTTAAGATTTAATAAAAATTTCCATGGTAACGATAACAAAAATTTGTCAGTGACGCCATTTGACTATTCTTTAGTATCACGATTTTGACTTTTCATTAAATATTACGATTATCATTTTATTACTATTACTCAAGATTCCTAGTGCTAAGAATATGGTTATTTAATGAAATAGTTTAATCATACTAATGCAGAAGTATATACTGAACATACAGAAATACTAAGTCTTACATATTTTATTGTATTTTATTTTATTAACAAGTTTCATTGAGATTGCGTTGCCTTTAGTTTTTTTTTTTAATTTGTTAATTTATATTTAAGGAATTTATTGTTCTTTTCCAAAGTCGACGAATATCTAAGGGGAACCTTTTACTACTTTATTTAAAATTTTACTTAAACTCACTACTTTATATAAATACTAAATTCATTACTTTTTTTTTTGCCACTAAAGGAGGGGGGGGGGGCATAACTAAAATTCACGACTTGTCCTTTAGATTTTAAACTTTACTTTTGAATAACAAAAATTGCTTTCAATTATTTTAAAATTTGCCTTTTTTAAAAAAAAGAGCGATACTCTTCATTCTTATTACTAAATCAATATTTGAAACTTTTTTTTTCTTTGAAGTCTACGTGAGATAAAAATATACTGACTGTCGCCTGCCTTCTAAAACCGACCAATAAGAAATCAGTAATTACTAAATAAGAATGACTATTAATACTAAAAACATAGAGACAAATACCCAACCCAATCTTTCATCACCTCCCTTCTCATACGTTAAATTTCACCCATAATTAATAGATTTCAACCTACTAGTTTTTAATGACGCACCTGTGTATCGAGAATTGGTTGTTTCAAAAATCTTGGGCAGACATTGAATTTTAATAAATGCAACACCTGTCATCTTATCTAAATGGCAGTCATGGCAAATACGACTACCAATTCATGAATTTAACACATTAACGAGTTTAAACAGCATTTGAAGGTAAATATTTAATTAAAGAATAAAGAAGTCTTCTTTTTTTAAGGGAAAATAATTATGCAGATATGTATGAATAAAGAATTTAAATCATATTCTTTATTAAAGAAAAATTAAATATCTATATGTACACTTTCATAAATATATTTGTAATATAAAAAAAATATAACTAACTTTTAAATATAATCATAATCTAGTGCTGTTGGGGGACACAATGTTTTTCAATAGCATTCGGTTTCTTCGTTGGTGAAGACTGTAAATAAATTTACGTTTAGATATTTGTATAGGGGTATAATTATGCCCATATATATTCAAATTCATAATATAAATGTAAAAAAAAATAGACATTATTGCATTGACGGATTAATCGCTAATAACATATATTTTTTTATAACTAAAAATGAATTTATTAAAAAATATTATTTCCTAAACAAAAAAAACACTCACAAATATGACAAACAATTAAAAGTATATATTTAAATATATCAATTATTCTAAAGCATTTAGAAATGCTATTAATAATGTATAGACATAAGAGCGAGCACACACACATATATACAGAAAAATACATTAAGGTAAAATGCCAAGAAAATACAATACATTTTACTGCTTAATCTTTTGAATCCTTATATTAATATGGTAAAATATTAATCAGCCTTTATTTATTTAAAACAACCTTACCAATAAAGATTGCAGGGTGATGAAGATTTGAAAATATTATTGAGTATCTTATTAATCAAATTGTTTCGGTTGATATGGTTTAATATCTCAGATTAGTCAGTAGAGGTTAAAACATTCATAGATACCATTTGTGAGTCTTAAGAATGAAACGGATGTTACTTGTGAGAATTACTGTGTGAATTACGATCCTTAAAAAAGATTAATACATAATATAATGATCTAAAATAATTGTCGTCTTATCATTAGTCAATTTCTACAAATGCACATTCTACGTTATGATAGATAAAAATATATATTCTAATGATTTTAATGAGTTTATAGAACTGTAAACTCCAGAAATAGCAAAGCTAGAGCTCCCATCTACAGATATTATGCTTCAGAATCTACCACAATAAAATTGCACTAAACCATACATGATAAAAAAAAATAATATGTTTCAGAGAATATTTAAAATAAATAGAGGAAAAAATACATATATGTATATCTTAAAAAAAAATACAGCATACTTGTACACTAAGTTATATATATATATATATGTTTTCTTTATTAAAAAAATATAAAATTAAAATAAGCTTTAGAAAACGTGTCAGAAGGTAAACTAAGAATAAATCTTTATTCTTAAAAAGAATTAGTCTATGTAAATGCAAGTTATTTAATAATAAAATAAAATAAAATAAGCAATCAATAAAAATACTTTAAAGTGCGTACTTAAATCATCGTAAGACCTCTCAATAATATATTTAAAATGATAAAACATTATAGCATTGAGATTTCATTGTCCAATTGTATACTTTTTATTTGTGTAATATATTGTAATAGCTGCAAGAACTTGATCAACACTTTCAAAAATTCAATTAAACTGACATATCCATGCATATATATCTATATTAATATTGAAAATCTCACCAATAGCATATGTAAATAATATTATAACATCTGATAGTATAACTACTGTCAAAAAGGTAAAACGAGACCCAACTTGGCTCCAATCCAATAATATATAAAAAGAAACAAGGTTAGTAGTTGGATAAAAGTTTTTGCAACGTACAACATTGTTAATATTAAGCCTGGTTATTGAAAAGATTTTTCCCGTGAATATATTTACATAATAGAAAATGCGTATATTAGAGATCATTTATCCTTTTCACGCGTATGTGGTCATATGTATCGGTTGTATAAGATGGATTAGATAGCTGTAAGGAGATTGAAAGTCTGAGTTCAAATCCTTTATAATTACATTAAATTTAATATAGAAAATATACATGTATTTATACATAAAGTTTCCGCTGTAATTTTTTTATATATATACACTGTGTAGATAGATATTCTTTAGATATACTTAAAACTTCCACTCTGTCACATATCTTAGAAACATATAAATATAGATCTCTGAGAAAGATAAAATATTTTGATGATACATTTTATGCTAAAGCAATATTTTTCAGTTGGCCTTGATCACAATCTTTTTCACAATACTTTACAGTTTTTATCCATATCAAATCATTACGATTTGATTTATAAATACAAATATTTTTGCACTTAAAACTTTGACACTATAGACTAGAGATTAGTATAAATATATGTATTTAAAGTGAATGATAATAAAATAGTGAACACAGAAGGTTTGATGCTTATAAATCAAAATATTGATTCATTTTTTTATTTATTTAAAGGGATAGTGTGACTGGAAGTACTATAACTATGGAGCATTTGAAATATATATATATTGAAGCTGTAAATTATGCTGTAGCTATTTGTGCATCACCTAGTGCCAATTATATAACCACTAGCATGGGTTTGAACATAACTTATATATGTGGTTAGCCCCAGCCTTTAGCAATAGGTGAGGACATATATATATTGTAATGGGAGAAATATCTTTGAGATTCGCATATACTGACCCTGGGGTCGCCACTTGTCCGAAAATAGGAACTAGACATTTATTTTAGGGTGGACAGGATACGCGAATCAAAAGGCACCGAACTACACTCAGGGAGGAACAAGATATCTTAAATATTATTTAGACAGTTGAGAAATCAAAGCACAAAGACAAATGTCAGCCAAATAAATTTAAACAATTTATTAATTTTATAAGTTAGACAATATAGTAAAGACATCTAGCCACGAATATAAAAGTGATTTATGTTAAAATACGTATATTTACCAGAGAGTGCACAAAAGTACGACAAACATGAAGGCATTAAACATTTTGGCAATAAAATTCTCTCACTTAAAATATAAGAAATGGTTAGGATAATATCTTCTTGCTGGCCAGTTGTAAAATTACAAAAACAAACAACAACCCTAGCTTCCTGAATCATGGATAATAAAACAGTTACTGTCCCGCCGGAAATCAACGTAACCAGCGTGGACATCCAAGCAGTAATATTCTAATTACTGTCATTAAAATGCCACAGGACTGCTGCATGTAATACTACATTCAAAGTAAACATGGTTGATCTCACCTACAAGACAGCAACAGATATTTGATTACAATCTTACGTAATCCAGAAAGAAATAGACTATTTTCAGACAACCCGAAGAAATAACTTGACAAATAACCAGCAAAAAGATTTTGTTGTTTGCACAAACAGCGCAAACGAAACATAAAGACTATGAAAACTGCCAATGCATTTTGTAATAGTTATCGAAATAATCAGTTATATATTAAACATATAAAATACAATCTCCTAATGCACCCTCTGATAAACAAAAATTGCAAACAAACTTGGAATCTTAAAACTAAGATTCCAAGACACACTTTAAATACTAGAAAAGAGTACATACAGACAATAAATAATTAAAAAAAAACCAATCAATACCATTTTAAAACATATTTATCATTATATTGAGTGGAGATTTAATTAAACACAATTTATTTACCCTGGCTAGAATAGGAAAAAAATTAGCTTACGATAAGGCAGAGTTCTAGTGATTTAGTGACGAGTGCGCACTTTTGATAATAGTTCATCTTTCAGGTCCTTTGACAGTGGCAAGGTAGAGACAGTGTTTATTTTAGAGGTTCATGGCATGACTGAAGGAGAGCTGGTAGGCATGGGTCTGTCCTTTGTTTAAATTAGCCAGACATTCTAATGATGGCAAAACTCACAGCGGTGGATTTTGACATCTTGCACAGCAACGAAGTTTGTCAATAATTATTTAAGTTTTTAGTAGGAATTAAATGTCCGAACAGCTACTCACAATGGTATCTCTTTGCAGGCCATAATCCAAGTGTGTATCTAATAATGAATCTCTTCTCTCTCCAAAAATTGGCGGGCTATCATTGCCTCGCTACATTTCCCACGCAAAACTTTCATTAGTGTCCATTCTATATTCCAGGCAGGGCAAATATTAATTTCCTGCTCAATCTAATTTAAGACTTCCAACCAGGGATAATTGAAACAAAAACGACAAATACAAACTAAATATCCGCTTATTAGAATTAACTTTAAAAATAATTACAATAAAAGCAACAGGAATATATAATTTGCAAGCTTGCCTGTTTTTAATAAAATTGATTTAAAACAGATGGTGAAAGTAAACTATTTTACAATCAATTTTATAAACATTAAATAATCTATTTTAAAATATAAATGCGTATGTGTTTTAAATAATAATAAAAAAAATTGAGCATTAGACATTTAATGAAAATGAAGTTGTTTTCCCTTTTTAATTTTAGTAATAAAACCATTGAATCGGAAATCAATCCGGCTCAATATATATATATATACGTGAATCTGGGGGGGGGGTATCTACTACAATTTAAATAGTTATTGAGAAATTAAATAGACATCTGTTTTGATAAATTCTCAAACAATTTGATTTCTTTTACCAATTTAATTCGGGTATGTACATATGTATAGACAAATCAATTTATAATATTTGTATAGTTTATCAATTTTGTATAATTTATAGTTTGTATATTTTAAACAATTTTACTAATAATTTATAAGACATAATAGATATCTGCATGTCACAATGTAATCATTAAATCTGGCGATTTAAGTGGATCATTGTCTCATTTTTAAAAATGTGTAAAATTTGAAAAAAACAAAAGATTATTTAATTAAATTTTACTTGGTATGTGTATTAATCATTATCAAAATATGGAGATATTTTAGAGGTGTGGGAAAAAGCCATCTAGTCCTTTTTATTCTTTGGATTATGACCGACTTGGCATTTTATTTAAACATCAGTTAATTGCACATGAATGGTTTGTGATTATATATTCCATTATGCTAGATAGCATATTATTTTAACAGGTATTAATTAATTTATTATTAGTTGTTAATGACACAGATTATCCACACATTACAGGCATTATGAAAGTATTGTTATAATTGTTTAATGAATTGTTTTTTGTGCTTTGCAATGCATCTTGCTTTGCAATGCACCTTGGGGATCTTTGCAATGCTCCCACCCACTCCTCATTATCCCTCTCAAAGTAGATGCTTTTCCTACTGGGAATCTATTTCAGGAATTTTAATGAATAAGTGTATATGGGAAATATAGATAAACCATCCCAACATGCTAGCTTGTGCCATTATTCTTCAGAGATATGTTATTGGTCATCATGAAAGCATATTATCGCTCTTGTGCAAATATGACAGAACTACCCAGAGTGTCTTTAGTGACCTCATTCACATATGCCATTGTAAATTATAACTTAATACCATTTATATTATTATTGATTTATTTATAAACCTGCAATACTATATGTAATCATAATTGTATGTTTTTTGCCATCCATTCTATTTAATTATTTAGGTCAGATTTTATGATTGCAGCTTATTTTAAACTGAACCATCTTACTCCCACTAATGTGGGTTATCTTCCAAATCTTGTACAAATATTATAATGCATTCTCTTAAAATTATACATCATTAACTATTACTTTTATATGTAATGTCATAATAAAATCTGTTATAAGTAAATTCATGATTTTTGATGAGGATTAAGCTATAATTTGTTTTTGTTTATTGGTTTAATTTATTCCATAATCATGGCTTATTAATCGCACCAATCAAATTTCATGTACTGACTATGTAACAGGATATATGCATTACATTTTCATTTTAATACTAACTTTTTTTGTAAATACCTAATACTGAATTAAATGCACAAATGTTCAAAATGCACAAATAATTAATTATTAATTTATTATGTTTGATTTAAATATTAAAATAAGCTTTAAAAAAAATATAGAATTGAAACAAAGATTCTAGTGTTTAAATAGAATATAATAAAAAACTTTTTGATTTTAAAAATAATGAGAGTTTTAATCTTAAAAATAAAAATTACAAACATATCCTTAAGGCAAAATGACAATTAAAAAAAATGATTACAAAATAGATAAGAGTTCTCGCCCAGAGATAGAGACACAGACCTCAGTGGAAAACTCAAAATCTTACCTTGGACACAAACCCAATAAACCAATAAAATACAGACATGAAGTATGTTTGATGAATCCTGCATTCCAGAGATAAGGTGCCTGAGAACTATAAAAGGAAAATCCAAAACAATAATTAGTTAGTTGGAGATTAGAAAAATTAAAAATTTAAATTCTTTTGTCTATTGCTGAAAAGTTAAAATACATATTATCGCCATCACCAAAAATGTAATGAGCTTCATCATGCTTCCTCGGTGTGGCTGGCCGAAGGTAGCTTTCCTATTCATGGATCCCAGGATCGAACCACTGGTGCCATATGCAGGAATCTTCATCAAGCTTCATAAATCGTCATCGTCCGCAAGAAAAGGGCCCTTGCATAAATTAGATCTTCATCGCGAAGCACAGGACAAAAAAGAGGTATAAATTTATAAATGATCAACCTAAATATAAAGTCTCTTAAGCTTAAAATCTTTCGGATTTTATTTGTGTCTAAAAAAATGAAATATAAACTTTCTTTCCTGAATAAACCTGAACTTTCTGTATCTTTTATAAACTTTGCAATTTTAAAACTCTGATCTAAAGTTAAAACGTAATCTCTTAAAATATGTGTTATAATTTTTTTTATTCAGCTGAGTATAAGGTCTGTTTGTAATAGTGTAGGGGTTTGTGATTGTAAACAAAATTGAAAGATATACACATCATTATTTGTGCATTATGAGATTTTAAAAATATGTCAAAAATATTTGTGTAAACAAGAAAAAAATGAGTTGAATGCAATATAATTTTAAAATAGGTTAAATACTGTAAAATAATATTTTTTTATTAAATTAATAAAATGATTTAAATGTTAGTTGAGTATAGATGGCTGCTAGACTAGTTTTAATATATGTTAGTTAAAAAGGGTTTTGATTTTGGACTATTTGTTTCGTAGTTGTGTCAATTCTGGTGGAGAGATATATGGACATTTATATCAATGTAATGTGAAGTGTGTTAGCACCTAGGGTTATGAGTCCAACTGAATGCATGACCCCAAAGAGGTAGTCATTTTGTTGAAATGGACACATACATATTTCCTGTGCCATTGATTTTGGACGATAAGCCAGCAAGATAAGACCACTCTTCCATCCATACGTAGTGTTTCCCTTTATTATTTTATATGCATATTTCCTTCGCCTGACAGATGCACATTCCTGCTGGACAAAGGCCATGTTTTATCCAATAATATCAAGCTGTTCAGATGCACATTCCTGTCAGCATGATTCTATGCTAACATGTGCAAATTGCATTGGTTGCTGATATATATCTGGAAGTGAGTATTGGTGTGGCTGCGCATTTTTAGTCTGGAGTCAAGTGATTTGAAATATTGTGAGTGCATCTAGATAGCTCATTTATACTCAACATTCTAAAGGTGTAAAAATTAGAGTTAGAAACAAATAAAATAATAACTAATGAAACAGAATAAAACAACTTTCTTCTTTTGTTATAATTTTTTTTTTTTTTAAGTTTGTGCATTATTAATTATATCCATAAATAAAATCATTTTTGTGTGTTAATAGTACTGGCAGTGATCTAGTGATCGTTTTTATTTTTAATCTTTCTTAAAAAATATATTTTAATAAATATATTAAGTTTCTGCATCTACTTGAGCTAGTGACTTGGGCTGGCGGTCATGATCTTATCAGCACATATCTGTCTACTTTATAAATTTTCTAGGTTTAAATGCCTAGATGGCACCCTTGTCAGCAGATACAGTAAGACTGGATACTTCATCATCTTCCCCGATCGTTATAAAGTTTGGCTAGAAATTACCCTCAGCACCAACACAGTTGGACACACCTTTTTGATTGTAGCTGGGTTGATTCATAGCCTTGTGATAGGCTCAGATTTTTTATATAAACACCAGTGTGCAATAGATTATGCACAGTGCAAGCTGACTTTCAGGAAAGAACAAATCCTTTTTTGAGGCCTGAATATTAATACCTGCCTGAGAGTAGGGTGTATTGCTCAGGAAGCAGACCTAGAGCTCATCAAAAAAAGTTTCAAGAATCAGCATTAATGTCCCCAAAAGATCAAGACCAACTTCGCCAGATCCTCACCAACAATGCAAAAGTATTCTCCAATACACTGGGAGAAATTAAGGGTTATGTGCACCATATTAAATTCAAAGAAGCAAACTATTTTCAAATGAAGACATATCCAATCCCATTCCAATACAAAGAGGAAGTCAACCACCAAATAGATCAGATGAGGGATTGGTGAATTATAGAAAAGGGACCATCACCATGTAATGACCTTTTGGTGGTAGTCAAAAAGAAAAGCAGTGCCATCCGACTATGTTTATATGCCCACAGGCTCAATAGCATTACAATCCCTGAATGAGATGTTCCACCATCTGTCTAAGAAATATTCACTTGACTTAGCAACAAGGCAGTGTTTTCTACCCTGGACCTTATGGCCAGTTACTGGAAAATGACACTAGACCCAAGGGATCAGAAGTATACTGCCTTTAGACACAATGGTCAGACTCATCAGTTCAGGAGAGTTCCATTTGGCTTAATCAATAGTGGAGCTGGATTGATGAGATGCATTGACATTGTCTTATCAGAAGAAATTAAGAAACATTTTGTTTGCTATGTTGATGATGTGGTGATTGCCTCACAAAACATTAAAGAACATCTAAGGTGTCTAAAGAAGTTTTTCCAGGAGTGTGCTGAAAAGAATATTACAATTAACCTGGAAAAGAGTTGTTTTGCCCTCCCTGAGATATCCTTCCTGGGACACATTGTAAATGGACAGGGTATCAAGACACACCCAGACAAGGTGGAAGCCATCAAGAAATTTCCCATGCCTACCACCTGAAAGCACATCCGGTCATTCTTAGGGTTGTGCAATTATTACCACAATTTCTACCTTGGATTTACACAAGACACCCCCATCTGATAAATTTTCTAAAGAAAGGCCAGTGATGGATCTGGACAAGTAAACATGATGAAGAGTTTGAAATTTCAAAGGAAATTTTTTTAAAAATGGTCATGCTCCACCACCCTGATTTTACACGTCCTTTCTATGTCCAGACAGACACTAGTAAGAAGGGATTAGGAGCCATCATATTCCAAATGGAGGAAAGTGGTAAACATCAAGTAATCAGTTTTTGCAGCCGTACCCTTCGAGGGGCAGAACTAAATTATACTGTTATGGAACAAGAGATGCTGGCGATTCTCTAGGCCTGCAATAAATTCAAGCTGATTTTGCTTGGATCAGAGTTCATCATCATCACAGACCACAATTGCTTACAGTTTCTCAACTGTAGCTATTTAACCAACGATCTGCTAATCCGTTGGAGCTTATCCCTTTAAAAGTTCAACTACAAAGTAATATACTGCCCAGGGTCTGAAAATCTCATTGCTGATATCCTAGGTCACCATCCTATTGAGACACTGCCAGAAAGCCCAACCATGGGAGATCAACCACTTGCACTAATGCTGAATGCAGCAAACACTGAGGTGAAAAATGAACTGGATAGGCTCCCATACTGGCAGGCTAAGGAAGCAAGTTACCAATGGATAATTGACACCCTCCACCAGTCACAATCTTCACAAGTCCACTACCCCAAGGTCCCTATTGGTCGATATAGGATCAGAAATAAAATCCTGCATATTCGAGCCAAAGATTATGATAATCCATGGAAGATCCTGGTACCGAGCAACCTACGTACCCCTTTAATAGATCATATTCCTAATTTAATAGGTCATTATGGCCCAAGGAAAACTGAAGAGGCACTAACATGACAGTTTTACTGGGATGGTCTAAATACTCATGTGTTGGCGGTGCTTAGGAATTGTGCTATTTGTGCTAGGATTAAACCCCCAAACATATCATATGCTGGCAATATTACTCCCATTATTCCATCCAAACCAAATGAACCATTGGCAATTGATCACTATGGGCCTCTACCAGCATTTAAGCATTACCAGTACCTCTTGGTAACTTATGATGTATTTTCTAAATATGTAAGTGCTTATCCGGTATGGAGAACCGACTCACAAAATGCAATTTGAGTCCTGAAGAAAAAACAGTTCCATAAAGTTGGAAAACCTATGACCATTTTATCAGACCATAGATCTGCTTTCACTTCAAAAGAATGGAAGACATGGGTTAAAAAGCAAGGCATCAAACACACACTAACGTCCATTCGAAACCGCCAATCTAACCCCTATGAGCGAGTGATGAAAGAAATCAACCGTCTCTACAGAATATATATACATGATAACCAAAGAGGTTGGGTGAATCACCACAAAAAGGTGACCCAATATATTAATAATACCATCAATGAATCTACAGGGTTTACACCAGTGTGACTCCACTTTGGAAAATCATGCCCCCTGCTAGTCAAAACCGAGGTACCAATCAATCACAGACATATAAATTCTAAAAGAGACCAGGGAAAGGCTAGAATATGAATGACTCAAATGGCTAAGCTTTGAGAGAGGAGAAAAGATACTAAATCACATTCTTTTAAAATATGAGACCTGGTCTGGGTGAGGAACTCAAAACCAAGTAATGTAAACAATAGAGAATCCCAGAAGTTTTTTCCACTATATAAAGGATTATGTCTTATTCAACAAAAGTGTGAAAACAATGCTTTCCTGTTATCTAAGGATGGAGTGGGGGAAAGGAACTTTTAATGCTCGACATTTAAATCCATACTTTGAAATACCTCCAGATCCAGGGGAAGTCTAAATTATTTTCATAATGTGAGACCTTTAAGTATTACCCCATATCATTAAAATACATATTGATTACATTGCTGGACTGTTGATATATAAATCTTGTCTAAGGACTGTTATCTAATGGTAACTAAATGAAGTAAGAAGACTAAAGTTAGTAGAATGAGGAAGATAAAAAAGAATTGCTAAGAAAATAAATCATTTAATAGGATGATAGTTTAAGAATCGTAATTTCAGCAGAGTAATAAATTTAGAAGAAACTAAAGGCTTGCAGATGTCAATATAGTTACCATTCCAATAATAATATAATAAACCTTGGTCAGCAAACCCTTGATCAGCCTCTATTGTAACTGGACACCTAAGTAAAATATTTTTTTTGTTTTTTTCTCCCAAATTTGAGGAATATGAAGCTGGAAATATAGTGCATATTTCTGCTTCACCTAGTGCCAATGTCATCAGCACTAGTCTGGGTTTGAACCCAATCCTTATTAACTGACACCCATCTCATATTGGGTGGTAGTATATTTTAAGCAATATTATAATCTTTTATATTTCATTAATCTTATTTTATAATTAAAACTAACCTTTTTATATTAGTTTATTTATTTTATATTTGTAAAAATGTATATTAGTTTATTTATTTTATATTTGTAAAAATGTATATTGTGTTTATTTTATTAAATTGAATTGAATCCTAGATATCTATAAAATGTTACAAATATTGCAAATTCTTTATTAAAGTTTATTTTTCTTCAATTAA
Source organism: Epiperipatus broadwayi (assembly GCA_028023455.1). Lineage (NCBI taxonomy): Eukaryota > Metazoa > Onychophora > Udeonychophora > Euonychophora > Peripatidae > Epiperipatus > Epiperipatus broadwayi. The sequence continues at coordinate 4,839,777 of JAQFVV010000084.1, read as the reverse complement.
TCAGTTGGTAACATTTTATATTTATCTTTTAATCAATGTACATTAGAGAGTCAAAGTAGACATAGTTCATACAAAGGGATCCATTTTCAGGCATTGCCATTAAGATGTGTATGAGAATTCCAGCACATCACATTTATTATTATTATTATTATTATTATTATTATTATTATTATTATTATTATTATTATTATTATTATTATTATTATTATTATTATTATTATTATTATTATTATTATTATTATTATTATTATTATTATTATTATTATTATTATTTTTATTATTATTATTATTATTATTATTATTATTATTATTATTATTATTATTATTATTATTATAATAATAATAATAATAATAATTATTCAGAGACATGCTTTGGCTGGAGGGCAAAAATTTCTCTGATCTACCTGTACATATCAGGAATTTCTTTTAGTAAAGCCACCCAGAGGTTCATAACAGACCTCATTTATTTTTGTTGTAATCTATAATAGCATACTGCCTTCTTCATCATTTTATATCTTTATTTAGCAAACCTGAAACACTCTCTGCCATGATGGAACGTCCTTCACAAACAAATTTCGTAATTAATTAAATCTGACTGTGTAATTGTTAATTATTTATTTAAGTACTATTTTGCTTCCCACACTCATTATATACAAATGATTTTAAATGTAATAATGTTTTAAATGCACATATTTCACATCTTGTAATATATATATTTATTTATTTATTTGTAATATCTTGGAGAGGGCTAATAATATTTTATTGCTGATTGGTTTTTAGCCGACCAATTAACAAACTTTTACATTGTTTGTCAAAGCTGCATCAAAACGAATTAAAGAAAATAATCAAGTTGTATAAACAAAGACTTAACTTATTTTGTACTAAGTTCCTTAATAAATTCCTATAATATTGTTATTTTAAATACGCTTAGTTTGTCATCACTCCCAATTTCTAAGGTTAATTACTCTATTTATTTAAATATTTCTTTGATTTAAATTCACTTCTTTGTAATGTTGCCATAAAGAATTATCATTATTACGATTCAAATCCATTAGTAATCGATCAAATCATATCTGTACTGTTCTGCAATCATCAAAATCCATTAAATCATTGATTTTTCATATAAACCCTTTATAATTTTGAGTCTCTATGTGAACCATGACCTCCAGCTGAGACGGAATAAAACCAAGCACTGCTAGTGTCATCACAAACGTTATCCATTAGTCAGAGAGGCAATAGTTTATGCAAGTAGGTTAGGTTTCATCCTTGTCCTGATATATGTATCTTGTGAATGGTTGGATTCAAGGTACTTTTGCTTGGATTATTGGTCTTGTTAAATGAATACACGATTTTGACCGGCACAACTACTCAATTATGGAATAAACCCAATATTCATATTGGATATGATGTATTAACCCAATATTTACATTCATTTATGTAACTTGTCAAACTGATTGTATAGAAATTCACACACACACACACACACACACATATATATATATATATATATATATAATCAACTATTGTATTTTTGCTTAATAAATTTATGTTATATCATTTATCTGTTATGGTGTGTTACTATTCAGTGTTTGAATCTCTAGCATTAGTGACTTTATTTAGTTATATTATACCCCTTCATTTAATGGGATCTCCTTAATTATTATCAATTAAACTCTTTGTTTCATGTTGTGATTATTAGTCTGTCATTTAATTATCATAGATTTTAAGATTCTTTGCTTTTCCTGTCTTATTGCTAGGACTGGGTACTGGAATTATGGAAAGCTTGTTAGTATCATCAAAATCATTGTTTATATAGCCAGCGATTTTGGAGCACAGATAAATAGGATAATGTACCCTTTAATTAAAGAGAAACTAAGATTCATTTTCCAGCTAACTATGATATAACTATACTATACTACTGTCATGTTACACAAGCACTGACTATTGAGAATAAATACTATTCTGACTAGCTCAAAATACACTGCTAACAAATAGTATCTAATACAATCAATATTTTATAATAAATAATTCTAATAAAACTAACCAAGTTAAAATATAATAATATGTTTATTCCCAATAAATATTCAGGGTTCCAGTTAAATACTCAACTCATTTATTTTAATAATAATTTACAATTTATCTAGCTCATAAATTATAATTAAACTATGATTCAGCTAAAATAACTATTACAATTATGAAAACTTTTCACATGTGACATTCATCAGGGTAGAATGGTTTAAACATTGAGATACATTCCTAAAGATACATTACCAATGGATAAGAATATTGCCCCATTTAATTGATATAATAAAAACGACCACACAAAACTCTTATGTTTTTAAACACACATACTAATCTTAACTAAGAATTTACAAATTTATTATAAGAAAATCAATAAATTAATTACTATTCCTTTATAAAAATACTGTGTACAATCTAACATCAAATAACAATTCCTACTCATCATCAATTTATACTAAATGTATAATTCTTTAAAAATAATCTTGGGTTTATTTCTAATGCTAATAATAAAATTAATATCCTCTAATTAAACATAATGAGACATTTACATAATATGTAATTACCATTACAAAATAATAATAATAAGCAACTAGAATATTTTAATGACTTTTAAGATTACACATCTATTTAATTATTAATGATTGAGCAATAAAACATAAATAAAATCATAAAATTGAAAGAAAATATTGTATAATCTTTTATTTATTTTAAGTGACATTCATAGAATATATTATATTTTTGAGAACATTGCAATATTAAACATCTCCAATTGGTATTGGATAATTTTCAAATAATCACCAATGACTATTTTTGTATAATAATAATAATAATAATAATAATAATAATAATAATAATAATAATAATAATAATAATAATAATAATAATGATAATAATAGTAATAATAATAATAATAATAATAATAATAATAATAATAATAATAATAATAATAATAATAATTCAATTCATTTATTTACCATACAACACTACAGCATAAAGCCAATTACAGTATTGTACCATAACAAATATATAAATACATAAATGAGTTTAAATGACAAATTATTAATATAATTATGTGCCATATTTCAATAAAAGATAATTAACACATTTAAAAATCTAAAGTAAAATTAAATATCAGCATATAAACAATTATTATTAAGACATTAATAGTAACAAATAAATAAAAGGGATAAATATAAAGCACATAACAAAATTAAAAAAAAACAAAACTTATATATAATATATATATTATTATTATATATATATATATATATATATATATATATAAACAAAATTAAGTTAAACCAATCAAATCTGACATTTAAATTTAATAACATTACAGAATTGATTATAATCTAAATTGAAGTAATTAATATTGCTACAAATTTGATTATATAAAGATGGTAGCCTAAACAAATGAGAAAATCTAAAAACATTGGAATGACAAGTTTTAATGTAACAAACAGAAGCAGACCAAGTATCATGCACATGAGATCTAATTATAACAGTAGAAATTGTATTAGATAAGAGAACTATTTTATTAACAAGTTTATAAAGATATTTAATATCTCTATATTGTCTTCTAGACGAAAGATGAACAACAGTTTTATTTCCCAAACAAACATATTTAGAAAACTTATTATACACTGATTGTAATAAATTACATCCCTGTTTAGAGCTAGGATTCCAAATGACTGAACAATATTCAATGATGGGAAGAACCAATGATAAAAATAATTTAAATTTTGTATCACCACTGAAATGATAACCAAACCTTAGAATAGTACCTATAGTTTTTAAAGCCTTACCAATAATCATTTCCAAATGAGGAAGAAAGGATCCATTACTAGAAAATATAACTCCCAAATCTTTTTTGGGATTCAACAGAAATAATTTTGTGAGAATTAATAAAATAAGAAAAATGCAAAACTTCAGATTTTTTAGAATACGAGACTAAGGAACATTTACTGAAATTAACAGTCATATTATTTAGATCACACCAAGCACTAAAATTATATATATCATTTTGAAGAAGAGTGCAATCAAACACAGATGTGATTTTTCTAAAGATTTTACAGTCATCTGTATAGCACAAAAGATAAGACGATTTTATACTACCCTTAAGGTCATTCATATAAATGTTAAAAAGCATAGGTGCTAAAATACTACCCTGAGGAACCCCCAAATTACATTTAAAATTAGATGAAATTGTATTATTAAATTTAATGTATGCAGTACAACCATGAAGAAAGGATTGAAACCAATAAACAAGCTTAGTAGAAAAACCCATTTGATATAATTTGTGAAGAAGAATACTGTGGTCTACTTTATCAAAAGCTCTTGATAAATCAAAATAAACAACAGCAAGTCTCTGCTGGTCTTCAATTGCATGAGCTATATGATCATAAATTGTTAACAAATTAGTTTCTACAGATCTATTAGGTATAAACCCATGCTGTGAAGAAGAAATGAGTTTACTAACATCTAAAATAATTTTATTATAAACACACCTCTCAAAAATTCTAGCAATAGTATGCAAAACAGAAATGGGTCTATAGTTATTAATACAATCATGTGATCCATTCTTAAAAATTGGGACCATTTTGGAACACTTAAGCACATTAGGAAAAACACAAGAGTTAAGTGATAAATTAAAAATAAATGCAAGAGGTACTGCAATAAATTCAGCTAGCCCTTTGTAAATAAATGAAGGAATATTATCATTTCCCAAACTAGAATGAATTTTAAGTCGCTTAATAGCCATAACAACATCATCCTTAGAAATATGGTCAATCATACAATGAACAGTTGAAGAATTACAAAATAATGCAATATTTAAAGATATTGTATCATGTGATGAATATACATCAGCAAAATGTTTTGAAAAGTCATTTGCACTTAAAGTGAAACCATGAGTAGCTTGAACCCTTTTCTTACTCAAACCAGACTTATTAATGAAATCCCAAAATTCTTTAGGGCTAGAAGAAATATTAACGTCAATTTTTCTAATATAATTCTGCAAATCTCTTTTATAAACATGCTTCACCAATCTTCTGAAATTAACAAAATTATTATAAAAACAGATATTCTGTGTTTTAAAATAAAGTCTACGATGATAAGACTTCCTTTTAATAATTTTAATAAGATCGCATGAAAACCAAGGAGGAAAACCCTTATAAAAAGGCTGCTTATTGGGAATATACAAATCAATAAAACTATTAAGAATCTTTAAAAACCCATCCAAGCAATGATTTACATCATTAAAAGAATACAAAAAATTTCAATTAACCTTAGAAAAGTTACTATAAAAATCAACATAGTTACCCTTCCCATAATCTTTTCTTGAAATATTAGAAAAATTAATCTTTGAATGACAAACGTTAATATAAAACTCAAAAGGCGGATGATGAGCATCAATAGGAAAATTAACAGAAACAACTTGAAAATTACTAACTACTGTTGAATTACATAAAATATAATCCAAAGTATGATGATAGGAATTAACAAATGGGTTATATTGCTTAAGTCCTAAAAATTTACAGAACTTTAACATTCTAGAAGCCTTAGAAGACAAAACCGAAAAGTGTGTAGCAATTCTACCCTGATATAAATCCGGAATATTTAAATCACCAGTAATAATAATATTATCATAGCCAATCAGAAAATCTTCAAGAGATGTCAAAAAATAATCAAACTCCAACAATCACAAAGTAGGTTTGAGGTAAACATTACCTAAAATAAATTTAAAATTGTGATTTAAAGTAATTTCACACCATGTAGATTCACAAAATAAGAAGAAAAATAAAGTTCTTTATAAAAAACATCTTTATGAAGAGCAATCAGAGTACCACCACCTCGAGAAATATTATCCATAGATCTGTCAGTTCGCAAAATATTGAATATATCATCAAGAAAAGAACAATCAGGAAATTGTTGATTTAACCAAGTTTTTGTAAGTAAAATAAGATCAAAATGTTCTGTTTCAAAAAATTGTTTAATTTGAACACATTTAGTCCTCATACCTCTGACATTCATGTAAAAACAAGAAAGGCCTACCATGTTACCCACAAAGATAATGGCAACAACACAAATAAAAACAAAAAGAGAAAAAGAAAGAGATAAAGAAAAAAATAAAAATAAAATAGAATAATAATAATAATAATAATAAATAATAATAATAGTAATAATAATAATAATAATAATAATAATAATAATAATAATAATAATAATAATAATAATAGTAATAATAATAATGATAATAATAATAATAATGATGATAGTGATGGTGATGATGATGATGGTGATGATAATAATAATAATAGTAATAATAATAATGATGGTGATGATGATGATGATGATGATGATGATAACAGCAACAACATACTTTTATTATCAATCATGTATAATAATAATATTCTAAGTAATTTTTACAAATCATGTGCAAACAAGTAATGTTTAAAACTATTAATCTTTATAGATCATGTATGTGGGAATGAAGAATCAAAGAAAATAAACACTCAGACAAATTAAACTTTAAACAAGAAAGTAATTTTAAAAAAAAAAAACATTAACAATTTATTATAGTTGAATAACATTATGATTATGATGCAACAAAATTATAAAATTTGAAAAATATTTGTAAACTACAATATCATAAAAATTAATTATTTAAAAATTAAAATATATATGTAGTAAATATAACAAGTAAATAAAATAAAATAGCCTTTATTTTGACTATCTAAAATGAAAATAAAATCTCGCAGTAATGTAATAGTGATATACATTTTTTTTTATTAATAAGGCAATAACATTCTGTTGTTTCTCTGATGATAACATAATAATGATAAATAACATGTCTTACTAAATTTAATGGTATGTTTCATAGTATTTTAAGAATTATATTTATAATTATATAATTCTTGAGAATAAGTTTAGATTAAAACACACCTATCTAAAGTTAGCACAAAATAAAATATTTAAAATTATTAAACACTTGTTTTGCATTTCAACAAAGCAATATGTTAATCTTTTAATATGTTTGAGTATTCTAATACCAGAAAATTTAAATAAAGAAAAATATAGTTATGCTTTCTTTCATAAATTAACTATTTATAAAAAAAATATTTAAAATTTCATAGCTTTTCTCTATTTTAATAGGTTCATATTTCTTATAGCAAATTTTAAGCTATTAATAAATTATATTGCTTGATATTTTATATTTCATTTACTCTATATTTTACATTCATCATCACATTCAAATCATACTTTTACCACTCTCTGTTCAAATCTAATCAAATATGCATTTAATGTTCTCTAGTATTTACAATATTTATGAAAATATCAAATCATTCCTATTCTATTTTATCATAACAAATAGTAAATAACTCACTATCATTTGGGATGGAAGTTTTTTTTATCTCATCTTGCCTGCACATAAACTACCAGCTTCTAACAGTTTAGTTGTTACTCTACAATCTTTAAAAACTATCTTTTATGATGTGATTCCAGTGATGATTGAGAGTGATTATTATGAGGGCTATGAATATGGGAACACGAAGCTCTCAAAAGTGCTATGCAATTATTAATTTGTAATATAGATTCACATATGTGCATTTCAAGTGCAATATGTAGAATAAAAATAATAACTCCAATGAGTAAAAAAACATCATCATGGATACAGTGCTAAAATGTCTGTATTTATCAGGCATCATAAATTCATGTCATGGCTTTTATCTCAGCTCATTGGGAAAACTAATATACAGTCCTTTGTTATCTGTATATTTAATAAATTCACATTGTTTAAATATAGCTCACATATAATGTTTTCAAAATATACCCCTAACACCTAGGATTTCATTTAACAATTATTCTTCTGACCACCCTCTTATATCTTCCACATGCTGAATAACTCTACTAAGATTTCAAAAAATACAAACCACACTACAAAAATAATTTCCAAATTACTTTTGTAAAAAAAAAAAACAACAACTTGGCACTTGATGATGCTTATTGAATTTTTTTAAAATAATACTTTTTTAAAAAAGATGTTTATTCTGAATAAAAAATTGTAATATTTCATATGTGGAAAAAAATGAAGGAGAATTTTAAAAAAAAATGTAAAATGCAAAAGTCCTTTTTAAGCACATTTTCTTAATTAAAATAAATACAATTTATCCAAACTGCTTCAAACACTTTTTAGTAAAACTCTTTATTTGTACATATACATAAATATGTAACAACCCCTCAATGTGATTTAAACAGTGCATCATATTTTTGGCTTATAATTTTCAATTACAATTCTTATTATTGCTCTCATAATATGTTAAAATTTTATCAGATAAATATTTCATAAAATGAAAATAATTATCATAAAATATTACAAGTGAATGCATTTCTAATTTCAGGGGAAATAATGTGTACATTAATATTTTTTTATAAATAGATATTGAAATGACTTTGCAAATTATATTTTGTATACAAAATAACAGTTACATTTCTTGAAATGATTTAAAACAAAATTATTTTCTCTATGTTAAGATCATAAATATTTTATTATGCTATAATATATCATCAGATATAGCAATACAAAAATATTAGAATATACATATCTTATATTTTATAAAAATGTTCAACTGAATTTTTAAAAGTGAAATGACATTAAAAAAAGAAACAAAAATATTAATAAAAATAAATCCAAATATACACCTTCTATTTTACATTAAGATTTTATGAATTAAAAAATAATAATTCATAATCAAAATTTTAAAATTTTTATTCAGAATAACTATATATTTATTCTACTGCAAGAGTCATAGAAAATTTTCAATATTTATCTTGATGAAACCTGTATTGATTTAAAAGATCATTTGAAAATGGACAACTAAATATAATTATGTATAAATATATGTAAATAATAAATTACATTTCAAATTTCCTAATAAATCATATATTTCTTAAAAAATGAAAATACCAAATTTTTATTTAAAACTTGATTTTGACTTCTTAAAATACATTCAGATTTTAGTTGTTGATAGCATAAAAACTGAAATAATGCTCCATTTCATAAAGCAATATTGGAAATATAAAAATTTCAGAAAATATATTTTTGGTATTAATTCAGTTTCATACATGATCAATTTAAAGTTACAATTTCTTTTACGTTATACAAATATTAATTTTCATATAATTTTGTAACTAATTTAGGAAATATACAAAGCAAATTTTTAGACTTCAATAAAACATTCAACTTCTATAAGATGTTGAGCATATTATATTGATAATAATTAGTTAAAAATTGAGAAATTGGAATTAGTTATGATGTTAAATTATTATATCAATTAGTTAAGTATAGAGATAAAGTGATTGACGTGAGATCTAAATTTTTTTTATATTGAACTAAATCTGACTTATATTGAGTGCAAACATAATATAATCTCCCAGAAACAAACCATTAGATTAACTTTTACCATGAAATATTAATCTTCTTATATAGATGTAGATTGTTTTAAAAGCACATATAATAACAAACAAGTTTTTTTTAAAAATTATAGTTATTTTATTGTTTATATTATGGTTTTATACCATGCCCATACCTACATTTCACACATGGCTTTTGTATTTATTATCAAACTAGCAGAAAAATGAGCTGTTCACATATTTATTTTTTTTAACTATCTTTTAGAATCTGTATTATTACTTTTTATCCTGATAACAAATTTTGACATAAGTCTTAATGTATTTTTTGAAATTTTACTTCACATGTGAAAAAGGCAAATGATCTTCAATAAATGTATTTTACACAGAACCAGCAGTTATCAGTTGGATTAAAATATAATCTTCCACCCATATATACAATCAGCATCCAGGTTATATTAAGATAGCAACTTCTTAAACTTTACCAGATAAGCTCTTCAATATCCCAACAATTTAACCTACCATTTCATTGAATACCATTCAAAACCCTTGTTGAATTTGATATTGTAGCCATACACATGGAGACATTACATCAATCTACGCTCTCATAATATTGAACTAATATGTATTTTTATATAGATAAAAGAGTGATTGAGTAGACTAATACTATGATGTAGTCTATTTCCAAGGAAATATGTAATTAACCTATTTATTCAATTTATTCAATGATAGACTGAGAATTCTAAGTTCAAATCCCACTATTTACTATAGCCAACATTCAGTATACTGAATGAATAGATTAATTATTTATCAAATAATTAAATATTTATAATCAAATCACTTGATAGTCATTTTTTTAAAAATGTCTATAAAAAGACTGCTTTTTATTTTCTTTACCAAATTATCTATCCAGTTTAGTTCACATTAACATCTTATTACATTATTAATATAATAATAAAGTTACTTATTAATATAAATATTTGAAATGCAGGCATTATTCATATACCTGGAGCTTAATTGTAAATAGAGGAAATTCAAACACAGACTTTCAAGCACCTTTCATTATCCACACTATATCATACCACTAATACACATGACCACATACATGTAGAAAAGATAAATAATCACCGATATATGTATTTTACGCTGTAACAGCATTCATTAGTTGGTCCAGATCATCATCTCCCACACACATATATAATCAGTGCTCAGTTTATATTAAGATAGGAATCTTCATACTTTAATCATCAGGCTTCAAACTATTCCAACCTCCAACTCTTCAGCCATCCATACCAATGAAAATATGATGATGGAATGCACAAATCCATCCCATGCTGAAACCAATATTATTCCTATGCCCATATTGACCTCAACTCATGATAATCCCTCATGTGTAATACCTTATTATTTATCTTTTCTACATATGTGTGGTCATGTGTATCAATGGTATGAGATAGTGTGGATAGTGTAAGGGTGCTTAAAACTCTATGTTCAAATTTCTTATATTTATTAATATAAAAAAAATAGCCAACTTACTTTTTTTACTAACAAGTAGTAAATTCTATTACTAATATAATGAAATAAGCTATATCCATATAAAAGAAGTTAACTTTTAATCTTACAAAATTTTTTAACTAGTTATGATAACTACTTGAAATATTATTACATTTAGGAGTATAATCACACCCAGTTTAAAAAATGATTCAGAGTGGAAAAAAGAATTTAACGGATATATGAAGTCTATAGTTCTAAAATCACCCTGAAATCACACTTGGTAATACATTTAGGATTTCTTTTTAAATGTTCCGTATTATTTAGAACAGTAATAATGATGTATAAAAAATTAAAACTTATTGTAATAAAGTTCAGCAAACAGAAGAAAAACGGCATGTCATTTTAATTAAATTTTAGTTAATATACATTTATATTGTTAAATCACATGACCGCTAAAGCAACTAACCATGCATTTATGCATTTCCAAATACTTTTGCTTCTACATCACCTTAATATTTATTCACTAATATAACTTTAGTTTAGTTTGTCATAATGCAAGAAAAATAATAGTTGTTATTTTTTTTTTTAATTTAATGGCAGTTGAGGCAGGTTTAAGAAATTAATGAAAAGTACTTCAGAGGATGTAAGGACTGTTTATAATAGTTTGTAAACAATTATGTGCTAGTATGAGATAGTGATCATGTGATGTTTAGTGGTTTAACTTTATTATTTCAATTATAATTACAATTTTGTTTTAATTAAAGGACATTTTGTTTATATTACACACACACACACACACATACATATATATATATATTAAGCAATTAAATCATCCCACATGATTAAGAAATCCAGCACTGCCCTCTGTGAACAAATATATAAATACATTAGAGTTAGTATTTCACAGAGGGCAGTACTGGATTTCTTAATCATGTGGGATGATTTAATTGCTTAATATTTGTATATTTATTTCAGTATAGCGTTATGCACTGGGATTATTTTATATATATATATATGACAAACAAAACTATTATTACTCTATTGTTAAAATTTACTGAAATGCCATTCAAAATGTAATACTAGTTGTAGGTATTATTTGTTGATTGATTCTTGGCCACCAATAAAAAATTTTTATAATTTATACAGTTTGTAACTATACCGTTTTCTAAAAAAAATCATTATAATTATTATTTAGAAAACTTCTTTGAGATTGAAACTTCACTAAACCTATCAAATTATTTGTAATTCTCTCTCTGTCTCTCTCTCTCTCTCTCTTTCTCTTTCTCCTCTCTTTATGTATATATACATGCATTTATCATAGTAATGCAGTATGGTTACTATTATATAATACAGAAAAAGAAATAACTAAAATATAATATTTTTGTAACATCAATATATAAAAAGATTAAGTTGTAAATATTAAGAAGGAAGTTTATATTAGTTTTATAAGTTTATTGGGAAAAACAATTGATATGTCTAAGTAAAAGTTGTTCTATTTACTGAGGATTGATATTTAAAATTTCTGAACAAATAAATAATCATAAGATTAATTAATGAATTTATTAAAAATGAATATATGAACTCTGAATATTAGTCAGGTATATAATTTTGTTAGATTCTGAAAATTTTAAAGTATGTATTTTATAGTTTGTTTACAAATTTATGAATATTTTGAAATGTTTTGGTAAAATAATTATTATTTTAAAGAAATAATGTGACTAAATTCAGATTTTATTTGAAAATATTTTGTGTTAAGTGAAGTCAAATGAAGAAAAATCAATGACATGTGACCATAAGTTTTAAAAGGCTAAGATAAAATATGTTATGGTGGACTAATATTTATTATTTTTTTAAAAAAAACATAAATAGTATTTTAAATTTTAAATAGAGTGTTGAAAGTTTAAAGTATTTTAAACAGATATTTATTTACACTTTTAATCCAAGTTAGAATATATGTGATTTGTTGGTTTTCTATTTATTTTAATATTTTTACAAGTGCTGCATTAACCATGCATTAAGAAAAATATATTTGTTGTTTTTAAATCTTACTATGCATTTTAGTTATCTTTTTTAATTTTTACTAATTTAAAATAATATTTTTTAAAAATAATTTTCATTTGGAAACATATACTTCTAACAAATAATTCAAATTTTCTGAAAATATAATAAATAACATGCTACTATTTATCAATGACAACAAAGTAATTATTAAAATTAGAATGCTAAATATATAACTAATAAAATTTACTTCATTAAAAATATCTAAATCTATATAGTTAACCTCATTTTAACAATGATTCATACATAGACAGATGATACACACATAGGGATAAATAAATTTTGAAAACATATATCATAACCAATAATGCAGTAATCAGCCTTAATAGAATCATTTAGCATTAACTTGCAAATAATGTTTGCTCTTGTATCAAAGCTAAATTATTAGTGAATTAAAAATGGTTCATTTTTATTTACTTTCTCCTCTATTATATGGATAGTAAATCAATAATTAGAGAATAAAAAAGTGAAACTTTTGATTAGTGGCTACTAGTTATAAAGTTTCAATCAAATCAGTTCTCAGTTTTAAAGAACAATTAGGCGTTAAATTTTAATAATTGTAATAATAAATAAATAACTATTTTATAGGACTTCTTGAGTACATATTAATATTTGTGGATTCATATATCAATGCATATTACATAATATTTTACAAATTATAAAATGCAAAGTGTTTTTGAAAAATTGAATTAATAACAGTTCTAGTGCACCAGAAAGTGATTTAAATACAGATCAAGAAGTAGCATTATTAAGATGAAAAACTGTTTTTTTTTTTAAACTACCAAATGAAATAATATTGAGATAAATTTAATTCATTTATTTAAATATTGTTTTACATATTATATCAAAACAGTATATTTTTAATTAGAAAAAAAAAACTGACTTGATTCTATTATATACAGAACCAGTTGCTCATTATAAACATTAGAGGAAAATTTAATGTCATTTAATTTCACTTGTCCTTAAGCAAAGAACTCAAAAATTCCATTTTCAATCTTTAATTATTATATAACTTGTTGTACCTGTTTTAATCTATTGATTTTATACAAAATTATTTATTTTTTTCAGCAAATATATATTTTTATTCAATTCAATCCAATATTCTGGATTATAAATATAAACTTGTATTATACCTGTTATAAATAATATTAATGTATTTATTATAAATTTGTAATATTATTTAATAAAGTATAATATTCTATTCGGAATAGCTAGGCTTAAATATAAATTCTTTTTTTTATATATGTCAAATGCGTTGAAAGGGAAGCAAATCTGGATCAGCTGCTTGGAAGACAGCCATGCTAACTACTGGGCCACCACTGCTTCACTTATAAATTCTTTAATAACTTATCTTATGACAAATTCATTACATCTACCTGATTACTAAGTACAATGGGTAACATAATTTGATTAGTTCAATGATATTGATCACCAAGAAATTATTTCCTTTCTGTTCAACTCTAATATTCTCTATGATAAATTATTTTAAAAATAAATTAATTAAGCTTTTGATATTGTTTTATTATTGACCAAATGTTTTCTTTTCATTAATATTAATTTTATTAAATCATTACAAAATAAAACTCAGTATCAGATCCAATATTTTAGCTAAAAATTAAAACAAATATTTTTTATTCAAATATGTTTTTTTTTAAAAAAATCAATAAATGTTATGAGAAGTATCCAAAATAAAAATGGAATCATTCTCTCGAGAGTAAGAACATTGTAGTACTTGCTTCCGCAACTAGATGGCTCTTTCAAGAAATGTTGAATCTACTGTTGACATCAACAGAAATCATGTTGTGACATAGTAAATGTTTTTATTAAGCGTACCTTCATATTTGTCAAATTTTTATAATGACTGAAAAGTTACAACAATATAAAATTATGTTTTCTGTTAGGGAAAATGACAGTAGAAACCGAATGCAAGAAACAGGTTACATGCATGTTTACAAGTGGTTTAATGAAAATGCCATATTCACCTTGTCATGGAAAAGGATGGTGAAAAAAGTTCAATGTCAAAACATTGCTGATTTTTTGGAAATAAATTTCATTGTTCACTCTGAATTCATTTTAAATGATGCAATGTTTTACTTTAAAGTTCTGAAAAAGTTTACATGATGCAGTAAAATGAAAATATGCCAATTTGTGGCAAGTGAAGAATGTAAGTTTTTCTACACCAACATTCCAGGGCACTATGCATATAGTACAATTTTTAAATAAAAACATCATGGCCTGACTTATTCATCAGCTATGTTCACTGCTGCGGGTAATTTTTTTATCCTCTTAAATGAGAAAAATCCACAACAGACAAAGTTTTGCAGATCTGAAAATAATAAAGTAAAAATAAGGAGCCTATAAAAGGTGTTACTTTGCAAGAGTTTCAATATTATTTTGAAAGGTATAAAACTTGTTTAAATTTACACTCCATCAAACGGACACTGCTTTGAAAGAAACTCAATTTATAACATCTAAAAATATTATTACAAAATTCCAGTTATTTTTCGATATTCTCCTGTATTTGCTAATAATTTTATACTATTGGTTTGTATACATTATAATATCTCAGTCTTCACTCTTTTCTATATAACTCATACACTACAAATGTGCCAATAAAGTTCAAGTCAATCTTACACTTTCATTGCTCTTTTATTTTTCAGGTGAAATAAATGTTATTATGTTACACACATAAATGTAACCTTAGTTTGAAATGGGTTTGTACAAAATTAATGTATACTGTTCACATCAATGACGAAGTTTTAAAATTATAAGCTATAGTCTCTATTAATAATATCATTTTATTTTTTATTTGTACGTTTATTTTTTAAGTTAAATTTTAGCTACATTTTTTTATCAAGAAATGAGCCACTTAATTATATGGTTTTAAATACCTTAGTTTAAAGTAATTAATTTTTGCTGTCAGACGACATTAATTAATTTCATAATTTTTATATAATTTAACGGGAAAAAACAACATTAATTTTTTTTAATTATAGTTAGTATTTATTAAAATTAAATGATATGTAATAATTAATGCACTAGAAAATAAAATAATACTTTTGATATAGTTGTTACATTACCGATAAAAAAAAGGCAAATATATAAAAGTTTTCCTTTTTTTATAAAAGTCCTTTAAAATATATATTTTTTTTACTTTATAATTTAATTTGAAAGATATAATTACAAATTGCATAAATATATTTATTCAACAAATACATTAAAAAGTTAGATATGATATCTATTTTCATATCATTCAAAAACATTGCCAAATGTTCTTTGTTCGACCAAATTATCTGGTTAAAAGTTTGCATTATTTTTTATTATAATAACTATTTAATTAAAATATTTTTAAAGCTAAAAAAGTAACAAAGCTTTACAAATTTGAAACATTAATATTATTATGTAAACAAATGCTATATTTTTTAATCATCATCATTTTCACTCCGTATCAATCCATTGCTGGATGAAAGTACCTCAAATTCAATTAATCCTTTCCGATCTCTATACTCTTTTTACCTCATAATCCCAGCACCTTTCATTATTCCATTAATTCAACTCACACATTGCTTCTTTCTAGTTTTTTTTTTTTTACACTTTCCTGGAATCACGCTTAAAGATTTCAACATTTCCATTTATTATCATCTCTTCTAACAATATAACTGGCGCAACTCTGCTTTTTTTTTCCTAACGTGGTTTTTCTTTTAAGTCTTAAAAATAAAAAATAAAAACAAAGAAAGAAAAATAAACCTTAGCAATTATAAATATTAAACATATTTTATACTTAATTCTGAACTTTATTGAAATAAATAAAATTATATGTCAACTGCAAAATAAATATTTAAAACATACTGTTTGTCTTAATATACAAACAAAAACATGTTTTACAATAATGTGTAATAAGTGATTTAAAAAAAAAAAATGTTTCTAATGTCTAATTGTAACTACAATCTAGATACAAAAATTAAATAAAGCTTCATGGACATTAAAAAATAGTGAATGGCAGAAACAAATCTTAATCACACAATAAACTGATACAAAATAATTGAAGAGTGCATTAGAAGCATTGTAAACAAAACAAGTGCCTCTATGGTCTAAAACTGAAATGAACTTGAAAAAAAGTATTAAGAAGTCATCAACTACAAACTGAATACCAGTTGATATTTTTCAAACCATTATGCAAAATATTGTCACCTCAGGAAATTTTCATTATTAAGAAGAAAAATTCAGCATATAGAATAAACAAAATTAATATGCCATTTATGTTTACATTCCTTATTCTCTAAATTAGATTATTAGTATATAATTGATGCCAATTGTAAAAATTTATATAATGTTGTTTTAGTTTCTTGGCATTAAAAAGAGACATTATTCAAAGTATTAGCAATACATTTTTGTCATATATAAATGTATTAATATAATGATTTTTAAATAAAATCTTTAAAAATATTAATTAAAGAATTCAACTTCATTTATCCCAGACATTTTGTACTTAATATACCCAATATTTACATAGTTTTGGAAATTTATAATTTTCAGTAAATACCAGTGCAGTTGCTCAGGATTATTCCATATAATGTCTCATTACACTATCATCTAATATGATGTTTATTTCTAAAATATTTAATTATATGAAAACAAAAGTATTAGACAATTAAATATAAACTGACAGTAAATAAGCTGTATTTTATAATCAACTGCATATTTTATTAATTGTACTTAGGATGCATAGAAAACAAAGTAAGAATGTTTTAATGAATGAATTATAAACAAATTATGTGTATTGACTGTACTTATTCAACACTTCTTGTTGTTGCAGCTGTTATTACTATGTGATTATTCACATAGTATATGAACATGGATAGGCTGCTCACCAACACACATTAGCCAGCATGGTGAATTTATTGGCTTTTTACCTTTGAGTTTAAGATCAAGAAACACCTTGGTCTTTCTTTTAAGTTGCCTGATAAGGCAGAATGAATGTATGTGTAAATGATAAATATTTTCCAATAGATATATACAATCATGACAGGCAAAAATAAGTCATGGCCCTTATTCCCAGGAGGATGTAAAGTCACCAATGAAGGCAGTGGTTGGTGACCAAAGGTGGAAGGTGCTAAGCATCCCTTGGTTGTGGACCCATGCTGCTATTTGATGATGACTTTCACTTTAGGTACTTACAACTGCAGATCATTTTAAAGTAAAGAAAGATTGTAAGAATGAGAAGAACTGTTTTATATTAAATAGGACATTATTAGACTTTGTGAAGTTAGAAGAAAAGGTGAAAAGACAATTCATTTAAAAAGTGGATATGTATTCTATTATAAAGACCCAAATATTGGAAATACAAGTGGAGTAGGATTCATTATAAATAAAAAGTGAAAGAACAGCATTGTGGAGATTGATGGCATAATGGACACAGTGATAAGATTAGTTATACAATTTAATTGAAGATACCAAATGTAGACAATTCAGGTTTATGCCTCAACAAGTTCTTATAATGATAAAGTTGTTAAAAGATTTTTATAGAATGTACAAAAGGATTTTGTTCAGAGTAAACAAAATTTTAAAATTGTTATGAGAGAATTTAATGCCAGAATTGGTAAACAAATGAAACATAAAAGTGCTATAAGTAATTTTAGTTATGGCAATAGAAATGAGAGAAGATATATACTTGTGGAGTTTGAAGAAAAAACACTTTATATTATGAATTCTTTTTTGAGAAAATGTTAAAAGGCAAGCATCCAAATGAAGATATAGCACAATTGGATTATATTTTGACTAGCAGAAAATACATATTTCAAGACTGTAATGCACATAATAATTTAACACATGAAATACTTATTAACTAGTAAGATGCAAGATACATGTTAATGCAAAACTAAAACACCAAATTTATTATGAAAAACCATATTTACAGTTGATATTCCTAGTCTTCTCAAACGTTCTAATGAATTTAATTTAGAACCTGTACAAATTGGTTTCAAGTATTAGAAGATTTTGAACATGATTCAGATTTGAAAGAAATTAATAAAATAACTGATACATTTTCAAAAATGGCAACAAAGATAGCTGGTACAAAAAGCAAGCAGCAATTGATCAATAAAATCTCTACTGAGATTAGAGGATTTATGAAGAAAAGAAGGAATATGAAGATATATAAAAATGATGTATTAAAAAACATTGAATACCTTGAATTTTGTAAAATTTTGTGGAAAAGAGTTGAAAATAGTATAATAAAGTATAACTGTGAACTAGCAAGGAAAGCTGTAGAAAAGAATAAAAGTCTCAAGTGTGTAAAACAATATTTTGGTATTCATAGAAAATTTATATCTGCAATAAGGAAAAAAAAGGAATTATTACTAAAAAGAGAGATAACATCATGAAATGAGTAGAATAAAGAACATATATCTCTTACATCTATTATATCTTCTGAATTGCTCAGAACTTTAAATGAAGAAGTGAGACATGCAATTAAATTTATGAAGAAAGAAAAGGCTCTAGATAATGAAGGAATTATAATTGATATATTAAAAGAAACAGGTGAAGAAATAGAAAAAAAATTAGCAAAGTTATATATCAAATGACTAAATGATAAAGATGTACCAGAAGATTGGAAGAATGCATTATTAATATTAATATTTAAAAAAGGTGATAAAGAAGATATTAGAAATTCCAGACATATCAGCCTTTTATCAGTTTTATACAAAAAATTTTACTAAGATAATTACAATTCGTCTACATAGAACATTGGATTTTCACCAACCAAAAGAACAAGCTGTATTTAAAAGTGATTTTAGTACAATAGATCATATTCAGGTATTGAAAGAAGTTATAGAAAGACAAATAAATATGAGGTGCCATTATGCTTTGGATTTGTAGATTATAAAAAGGCATTTGATTCTATAAACATTTTTTCAGTGTTTAAATCATTAGATTATAAAAATATAAAATATTTATAAAAATCCAACAGCAACAATTAGATTACATAATAATACTAAAAAAGTCAACAGTGAGAAGTATGTAAGGCAGGGTGATGCCATATCTCCAAAACTTTTTACAGCAATGCTGCAAAAAGTATTTTGTGGATTAAAATAGCAAGCTAAAGAGGTAAAAGTAAATAGATATTATTTTAGTTATTGAGATTTTGAAGATGATGCAGTTTTTTTTTTTAGATAATGCTTTAGAGCTGCAGGAAATCTTGCAGGAGTTTTCAGATGAAAGTAAAAAAGTAGGCCTAAAGATAAAAGTTAAAAAGACTAAAGTAGTGTTCAATGTTTTTTCTCAAAATATAAAAATAAAGATTGATTATGATGAGTTAGAACAAGTTAACAGCTACAAATACCTTGGTCAGATTATTAGTACATATGGAAACATAATGGATGAAATTAATCATAGAATTAAAATTGGTTGGAGTGCTTTTGCAAGAAATAACTTGATACTAAAAGGAAATATACTTATCTGTTTGAAAAGGAAAGTGTTTAATAAATGTGTTTTACCAGTTCTTACTTATAGATCTGGGATTTGGACACTTAATAGAAGAGCAATACAAAGACTTCAGACCACTCATAGAAGTATGGAGAGATGCATGTTAGGAGTAAAATGAAGTGATCAAAAATGCAATATATGGGTAAGAGAACAAACAAGTGTTACTGACCTTAATGAAAAAATTAAAATACTGAAGTGAAGTTGGGCTCTCTATATTTCTAAAAAAGATGATGAAAATCTTAAACTGGATTCCAAAAGATTATAAAAGACCCAGAAGCAAATCACATGTGAGATGGATGGATGAAATAGGAAAGTGTGTAGTGGATGATGTGGAAAAGAGAAGCTAATGATCGGAGAAGATGGATTGAACTTGGAGAGACCTTTATCCTGAAATGGATTGATGATGATAGTTATGACTTCAGGTAAAAAAAAAACAAAAAACTATTTATTGTTGTCTCTAGGCATACATAATTATGGGGTATTTAAGACTTATAGACACGCGTGATTATGAAACATTTTTATTATATATGTGACCAAGTTAGCATTTTGTATTTTCGGTTTGTATATATATATATATGGAGAGAGACAATGAGAGAGAGAGAGAGTGAGAATGGAAGATACAACAATAAACTTAACTAAGAATTAAAAAACAATAAATAAAATGATATTCTAAATACTACATGTATATTTTTGTTTTTATTATTGGAGAACATAATTTTGAAATTGGTGGTCGAGAGGTCAGAGACAGCAGCTTTACAAGCAGAAGTCCCGGGTTAGCGGATTCGCTTCCCGGCTGATGCTTTGACACATGAGAACATAATTTTGAAATTAAGACATTTTTTTTTAAAAATAACGTCTTCATTCATATGTTTCAACAATCTTGCGTTAGAGTAGAAGTTTAAATAAATGTAAAAAAAAAAAAATATTATCACTAACTGAGGTTTTATGCCTATTTTAATCTATTTAATTAAAGGAATGAAAAAAAGTAAATAAATAGGATTTTATTTATTTATTTTTGTTTCACAAGTTTTATTTTTTTTTATTAATGTCAAATTTGATTATTAAGAAATGATTTTTGGTATTAATAACTGTGTTTTCTTTTTAATTCCATAAGAAATTTCAAATATTTATTAAAATGATGCAGTGTTAAATAAAACAGCAAGGTAAATAAGATTTTCTTAATCAGAAATGTCATTTCCGGTCATATGCTCAGGAATTTAAAATTATTTTTGTTTTAATATTATTTGTTTGAATTTGTTTAAATGCAGTTTTTCAGACGTTTTTCAATAATAAACTTAATATATATATATATTTCTAATATTTTTAATTCTAAATCTTCGGTCTCCTATTATATATTATCATAATCATTTTCAACTATTACTGGTACTCCGAAGCATGAAAATTTCTACACGTTTAATACTCTTTCTTCAATCTTTATCATATCTTTTCTGCAACTCACCATAAACTTACTTATTTTAACTACCCAGCTCACATAAAATCATGTTCTCAGTCTTTTACAATCTTTTGGAATAATGTCTAGTGTGTCACCTGCTCATCCGTTGTCATCTTTTCTAGTAAATACCTAACCCAGATCAAGTTTATCATCTTAATTACTTCAATGGCATCAGTGATACCTGTTTGTTATTGATTCGTGTGTTTTGTTTTTCATTTTTTTGGTTACTCTTAACTTGAATGTATTCATACTTTATTGAGTCATATATAATCTCTGTATTGGTTTTCATTTATAAGTCCAAATTTCAGATTCATAAGAAAGAACTAGTAAAAGTTATTTATAAAAACCTTCCTTTTCAAACACATGGACATATTCACTTTTAATATTATTTCATTTTTAACAAATTAACTCTGAGCTTATGATGAATTTCATCTGTACTAATAATTTGTTTATATTTGTAGTCGTGAAGTTTTTTAAATTTACAATTATTAATCTTTAATTTCTTCTGTAGAAAAAAAATCCATTGAACATTAGTTTAATCTTTTTAGCATTTACTTTTAACCTTATTTTCATATTTTCCTCTGATAATTCTTGCAATATTTTTTGGAAAGCTCACATCATCACAAAGTTTTTATGGCTTAAATAATCTCCATTTATGTTTACTAATTTAACTTTCCATTTTAATTCATGAATACTTATTTTAAAACAGTTTTATAACAATATTATACACCCTTTTCATTGTTTATTTTCTTAGTATAATTATATAATCTAATCATTTCTATTTTATTTTTAGTATGACAATATT
Source organism: Epiperipatus broadwayi (assembly GCA_028023455.1). Taxonomy (NCBI): domain Eukaryota; kingdom Metazoa; phylum Onychophora; class Udeonychophora; order Euonychophora; family Peripatidae; genus Epiperipatus; species Epiperipatus broadwayi. The sequence continues at coordinate 4,817,050 of JAQFVV010000084.1, read as the reverse complement.
TGAAATGTATATTTTGATGATCTAATGCTTCAATCACCTGTAGAAAATATCAAAATTTATTTATACCATGAACTTGTCTTGTAGGACATAAATGAACTTTATGAGTCAGTGCCTAGGGACCTATCCATTAGCATCATATAGGATATTTTGCAGCAAAGTAATTCTGATCATCAAGAAAAGATATCATAATTGAGGCTTATAAATGGATTAACAATGAAATAATAGCTTGTACCAAGGAAAATTTTTACAAAATGACAAGTGGCTGTCCCATAAAATTTCTTCTTAGGGAATTATTAGCAAGCTGGTTCTTTCAAAAGTTGAAGGTCTCATTTCATCTAAATACTTGAATCTATCAGTAAATGAATTCTTTATGAAGAGATAAACCATAATAAAATAAAAATTAAAGAGGCATTTTTTTGTAAATAGGAATAAAATGCAGTTAATAAATAGACAAGCTGCTAACATTAAAATACAAGATTCATGGGATTTGAATTGATGACTTTTGCTTTGTTTTTTTTTTTTTCTTAATTTAATCGCAGTTGAGGCAGGTTTAAGAAATTACCGAAAGTACTTCTGTGGATTTAAGAATTGTTTATAATAGTTTGTAAACTGTTAAATTTATTATTTCAATTATATATATATATATATATATATATATATATATATATATATATATATATATATATATATATATATATATATATATATATATATATATATATTGTACCCTTTTGTTTAGGTTAGAATGGATTATTTGTAATAATTTACTGAAAAAATTTAAATTTTGAAGTTGGGTAAGAGATGATGTATGTTGTGTGTTAATAATCTTTGAATAATTTAGTTAAGGCAAGTAAAATAATTGATGTATAGTATTAGGTTGGTGTTTGTAAGAAAACAGTTAACCAAAAATCATTATAAGATTATATGGTTGGGAGAACTGGCCATAGTAAATACTGATTTAATAAGTCTTAAAAATAATAATTAGGGTAAATTTTAAAAGTAGTGCTTTAAAGTTAAACAAATAGATTTAGTAATAATAATTGTATTTAATGGCTGTATTTTAAAATCATTTGGTTAAAAAATAATAATGTGGGAGAAAAGTGTAATTTTTTGGTTTTATAATATTAAAATAATTATTTTAAAATTGTGCTATAATAGTGGTTATGTAACATTTTATAAATTAAATTATTATTTTAGTTCTATTTAAATTATTAGCACCTTATTTAGTTTTGTAAATTATGTGGCACAGACCTGTGTTTGAAAATAGAATAATATTATCTGTTATAAATGTTAAATTGGATTTTAAAAGTGAATATAATAAATAAAATCAGATTTATGTTTTTTGTTGAAAATAAATATGTTAAGTTCAAAATAAAGGTATAAATGGTAATAAATATTGAAATGTGATTTTTAAAAATTATTTTAGAGTCTTTAGTAAGTGAAAATAAAATGTGAAAATTAAGTAAGAATTGAATAATATAATAAAAATAAATATTTAGTAAATTATTATTAACTTTAACTTTAAACCAATATTTGTGATCCTGGATAATTTGAGGCCAGGATTGTTTAATGGACCAATCAAAATTGGAATCAGCTGGAGTATTTAAGAGCTGTTTACATTTTGGCATATGATTATTGAGCTGTTATCTCATTCTACCGACATGCTATTATAACATTGTTAGTATTTCAACAATTTCGATAAAGTATTTAGTAGTGTAATAATCCATTTTATTTAGTTTCAAATTCTATAAAAATACAGCAGTTTATTATTACAAGATCATGATATGGAGGAAGAGGGCTAAAAATATTAAATAATTCCTTACTTAGCTGATTAGTTTTCGTTCAATTTGTCATCAACTTAAACATGAAGAAGTCATCACTAAATATAAAAAAATTAATGGAAGTATTCAAATATTATTATTGTATAAAGTATATAATTTTGCCTATATTGATAAGTCATATTGATTTACGATTAAATTTTATAAAAAGAACGTCACGGAAAAAATATATATATATAACATTTTCATTAAAAGATATAAAGTTAAATGAGATAATATATTTTATGAAGAAAATTTATTTAAAATACAATGGAAAAATACTTTTAAAGGAAAAAAAAACTTTTAAATATGACCGAACAATTATTTTAGAATGTGGAGATATTTCTTTCTGAAGAAATACTGGAAATATTTTAAAATTGAAGTTTTCCTAGAAAATATAAGATCATTTGCGAGTATGTGACTTATATCCTATTTTTAAAAAAATATTACAAGTTAGTCATTAAGGTATGCGGGTCATACAAAAATTTATTTAAGTTATTTGGGAAAATAATTTAAGGTATTTGAAAATATTGGGAGAATTATTGGTTGTATCAGAAGATATTAAACCTCAGTAAATATGGAAAAGTTACAAGAATTTGAAAAATTATCTTGATGAAGAGTAGTTAAAATTAGATATTTACCTAACAATATATGTTTAACTATTTAAAGTTTTGGAGATAAGAAAAGTATTAATTATATTAGTGTAAGTCTTATAGAATAAAAGTAAATGTACCTATTTAACTTGAACTGTCATTTTGGATTATATATTACAACGTTAAGAACCAGAGCATGCATGAATATTGACGTCAAAAGTGTGTTACTAATGTTTTTTACCAGGAGAAAAGATACTTCCTGTAATGAACTTATTATCAAGAAAAAAACATTTCATTGTAAGAAATTCTAATAAAGTTATTGTAAATATGGTTTTAAAATTAATTTTTTACTAACACAATTATAGTAATATTTATTCATAGTATAAATATAGCATAGAAACAGAAAACATTAAATTATTTACTAACTTAGTAATTAAATTTTATTGTAAAAAAATCTTTAACTTAGTATATTTTAAAGTGTGATAATGTGGAATAAACGATAATAAAATGTTTATTTAGATCGTACTCCAGATGACCTCACTAAGTAATTGCCAACAGAAATTACTTATGGTAATAATGTAAATTATTAATAGTTTTAAAATGTGTTTGTTCTTTTGTATGGATGGATGCGTATATAAAACACACACCTACACATAATTTATCATTTGTTTAGTTATTTAAGAATATTCATAATTTTAATGATATCGTAAAGATATTTAAACATAAAAGAAATATAAGTATATGATTCTATTAAAACTGAATTGAATGTTTTGTTGAATAATTTAAAGTGTTAAAAATATGACACTGATTCTGATTGTTTGTTCTAAAGTTTGAGAACTATGAAAGAATGAAATAATCTTGTCTTATTAGTTAGTTAGACTGTTATTCTAAAAAAGAATTTATTTGTTATTATAGAAATGAGAAGATGAATTTAGCGATGTAAATTGGTGAATTTTAAATGCTAATATCTTAGTATTAGGTTATATAAGACCAGGATAATATTGTATGTAAAGTTTATTTATATGGGAAGAAGAATATACTATATTGATGTTTATACAAGTATAGCTAACATAGCCTTATATCTTGTGTATATTCATGGCAGTGTTTATTTTTCTATGTGTTAAAGCTTAATGTGCCATAGTGCTGTATGAATAGCCTGGACATTATACTTGGTAGAAGAGATTATTAAACAAATAAGTTATACCTCAGTTCATGTACACTGTGCCCATGATGGTTAGTTGATAAAGGTGTTAAGTTGAAGTTATAGTTTACCCCATATGCCTACTAGTTTATGTGTTATTGAAATTTATTGGATTACATTGTAAAAGATAGTTGTTTTAAAATTGGAAATAATAAATAGGTTTGGAAATAGAGAATTGTTAAATTGGATAAGATAAGTTATGTTGCTTAGATTATAATAAGTGTAAAAATTATAACATAATTTCATCAGTGAAAGAATCATAAAATTTTTATAGTTAAAAATAATATTTATTTATTTTTTTTATAAAATAAATAGTTGATAATTTAAAAGAATTTATAATGATATTACTTAATTATTAAGAATTTTTTAAAAAGACATACTTATAATGCATATTTTTATTTATGATTAAAGGTAATAGACTGAATCGTGTTGAATGAATGAAAGTAGTCATAAGTTTTACAAAAATAATTTTATAACTACACACTAATACATATATGATATTTAAAGTTTAAAGTAATAATTAGTAAGTAGCTTAGTTTGATGGTATGCTATGAATTAAGGTTGTTACAGAATAATAAATATTTTTTTAAAAAACTAAATAACAAAGATAAGTTCATAGTAAAAGTATTACCTATATTTTTTTTTAAAACCTATAAAGTAATAATATCGAATAACTGTAATAAAAAAGTTATATAATGATATTTTAAAAAAATAAGAAATATTTTAGTTAAGAAATGTTCTGTATCTTATGTTTTAAGTTATTTGATTTGTCTTGAAAAAATACCTGAATATGAATTAATATAATTCTATCAAAATGTAAATAATGTAAATAATTTTATTGTTAAGTTTGTTAATAAAATTGTTCAATGTGTTTTATAAGTCTTGGTGTTGACTCAATTTCTTCACATTGCAATTACATAATCACAGATAATTATAATGAAGATATTTGCACATCATAAATAAAATTTTTATTTAAGAGTTATACTATTTTATTAATATATTTTATTTAAGAAGTTTTACTTATTGTATTGTTATGATGGTCATGGAATAATTACCAAAGATTTACATTAAATTATCTTAGTAATGATTGCCACACATTCTCAGATTGTAATATCATACTAAATACATTATCTAAGATGCCATATGGATAATAGAAAATTACATTACATTTGATTATGTGATATCTAAGAACAACATTATAAGTAAAAAAAAAGATAGGAGAGTGAATTATAGATTAAAGATTAGTATTATTATTTGTTATTATTAATATTATTAAATTGTAGTTAGGAATGATATTAAAACCCTTATCATACTTGATTACAAAAGTTATAATTAATTTATCATTATTTAAAGAGAACCTGAGATAATTTGAGTTAAATTAGTTTTGAGAAAGATATTTAAATTAATTTGTTGAAGGTAATTTACTTAATTAGTTTTGATTAAAGATGTAAGAGTACTATAAATGTAGTATTTAAGTAATAGGAATAAGGATAGTATTCTTATGCCATTAAGGTGATATCCAGTGTGAGATTATCTTAATGTATTCGCTCTATCACCTGTAAACTCACTTCATAGTCTCATGATTTGATTAGATCTTCATTTATTTCATTTTATAAACCAGAACTATATTATTATTTATTAAGTAAGTTAATTTAATCATTGACATTCTTAAAAAAATATAGTTATTGTTAATTTAAATACATTTTAGATAAACATAGTTATTTATCTGAGCTAGATCAAGTGATTATAATTTTATATTTCCTGGAGGTGAGGGTACAATATATATATATATGAAAAAACAAATACAAGTTAATCACGTAACCTGCTATCACTTGTTATTTATGTCCAAAAGATGGCGCTATACCAAAACCGCCGAACAAGTGTAAGATTTGTTTTACATAAACGAAAAAAGAGTCAGAAATTAACTACCTCTTTCATTTGCTCACTCCCAGATCAGCTGATTTCAAGCTGGTTTGCTATCCTCAGTGGGAGATAGAGTATAGAAACTAGATCTAAACACTGACTCTCAAGTGTTTATGCAAAACGTTTCTATCAGATTGCAAGCTAAGAAATTGTTGATATCTTTTAAAATATTACATTATAAATGTATTCAATAGTTTACAATATATATATATATATATATATATATATATATATATATATATATATAATAGTTTACAATATATATATATATATATATATATATAGTAAACTATTGAATACATTTATAATGTAATATTTTAAAAGATATCAACAATTTCTTAGGAAAAATCTTCAATCGCACATGAAAAAAAAAAAAAAAAACAAGAAAGGAGATCGCCATTAAAAAAATTGAAGGAGAAATCAATTGTACTTTATATATTTATTATATTCATTCTTTAGAATATTTAAATAAACTACTAGATTGGAACTCATTAGCAATGGCGGGGTAAATAGAATATATCACAGTCAAGGATGACTGCACTGTCTTTTCTATTATCCTGGTTAAGCAATTACTCAATATATATATATATATATATATATACTTAAATGGTGACCCATATAAAAGGGCACAATATATATATATTTATATCATGTCTGGAGCTAAACATTCAAGATAGATATTTAAAAACTTATAATTATAAACTTAGTAACCATTCTGAAACAAATGGAATTAATCAGTCAATATAATAAATTCAATATTTAAATTTTAAGGAAGAAATGCATTGGAACTGATAAGTCATCATTAACCTAATATTTTCTTCTAAATTCAGCTCATGAAAATATGCATTAAAATGTTAGAAAGAAGTAAAAAATAAAAATAAAAAAAGAAGTGGGACTTTTAAAGGGTAATAAACAATTTAATTAATTTAAATGATATGACTATATATATATATATATATATATATATATATATTGAGATCGATATTATTTTTTAAAAAAAAAAGAAAAGTTAATTATAAAATAACTTTGTTATATTTAACTTGTCTTGCTCTAACTCAAGTATTATATAAATATCACAAAATCAACATTATGTATTTGAAATTTAAAAACAAAGAGTGTAAATTTAAATTGCATATGGGTTATTATTAATTTCTATAATAAGTTAGATTTATCTTTACAAATTTTACTAGCAAAATGTTTATTATTTGTATATATATCATAATTCTTTTGATATTTTTTTTTATTATTATTTGATTATTAGATGTGATCTTAGGAATCATGAATCAAATTGAGTTATTAAAAGGTTATTTAAAGTCACAAATATGAAATACGTCACATATTGATACTATATTAAGTGTTAGGTTAACATTAATTGGCTGAGTTGCCAAAGATATATTATATTGTTAGGCCTAAGTGAGCTTTGTTATAGATAATAAATCCGAATATTCTATGCTTGTGGTAGCAAGCATGATTCAAAGTGGATAATGTAGGTAAATCCTTATAGTGTAATGCAATGAATTCTTTGTTATTTTTTTTTAATGTAATGTTGTTCAATTGACTGACCTAGATTTGTGAGCATATCTATAATCTAATTTGTTAATTGTACAAAATTTTACCAGATAATTATTTATTTATTTATCTATTTTTTTATTTTATCTATTTTTTTATTTTAATTTTATATAACAACTTTTCTGCAAGACATAAACATCAATACATATATTTTATTGTACACAATATATTTTTATTTATTTAATTTGTATTTATGGTATATATATATATATATATATATATATATATATATATATTTAAATATAATATAATATATATATATATATATATATATATATATATATAATATACAAATCAGTATGTATATCAAAATACAGTACAATTTATATAAATTATATTCTTTTAGAAGTACTTTCGACTATACACTTTGTAGTCTTTATCAACTATATAACGTTATATAGTTGATAAAGACTACAAAGTGTATAGTCGAAAGTACTTCTAAAAGAATATAATTTATATAAATTGTACTGTATTTTGATATATATATATATATATTGATTTGTATATTACATATATTGTGAAACGAATACAGATATCAAACTTTATTTATTTATATATATATATATTAAAAGTTGAATATTTGGAAAACCTAAATATTAGTTTATATTTATAGCAATTTATATTTACTGTGGACAAATACATCTTTGCTTATTTAATTGATACTTATTACAAGTATTTAATTTTTTTTCTGTTTTTGTATTTGGTCTATATTTAAAAAGAACATTTCAAACACAGATACTATTAAAAAAAAATGAAACCATAATTTAGATATTAAGTATGTACCATTTGTTCCATAGGCAATGAATTTGTGTTTTATTTGGAAATGTATTAATATTTTGTTCTTTCTTTTTAGTGCCAGAGTCATTATGAAGTTTGGTAATTTCATAACTTAATGTACAATAATTTCATATTTTAGTTATTATTTAACTTTGAGGTTATTTATACAAGCCAATGTCAGTTGATTAGTTAACTTTATTAGAATGTTTAATTGTTAATTTTTCAAATTAAATGATGTTAAAGTGATAAGTATGGTTTATTAAATATCAATTTATATGAAAGTATTTAAAATTAAAATTTTAAAATATTGAGTTTAACTCATTGAGAATTGTTCTAATTTTAACTGATTTTAAATGTCAGTCAATAGCTAAATTTATTTTCATTGTATTAAAAATGCTTATATTTTTTCCATTAATTTGTATAGCACTTTAATTACCTGAATTTTATTTTTTTTACCTTTTTATTTCTTTGATAAGAGATTTTTTAACTTTTTTTAATTTTTAAATCTTTCATCTATGTAAAAATTCTCATTGATGTTACCCAAATAAATAATACCTTATTCATTTCAATATCAACCACTCCTGCCTACAGAATAAAAGATTGTAGTTGCATTAATTTTCTTATGCCCCTTAGGCATTTTATAATTTTCTTACCCTGATATTGATCATTGATGTAATATTGTTCAGCTATTGATATTAATCTTATGGGAGATTGATTCCATTATTTTCTTGGGTAGTGAATAATGTGTATGTTCATGAGTATGATTGAATCTCTGCTGGTTAGAATTATTAAAATTTAAAGTACATCTTTTGTATGAAAATATTCATAATGTTACTTTTCATCTGAATAATGTATTTCCAGATCTATAACCCCTAATATATCAGCTATCTTTTTAACAGTTAATTAGTTGTTAGCCAATACTATGTGTTGAATATTAGCCAGCAAATTGAGCTTTTTAAGATGAATAATACATCTTTTTGATAAAGTAAACGGCTGATATTTGAATGTAATACAATTGTAGGCATAGTGCTATATAAAAATAAATGCTTATTTACATAAATTAAAAGCTGTAAATCTATAAATTTCCCATCTGCCTTAAACCAACTGTGATAGGCTTTTACCAATGTTTGGCTTGTATTGTCTTGATATACCTGCTGCAGTATATTGATCTGATACTTGTCACTTCAGAAGCATTGTATTATTGCCTCTGTATACTCATTATAGATGTGTGGATGGTAATACCTTAGTTCCACCAAATGTTTGACTGCATGACCCAAATAATTTCTGCTAATGATGTTTTCTTTATCTGTTAAGCTATCAAATACAAATAGTTCTGGGAGTCCATTTAAATAATCAAGTGAATTTTCACATAATAATTCTTTAAAGGTATTAACTCATACCAATTTTGATATGAAGATATTGTTCATGTTAGTTAGTATATTATTTATTATTTGATTATCCTCTCTTTTATTCACATCAAGTGACTGGTTAGTTGTTTAAGGTTAGTTTACTTCTCCATATCTATGCAGAGTAATATTATTGATATGGTGGTGATCCATGTGTATATTCTTTTTAAGTACCTTTTTTTTCATAATATATAGATAATGCATGCTTTTTTAATTAACTTTCAATTCTTTCTTTGACATTCTTGTTATGCTAGCTTTAAATTTTATAGTTTGTGTTTTGAGGATGTCTCTTAATTATAAAGTTTTAACATAGTTTCTATATCTGTCAATAGAAATTGAATTATTTGATGTGGTATCATACACTCTGTTGGTTTATTATACATTTTTTGAGATTTATATGTTTTGACTCTCACACTTTTGTAGTTTCATTGTCAATGTTTGTTGTGTTCATTTGAGTCTTTTATTTCTTTTAACATTATTTTTTAAAAGTGGATATTACAAAATGTCTAAAGATTGGCCTGTTGTTGCATAAAACTGCAATTTTGTTTTGTCTACATATGAGAGTAAAATTTTAGATATGTGTATCTTTAATAGCATTAACATTACAGAAGGTTTGTAGATGATGTTTTTTTTTTTTTTTTTTTTTTGTGAACATACCAATACTATAAATATGCTTGTAGATGAGTTAAATAATTTGAATGGCTTGAAATGGATTATAGAAAAAAAAAAAAGCAAAACAAAATATTAAGTATTTTGATTTATTTATTACAAGAGATAGTAGTATGTAAAGAAATAAATTAATAATCAAATCATTGCACCAAGAGGATATATAAATTGTAAGTCAAAAGTATCAATTATGCATAATATGGCAAGTTTTAAACTTTTTTTGTTTTACCATGAAAAATTATGTTGTTGCCAAAGTGGTAAATTAAAAAAAAAATTTGCAAAAGAATTGCTTGAAGATGCCTATAAGAGTGAACAGTTGAAAATTGATAATAAAAAATGTAATAAAAATGGATATCTATTCCATATATTTCAAATTCTCAAATAAAATTTCTTAAAATATGTAAAAATGTTAATGTTTTATTTTGTGTTTCGTATAAAGTTTATAAGTTAGTGAATAATTCTAAAAGTGTCATACCTGTCAAGCAAAGAAGTAATGTTGTTTATCAAATTTTTTGTAACTGTATATTATTATATATATTGGTGACTCAAAATGCAGTTTAGGAAAAAAAACTAAAGGAACATCAATTGTTATACAAGCCTGTAAATAGTAAAAATAATAACAATTTAATGACTGTTTCCGTCCTTTTGGATCATAAAAAGACACATGAACATAAGTTTAAATTTGATCAGAAATTATGATTCTTCAGGAAAATCGAAACTATAATAAAAGAAAAATTCAGGAAGAAATTTTTAAAAATAAAAATAAAATGAATATAATTAATAGACAAGCCACAAACATTATAATTTGGGAATCCTGGGATTTGAGTTGATGACATTTGATTACATTATATTTTTTGAATTTAAACAGTAGATGAAGCAGATTAAATAATTAACTGAAAATACTTCTGCAGATTGAATAATTGTGTATAGTAGATAATATCCATTTATTGTTTTATTGTTATTACAATATTTATTAATTAACAGATATTTTATTTGTATTTTATATTTCTCTTATGACATATTTCAGTGTATTATTTTTTTATATAGTAGCAACATTAAAATAGTATTTTAGGAATGATTTTTCTTCATACTTAAATTGGTTAAAATAATTTGATATTTGTATAACGGTAATAAAGAATAACAATTATTAAAATAAAAACAAAGAAAAATGGAAATTTAACACAAGCATTCACTAAAGGTATTATAAATATGGGCAATGTAAAAGTATTAAATTATAAAAACAGATAGCATGATGAGTAAAACATGATAAACCATATACAATTTGTGCATTTTAGTGAAAATATCCAAATAAATACCTTCTAGGTTAAATATTCTTAATTTCTGTTACATTATTTTGTGCAGTTTTTTTAATGATTTATATTTTAAAATACAATTTATATAACGGTATCAAGAATTATAAACAGTGTTAAACATTAACAATATATTGGTTTTGTAATTTTTAAATAAATGTATCTATATCAAAAAAATTTCATTTTTGTAATTGTGCATATAAACATTTTTTTTTACATTAATAATAACATACTTTTCATTAATGTTCATAGGTCAGTTTATTATTAACAAAAAAAAAAAAAATGTTGGATTATTTATCAAGATTAATGTGATTGTTTTTTTTTAGCTAAAAAATGTAAATAGAAATATTTTGTTCATTTTTGTTTTTATGTATTAATAAAATAGTATTATTTATTGTAATATGTAAAATAAATATATTTAATTTATGCAACTAAAATAAAATAGCTGGAGTTTATTTTATTTAAAGTGAAATGTTTAGTACAGATATCAAATGACAAATATTGAAAAATCAAATAGGTTGTAATCAATAATAGAATAATAATATAATTGTCTTTTAAGTAGACAAAAAATTGTAGCACGGATTACATAATAAATTGATAACCTTAATTTGCTAAAAATATCTCTTTTGATGTGTATAGTTGTTTTTTTTTTTACTATTTTATACAAACTGTTTAACAAAATATTGTTTATAGCTTTATGTATCAAGGATTTGATAAATAAGTATTTCTTGTCATATACTCATGATACACATACTTATTTAAAAATAATTAAACCGATTATCATTACATTTTAATGATCATGTAATATATAATCATCAAATTAATACAGTGAATTAGAGTCCACTTATCTTTAGCTTTGAAATTTATCTCTCTCTAAATTGCATTACACTTTCTTTCTACATTATTAAAAACAACATTTCGTTTATTTCATGTGAGAATATTATCTATTACAAAGCTACAAATATTGATTTAAATACTAATATTATTATGAATACTTATTTTATATTTCCCTTACAGAAACAAAAAAAATATACAATACGAATATAAACTTTTACGTAAGATTTTAGACTTACTTTTTTCAAGTATAACTGATTTCAGTGATATAAAACTATTAACACAAGAGTATTTATCATAATTATTATTTTTTTAAAAAATTTTAAAATGCTTTAAACTATTCTTTGCAATGAAAAATACCAGTTGTGATTTTATTTTGTTTGTTTAATTTTTTTAAAAAAAATAGTATTGTTTTTAAAGCAATTATGAAGTGAAAAATTTATAATTACTAACGTCAATTTAAACATATATTTTAATTCAATTTCGAAAGCAATTTCAAATAAAAACATGAACTACTTGTGAATTTTTTAAATAAATATATTATTCAACACAACACAATTATATATTGCATTTTTAAAAATAAAACTAGATTTTTGTTTTACATTTTTAGATCCTTTTTTTTTTTGTATTTCTAAAGCTGATTTACATATATAAAAATATCATAAATGTAACTTAAATTAAGTGATATAAAAACTGAAAGATTTAAAACTACAATAGTTTACTGTAATAATTATTTTCTAACTTTAATTTTTTTTAATGTTTTAGAATATTTTGTAAAATGAAATAAAAACAAACAGTTGTAATTTTATTCATTTATTTATTTATTTTAAAAAATATTACATTGTTTTTAAATCAATTACACAGTAAAAATTTATGGATTAAAATATCATTCAACCCAGTTATATTTTATATATTTTTTAAAAAGTATATATTTGTTATAAATTTTTTGATTTGTTTTTAAAAAGCAGAAGATAAAAACTGTATAACTGATTAAACATTTTAGATAATTTGCCATATTTTAATTTTATTTTAAAATATATTTGTTTTAATGATAAACACAGAAATCATTTGATGTATTTAACAATTATTATCACACAAAATCAGCAGTTATTTTTTAAAAAACTCACTTTCTCAAACAATTTAAATATAGTTTAGATTACAAAAAATAATAATAAATATGTTATTTTGAAAAAAAAAACATGAAAGTATATATTAAAATATATGCATCCATAATAAAATATTTTAAAAGGCTAATTCAGTAATGATTAAAATTAATTGGTTATTCCTATTTTACAGCGTTTATAAAATAAAATGGTTTGGTCTTACTTGAGGTGAAAATATAAAGCATTTCAAATAACCAGTAATCTAGCATAGTTATGTGTGATTTCCTCAAAATTGTTTTCAATTTTTATGATAATTGCTTGTGGAACTTTTTATATATGGATTAATATAACAAGAATCAAGATGCATACAGATTTTAACAAGGACATTTTTAATTTAAATTGATTAAAAGCAAATATGTCTTCATCTGACTGAATTTTGGATTTATTATAATGATAATTGTCCTATATTTTACAGGTTTGAAGACAATTTACAGAATGTTTTTGGTGTTTTAAATGCAACAATTAAAAACCTTTGTTTAATCAACAATGTTCAAAACATTTAAACATTTTTTTTGTGCCAGTGACAGAAAAATAGTACTTAATAACTTTTATCTTGAAGTTTAACAACTTGTGATTGTAAATCAATTTATATACTACAATAGTTTTGTCAGTGGAAAAATAGATTTAGATGCTGGGATTGAACAAACATTCCAATTTGTTGCAGTTATTTTTAACAAGATAACTAAGATGAAATAATTTATTGCAGAGAAATAATTACTACAAGTAAATTATCTATAAATAGAGATATTATTTTATCTAGTTTATTGTAGTAAAGTGAAGTTGGTCACCTTTTCAACACAATATATAATCAATAAAAAAGTTTTATCAAGGATAAGCTATAAAATTATAAAAATATAATGGAGAAATCATAAAACCAATCAAAATGTTTTTCAACATGCAGGATAAAATTGTATTAACTTAATTTTGAAATTGGACATGCAAAGTGAATGGATAAACAAGGCATATATGTGTTTTACAATGAACTTGATAATGATTTTTGTGGAAAGGTAAACTCCACTTATACAATAAAAAATATTTTGATGATATTACAAAAAAGTTGCAATATTGATTGTTTTTATTGGGAATATATAGTAAATAAAAAACATTGGCAAACTATATTTTAGAAAAAAAGTATTTTTCTAAAAGACATTAAAATACCACATTACAAAATATCAAATAAACAAAATAATTTTCCAGCTGCTTATAAATATAATCGTACTTGTAATTCGCATATTTGTTTGTATAGTCATAGCAAAAATTATTCCTATTGTAGTTTTTTTTTTTCATTTTTTACTTTTTTTTCTATTTTGGCAATTATATATATATATATATACAGATAATGGCAATTATATATATATATATATACAGATAATGGCAGTTGCTAGTTCCTCAAAATATCGGATTGTAAGGCAAAATAATGCACGGTTCATATCCAAAAATATTATATATATATATATATATGTCTATTATTATTTATTTATATTATGCTTTAATAACAGAAAATGAATTGTCTCTCTTTAATATATTTTGTATTATTTACATAATTGTATAATAATAATATGATGTTTGGAATTGTTTATATTATTACATAATATTTCAGCTAAACTAAAGCACATTTTCTATTATTTGGATAAGTGTGTTTCTTAAAATAGATACTGTGTGACATTGACTACACAGTTTGTATTACATATTTTTTTCTGAATTGTGAGATATTATAATAGTAACAACAAACAATTAATCATGAAGTTAAATTCATATATATATATATATATATATATATATATATATATATATATATATATATATATATATATATATATATATATATATATATATATATATATATAAAAAAAAAGAGAGAGAGAGAGAGAGAGAGAGAGAGAGAGAGATGAAAGAAAAATAGAAATAAATAAATACAAACTTTTGGAGATATTTTTGTATATTTCCTGGAATAAAATAATTATAGTAAAAGATTATGTAATTTTGGATTATAAAATAGAATTTTATTATAAATTAAACATTTAAAAGATGTAAATAAATATAAATACTGAATTTTGATTTTGAAATTAAAAACAAGCATTTAACATAAAACTGATAATTGTAAACAATTTGCATTATCTACTTTGAATTCTTTTTAATTAATTGGTAAATTTCTACGTATGTAGAAATTTTTTAATAAAATACTTTGATAAAAATTACACAGTTGCTTTCAAAAGGATTAAATTTGTTTTTAACCAAGATAAAAACATAAAAAAATAGTTTTTAAGTTAGTGTTTTTGTAACAAGAGCTCTCCAATTAAAAGAGTTGATAAAAATAATAGTTTACTTTGGCTAATTGTTTTAGTAAAAGTTGAATAATGGTTTTGGCTAGTAATTTTTTTGAAAAGACTTGGCTGATAGTTTTTGTAATAGTTTGTCTAGTAGTTTTTTATAACCTTTTTTTGAGTAGAGTTGAATAAATAAAGTTTCTAGAAACAGTTGGAAGAGTTGGTTGGCTTTCAGAGGTATACCGATAGATACCATGAATCAGATGTAGTTTAATTCAAGACAGTACATCCAGAAGTTGTCCATTTGTTTACTATGATGGAGTTTGAATATACTTTGATAAAAGAAACAACTTCTTTGGATCCATCTATATCAGATATAGTGTTAGCTGACCAGCATGAAGTCTAAATGGAATCAAGTAAATGATAACAGTGAACTTATTATACATTTACTGATGATCTCAATACCTGGACCATACATTTCTGAAAAAGACAATTCCAGACTGATTTCCATAAAGAGAAGCCATCAGGTTGATGCATTAATTATACATATTCTGGATCTATGCACAAAAACCCAGATGAATGTATCACATCATATTTATATAAATTGTGTTGTTTTAAAATAATTCATTAAAAATGGCATTCATTTAAAAATACAGACATATATAGAAGAATATTATTTTAGGTTGTTTAAAAAATATATTTTTAAATTGTTAAATGTTGTAATTAAAAACAACCTGTAATAGTGATATGTATATAGAAAGAATAATATTTTAAATTTTATTAAAAAAATATTATAAAAGAGTAAATCAAATAATTTTCCTCAAATTAAAAAAAAAAACTTGCAAATGTATTATTTTAAAGACATTTATAAAATTTAATCAACAGTGACATGTTAGGGAAGAGACTGTTATAGGATAGTACTTTTAAAAAAAAAAAGAAAAGTAATCAATAAAGAGAAAACTTATTAAAATAATGAAAGTATTTTTGTATACTTTCAACAAGGAATTAGTTAGGAAAAAATAATTTAATAACTTTATTATTATATCAAATCAAAAATATCATACAATGTAAATGGCAGTGTGTACATAAATTTCTAAACATCCTCACACACACATACACACACATGCATATATATGTTGATATATAAGTAATTATATAACTAAATATTTGTAAATACAGTAACTAAATAATTAAAAAAATTTATCCACATAGGAGAGCTTTTGATTATCTCAGTAATCTGTGTCAACTAAAGCTTTAATTGACACAGATTACTGAGATAATCAAAAGTGCTCCTAAGTGGATAAATGTTTTTAATTATTTAGTTACTGTATTTACAAATATTTAGTTATATATTTACGTATATTACTTTAAAAATACAGGCATCGAATAGTAATATTATATATATATATATATATATATATATATAATATATAATATATATATATATATATATATATATATATATATATATATATAATATTATAAATCGATGTCTGTATTTTTTCAAAATAATATACGCAAATTTATAAATAAATATTTGAAAATACAGTATTTAAAAGCTTATAAAAATATATGTATAACCATCACTTAGGAGTGCTTTCAACTAACTTGTAGCTGACATTTTAAAAGTGATAGATGACAAAGCTACAAGTTAGTTGAAAGTGCTCCTAAATGATGGTTATACATATATTTTTATAAGCTTTTAAATACTGTATTTTCATATATATATATATATATATATATATATATGAAAATACAGTATTTATATGATAAACAAAAATGCAAGTTAAAAAACTTATATATATATTCCTATAAAAAGAAAAATGACTTTTTGTTATTTTTAAATATGTATTATAAAAGGGAATTTCATTTATAAAGTTATGACAATATTAAATAATAAATTATACTACACTATTTGTATATGTATTTCATATAAATCTAGTATAAGTTTTTTGTATTATTCAAATGTAATACCTGAAATTTTAAATCATTTATTTTGTTTTATATGACTTTTGAAATATAAACCAATTGTAATGCACATCTATGTGACAAATATAACTGTGTGTCAAATAGACATATATAAATTTTAATCATTTTATTATTTTATGACAATTCAAATATGTTTAAAAATTATTATAATACATGTCAGCATATATATATATATATATATATATATATATATATATATATATATATATATATATATATATATATATATATATATATATATATTGAACCACCCACCCTTTTTAATAATAATAAAAACAGTAATTATTTTGTACTCTTCCCTCATTAACAAACTATCCTATCTCTGAAGGTTTCTGGTCCCTCAAGTGTAGTGAACAATATTATTGGCAGCAAACTACCAATAATATAAACACTTGGCTACTAAAATAAAACACTGGCCAACCAAATACTATTTATTTTAAGGAGATCCCTTTAGGCACCAGTTAACCATGGAGTAATTAATGTGTTCACTCAACCAGCAACAAATCTGGTAACTAAAATCCCAGCTAGCTTATCAAATTGTAGCTGTTTTAAAAATCTCTTCCCACTCTAAAATTCTCTTACTTAAAAATAATAAAAAATTACTACATGCTAAAACTTTGGTGTCATTCAAAAAATCCGTATTTCAAAAATGTTCCTTACTCTTTTAGTTTCAGCTTAAATCCATTCTCAATAACAATTATATAATTCCCACTCTATTTTTGTAAATTAAATATATTACCTCATAATAAATGTGTACGTTCATTCTATTAACATAAATATTTCAACAACAGTTTAACTCTCACTCTTTTTTCTTAAATAATCGCTTTGTCTCATAATACAACCACACACACTCTTTTCATTTGAATAAATATTTTAATACATTTGAAATATAAAAAAAAATACAGAACATATTTAATTAAAATTTACTCATACACACAATTAGTAATTTTGAATAAAAGTTGGACAATGGAGCCAATATAATTTATACCCTGAAGATCCTAGTTCATAAAAGTTAAAAGTTTTTATTTACTTATCTATCATGGCTTAAAGATCAAGAATTGGAGAATAGGAAAAATGAATGTTACCTAGAATTTGAATTTGATTTGATATGAGTATAACAAAATGTAGCTTTTGTAGAATGTTTGTTCCAACCAGTTAGTGCTAACTCTTTGTAGATTTTTCCTTAATTTGTGATGTTATATGACACTCGTGGATCTCAGCATGGACACTCTGCTGTTTTTTTAGACTTCACCCCAACATGGTTTGACATTTGAACTATCTGCTGATGGTGCTGCAGAGAAAGCTTTGGCTGGCTGCATGATATGATGGATTCAGCAATGCATCATTTTATTCAAATAGTAGCTTCAGCAATTTTTTTTTTGATTCTAAAATTTTTTTTTTGATTATTTTTTTATTTTTTTTGATTAATAATTTTTTGATTTGATTTCGATTTTTTTTAATGAACAAATTTTGCTTAATAATTTTTTTTTTTGGTTAATAAATTTTGATTAATTTTTTGATGTTTAAGTTTTTTTAATAATTTTTGATTTTTGAATGAATTTTTCATTGAATGAATAATCTAACAATACAAAGTTCACTTCTTTTATATCTGACACTTCTTATCTTGTGGATCCATCGTGCATTTGATTTCGTTGTGATTGGACTTCTGTTTCTTTTATGTAAAGTCTCTGATCCTTTTCATTGGTTATTTCTGGCTTGTGGCCTTCATCAGTAAGAAGCCTTAGACCTGAGATTACTGCACCTAGATTTAGGATCTCAGTGAAACCCTCCAAAAGCCACCTTTATCTCTACTTAACTATAAAACTATGAGAATGAAATGGAAAACACAATATTTTCAATTCAAGCTCATTACCTTATATAGTCATATAAGCCAATTGGTTTATATATTCATGTAGTCATTTAGATATATAGTCATTAGCTTATATAGTTATATAAACATTATTTTATATAGTCATACAAGCTAATGAGATTAAATTGAAAATATTATTGTGTTTTCAATTTTATTCTCATAGTTTTGTAGATAAATAGAGGTAAATGGTGAATGTTGGAGGGTTGTATTAGATCCTAAGATCTAGGTGCAGTGCTCTCATATCCAAGGCTCCTCACTGCTGAAGGCCACAATCCAGAAACTAGTCTGGGGTTATTGGATGAGTAGACACTAGATGGGGATTTTATGAACAAGCCTTCTGACATCCATTGATTACTCTGGCTTGCACTGAATGGCATTACTGTATGAATAGTTTTTCCTGTTTTAATAACAATTATGAGCAATTATAAAAAATGGTGATCATGTGTTGGTTAGTGATCTAATACCAAATCTGCCTAATAGGATAATGGTGGCTATAGTTATTAAAGAACCAAAGACCCCAAAATGTATGGGTACTGAACTTAGTTCAGACCTGAATGACTATATATGTTAATGATCTTAGATTGAAAAATTATTATTGTTTTCAATTTTATTCTCATAGTTTTGTAGTTAAGTGGAGATAACAGGTGGCTGCTGGTGAATTGCATTAGATTCTAAGATCTATGTACAGTGCTCTCATATCCAAGGTTTCTCACTGACAAAGGCCATAAGCCAGAAACTAGTCTATGGATGAGTAGGCACTAGATAGGGATTTTATGCACAAGCCTTTTGGCATAAATTGATTACTTTGGTATGCAATGAGTGGCACTACTGTATGGAGGATTTTGTTTGTTTTAATCTTTGCTTTTCGAATTTGTCTGTAAAATCCAATAAAAATCAGATTGAAAATGATCTTTGAATTTAGGATTTTAAATTAAAAAATAAAAATATTACATTCATCAATAATATTTTTTTTTATAAATTGTTGTTATGCATTTTTTAAAATCTCTCAAAGAATCATTCTTTTCAAATAACAAAGGTAATATTTAAAAATATATTTTTTGCTTTACATGTGATACATGTTTGCAAACCTCCCATATAATAATCTTGATATGCTACTTAAGAGCTTAAATAAATTATTATTAAAATTTATTATCAATATACAATTGAAATCTTATAAATAAATTGTTGCAGGATAAAATGAATTGTGTTGTTTATAATAAGTCATTAATGATACAAGTATTTGAAGTAATTTCACATTTATTGTTAAAAGGAGGTTTCTTTGACAACAGTTTGAAATTGTTGATTGTTATTGATATTGGGATTGTCTAAGTGTTGACTGGTTTTTAACAATATATATATATATATATATATATATATATAAATAAATTGATTTAAAGTAAAATTGTACGTATTTAATAAAGTTCTTTTACAATGTAGTTTGCTAAGCATTTTTTTTTTTAAATATACAATTTTCAATCAAAGTAAAAATGTTAAATAATTTTCACTTAAAAAATATTTCATATCTTTCATCATTTATATATACATATATTATTATGTACACATTCCAAAATATATATATATATATATATATATATATATATATATATATATATATATATATATATATATATATATATATATATATATATATATATATATATATATATATATATATAAAAGTTCCCATTAACACTAACTGAAATAATTATACAAATATCTAAACCATTATACAATTACAAATATCCAGTAACACCCACTGTTTAAGACTATATATCTCAATAATAGTGATCTTCAAAATGATACCAATTTGAAGTTGTACACTAAACAATGCTAAACATTGAAATACAAAACACCTCAAATACAGAGCATAAAATTTTAAATAAGCAAACGATCTTAAAATTTGCTAATAATCTAACATGTTTACAAACTAAGCATTAGATTTTAATTTTTAAATAGCTTTCCCAAACTATAAATGAAAAGAAAGTTGCCATTAACACTAACGGAAATAATCATACAAATATCTAAACCATTATACAATTATAACTATCAAGTAACACCTTCTGTTTAAAAGTCTATATCTCAATAATAGTGAATTTCCAAATGATACCAATTTGAAGTTGTACATTAAACGATGTTTATTATTGTTATATAAATAATCCCAAAGCCACAGCATGAAATTTTAAATAAGCAAATGATCTTAAATTTTGATAATAAACTAACATGTTTACAAACTTTTTAAAGACAAACTAAATATTAGATTTTAATCTTTAAATAGCCCTCCCAAACTATAAATGAAAAGAAAGTTACAGTTAACACTAACTGAAATAATACAAATATCTAAACCATTATACAATTACAAATATTTAGTAATGCTCTCTGTTTAAGAGTCTATATGTCAATAATAGCGAACTTCAAAATAATACCAATTTGAAGTCTTATGCTAAACGATGATAAATATTGAAATACAAGCCAACTCAAACATAGAGCATGTAGTTTTAAATAAAAAAATGATCTTGAATTTTGCTAATAAACTAACATGTTTACAAACTTTTTAAAGACAAACTAAACAACTAAAAATTGGCATCATTTTGAAGTTTGCTATTATTGAGATATAGACTCTTAAACAGAGGACGTTACTGGATATTTGTAATTTGTATGATTATTTCAGTTAGTGTTAATGGTAACTTTCTTTTCATTTATAGTTTAGGAGGGCTATTTAAAGATTAAAATCTCATGTTTAGTTTGTCTTTTAAAAGTTTGTAAACATGTTAGTTTATTAGAAAAATTTAAGATCATTTGTTTATTTAAAATTTCATGATATTTGTTTGAGTTTATTTGTATTTCGATATTAACATCATTTAGCATATATCTTCATTTTGGTATCGTTTTGAAATACCCTATTTTATATATATATATATATATATATATATATATATATATATATATATATATATATATATATATATATAATAAAAGTTTCTTGAAACACATTTTATAATTTTTGATTTAACATGAAATAAAAGCATGGGGTAGGGGCAAATTACTTAGAACAATCCCTAGTTTTTATAACAAAGAATTGATGTAATTAATTTCTGGACTTCTCATTTCAAGTAAATCTACAAACCACAATTTTGTTGAGTAATCAATTTTTTTTATTTGTTTTTTTTTTTTTAGTGTACTATCAGAAAAAGCATTTAATATAAAAAAAATGTTTTTTTCTCAATTATTTTGTAATTGCTTTCAGATGATCATTATGATATTGTTATTATATAATGAATTTATGAAATCTTTATTCAAATTGATTATAAATTACTTTTTAGAAAGTCTGTTATTACTCCTTTAAAGTGCACAATATATTAATAAATACAATATAGTGTACTTTGTAATAATAATCTCAATATTTTATCATTATATCAAGCTAAACATTATACTAATTATGTTTTCAATTTGGCTTCATATTTCAAATTAATATTAAAAACAAAAAAACAAGTTAAAAACTTACTAACGCTTGTATTTATGTCAACAGATGGCGTTCTACCAAAAACACCATCAAGCATATGTTTACATAAATGTCAGAGCATGCATTCACTATCTCTAACTTTAATTCCACTTTCAGATCATGATTTCAAGCTATTTGCTATCATCAGTAAAAGACAGGAATTTTAGAAACTAGATCTAAACACAAACGCTGGGTGTTTATTAAACAGTTTCTATTCAGCTTGCATGCATGAATCTTTTAGACATGTAATGTCTTCAAACTCAACATAGCAAGCCAGATAGCTACATGGGTCTGATATCAGTTCAGCATCACCACATAGTAGAAGCCTCTGCAATATATATATATATCATTGCGAGAAAGACCTCAAAGGTACATTTATGAAAAACAAAAAACAAGTTAAAAACTTGCTAACGCTTGTATTTATGTCAACAGATGGCGTTCTACCAAAAACACCATCAAGCATATGTTTACATAAACGTCAGAGCATGCATTCACTATCTCTAACTTTAATTCCACTTTCAGATCATTATTTCAAGCTATTTGCTATCATCAGATTGCTATGCTGAGTTTGAAGACATTACGTGTCTAAAAGATTCACGCTTGCAAGCTGAATAGAAACTGTTTAATAAATGCTCAGAGTTTGTGTTTAGATCTAGTTTCTAAAATTCCTGTCTTTCCCTGATGATAGCAAATAGCTTGAAATCATGATCTGAAAGTGGAATTAAAGTTAGAGATAGTGAATGCATGCTCTGACGTTTATGTAAACATACACTTGATGGTGTTTTTGGTAGAACGCCATCTGTTGAAATTAATATGGAGAAATCTTAAATTAAAATTTTCATTGTCTTTATGTTATAATAGAAGATTATTTATATTTATCTTGAATTAAAAATACTAAGTTTATGTAGTTTTATCATTTAAGTCTTAGAACTTTTTAGAAATTTTCACAATGTATCACAGTACTTAAGGGTACTTTTGTATTTAAAAAATGCAAAATATTTAAATTTATTTAAATTCTCAAGCTGGTTATCACACAACCCCAACATTGCTGAAAAGATTTTACCCATTGAGTTTTTAAACATTAATTTCAATGTCTTTATAAGTTGCATTTATAATATTACTAATGTTAATAAAGCTATCTTTTCAATTATTGAGGTTAGAACAATCTTTAGCATAGTGTTAGTAACAAGCCTGGCAATCATTATAGTTTTTTGTTTAATCTTTGTTTTAATATTTTTGTTTGTATGTTTTTATTTCATTCATGTACCATGAAACCTAGATATCATCTTTCTCTCAGATTTTTAAATGTGCTGTTGTGATAACTATTATTAGTAAGATAAACATAAAATTGTGTATTCTATTACACTTTCAAATGCATTAGTCTTTAGTAATCATGTTGAAATTATATAATATAAGTATATTTTGACAATCAGAAAATCTCAAAGTTTATTGAAACCTATTCATACAACTGAAATTTTTTAAATATTTTGAACATATGATAAAAACAATATAAAATTTAATCTAATTCATTACAATTTTTTTATATTTTGATCAATAAAAACTTTTCTATAGTAATGATTAAAGTACTCAGCTAAGATTATAAGTATCTACATGTCTTAAAATCTATGAAAATAATTTTATTGTAGTAGATGGTAATGATATTTTATGATAATAGCTTTAGTAATTTACTTTTTTTATTTGTATAAGTTATAACAATTGAATCATTTTAAAGATTACATGGCACAATTTCATAGGTTTTTATATTTATAGAAAAAAAATAAGATTATTTATAATCATTATATCTAATAATTTTTTGAAGCATCTAATCAAGACTGTGAGCCTTTATATTTTGAAAATTACAAGAATTATTTTAACTTCAACAAACAGAAAATACTTATATTCTCTGATGACCCTGGATCTGTTAAAAAGAAAATGTTCTAAGAAGAAAGAAAATTACTTGTAATGTTTTCAAAAGACAAGATATATGACATTCCCTTAAGTGACATTAAAATTACCAAAGACAGAAATTACTATATTTCTAGAAAGCAAGAGTGACTATTATTGATATTGAAAAAAAAAATAAATATCAATAACTACCGAAATGTGTAATATTAAATTAATTTCTGCAAAGATGAAAAATGTTGTTTAAATTTAATATTCAGTATAATTTTTGCATTTAATAAATTATTAAAATGCCCCGTTTATCTGTTTAAAATAATACCACTATCTTACAAAGAATATATTCACTGATGGAGTAAAGTTATACTAACGCTTTTCAAAGTTATATATTAAGTTTTGTGTAAAAACAAATGTAAATTTGCCATAATAATTTTTAACTGTTTGTCAGTCAATTAACTTTTTAATTGAAAACCATTTATTTCTTACAATGTTCCATATTTATTTGTTCCTCCACATTTGTTTGGAAAACAATCACAAAGAAACATTTTTTTTTTTTTTAGAAAAAATTATGGCACACTATTTCTATTTTCAACATACTAATTAAATGAATCATGAATTATTAATACATTAAGATGTAATAATATAGTTGTTTGTAAACTGAAATAGAAAATGGTTCTAAAGAAGAAGCATAAAAATGAATATCTATATGTTTGGTAGAGAACCGATTTTTAATTTAATTATAACTTTAACCTTAATGTGTTATTATTTACAATATTCTCAAAATTCTATAGTTATAAGTGCTACTGTGATATTAATTATTTTACAACCTGTTTAATAATCATAATAAAATTTACTATATGATATAGTTTTATGTTTAAGTGCATCTATTTTGTTTTTGTTTTGAAATTTTTTCTGTCAGTATCAAGAGTTGACAATAGTCACTTTTTGTTGTTTACAAAAATGTATTAATACAAAGTAATATAAAATCATAGGGTCAATTCTAGTTATTTTCAATAATTTTAAATATACAATTTAGTGTTTCTACAAATGGTAATATTAAAATATCCAAGAAAAAGGGAAAACAACTTTTTATTGACATTGATATAATAATTCTATTCAACTCAAAAAATAAAAGGGACATTTCTCTGAAATTTCGGAATATGATACTGAATAAAGTAATTATTTATAAAGTAGACACAAATTCCATTTTGCAAACAATTACAAATATTTTAACCTATATTGATAAAACCTAGGAATTAAAAAAATGGAGAATATCAAGTTTGACTTCATACTGAAATCAATACTTGTCCATAATCTCTTTTCAATTGATCCTTGTAATCAATAATAAATTTGTAGCATTCCAATGTTCATTTCAATTTTCTTCATCAAAGAGAGTTTAACTATATACTGCTATATAAATATTCAAATTTGGTATTACCTTAATGACAAAATTGTATCATACATTTAGATTTTGATGATAATATGAAAAAAAAATGTTTGCCAATTTCACATATTTATATTAGAAAAAAAGGCATTTATCATTATTGGAAATACTTGATGATCTGCCATAAAGACTGATAGTTAAATTATTTCTGACTTAAAAAATGTTTATAATCATTTCTAATACCTATATAACCTATCCACCATACATAGTTTGCTATCCAGATTTTGATAGACTGGTTATTTAAACCATGTTTTTAGATATTTATGAATTTATAGTGGACAATAGAATTCATAAGCAAGACATCAATTATTTTACATATTTTTCAAGTAAAAGTATTTTTCATTTCAGTTTAAAATATATCTTTAGTGATTGTGTTGATTTACATAAGATTGCAACTATTGACCTTTTAATTTTCTAAATAATTTTTTTGCATATTTTTATACATATATTCATAAAGAATAAAAAAATAAAAGAAGAAACTGAAGTTTAAATTTCTATACATATAATTAAAAATTAAAAATGGAATATCTTTGCATTCTGTCTCATTGTTACAGTATGAAAAATGGATAAAAATCAGAGCTTATACTAATTTGACTAGTAAGTAATATAAAAAAATAGAAAAATAAAAGGAAAACATAAATCAAAGAGTAATTAAAAAAGTTTTCTATAATCTTATCTTAAGAGCCAGTATAACACTCATGGATAATATAAGCTATTTTCAGTTAACTTTATAAATTGTACTGAAAAAAGCCATATAAATAATTTATATAAAATATTGTATAATAAATGCTTTTATTTCCTTAATTTGGATTAAAAATATGCAAATAAATTCTTTCTTCGTGTATAAATAAGCTTTTTATATTTAACTTGAAACAAAACTTAAGTGTGTGTGAAGGGGAAAATACTGTCCAGAAATCAATTAAGTCCATCTCTTGTTATAAAAAGTATGGATTGGTTTAAATAGTTTTTGGATTTTGCCCAATGCTTTTATTTCAATTTAAATATAAAATAACCAATTGTATTTGAAGAAACAATTATTTTATTTGTTTTCAATCAAAGTAATTATAAAAAGTGTTAATTATAAAATACATTTTTATATCTCTTATTTTTCAGTTTTGAATATTAATGTTGAAAACAAAATCATATGTGTTAGGTAGTATTTATTTACAATATAGTTTCATAAGCCAAATTTGTATTTATTTCAATATCACACTTTTGTGCACATTACTATAAACTTATTGAGGTGATATAAACATATTTGAAATTTGAAATGAAAGTATTTGAAATCTCTTCAAACAACTCATTTAAATTTTAGAATCCAGGTAACTTATATAAAATATTTTACAGTCACATTAACAAATATACAAAATACTAACTCACTATATTATATACAAGTATATTAAATCACAATTTCAGTCTATTTATCAAACAAATGATGCCAACAAACTGAAATTGTAAATTAAATAAAAGTATTCAGTAGTAAATAATAAGAATAATAAATAAATACAAGTAGGCTATCAATAATATAAAAATTCTTGGTTTCAGTTGAGTGAAGATTTAAAAATTTTCAAAAATTTACAGTCCTATTAAAAGTGGTAATAATATTGAAAAATTAAAACAAAAATCATTTAAAAAATAAATGTAATCTAGTTGTATCATTTAAAAAATATTACAAATATCAAACAAAATGATTTAAAAAAAATATATTTATTTATTAAATTTCTTGCTTGTACAGAAGTTTTGCATTACTAATGCATTAGTAATAGCATAAATTTTAATTAATACTATAATTAAAGTTGGCCATACTTGTATCTTGTATAATAAAAATAAAAAAGTAAATGTTTTAAAATTATTACCAATTCATTTTTTTTTTTTTATAAAAATAAAATATATTTTGAGAAAATATTTTTACACTAAAATAAAGTTATGTAATTTGGGATGAAGCTGACAAGTGATAACACTTTTTTTAAAAAAATAAACTTTTAATATTAAATTGAAAATGTTATTTCAACTATAAGAATAACAAATAATGCACATTTATACACTTATGGCTGAATTCACCTCTGTTACAAAAAGTATGTGAGATACTATTTACTTTTTCATATTATATTTAGATATTCAAGTAATATTTCGAAAACATTAAAATTGTAATTTAGAAAATATGTATTTTTGCCCTCAAAATAAGTAAATAAAAATTGATATTTTTATATATTTTGTGAATGGCTATACTTTCTTATAAAATGTATTAAATATTAATCTGATCATGTTTTTTATGGATCATGACTAATGCAATAATTTATCAAGTTGACATAAAGTGCTGCAGCTCTTCAGAATATGTATGTTTAATATGCTATAAATATATATATTTTTATAGAATTGTTTTTTTTTTTAAATATTGTTGATAAAGTGGCTGATTTTGATACAGCTTAAAAGCAATGTAACTTATTTAAAAAAAACATGCTGTAGATATTAAACATTGATCATGTGTGTGTGTGGTTATTTTTAAATTGCAGTGTATTCTATAATTAGCATCTCAATATTGGAAGCTATAATGTTATAAAATTTAATAATTTTCTTTGTTAATAAAAATAAACTTTGGTATTAGAATTATAATTTCTTTGTTTCAGGATTATACAAACATTTAAGAAATTTTTTATTGAAATTACACTATTAGCATAGAATTGTTCTTTTGACATTTTTGGATTATATAGATAGATGTCAAATTTGTATATGTATATATTATGTGTTTTTATTATTTTATAGACGCTTGAACAAATATTAATTTGATATTAAAAACTGCTGTATTTTTTGTTTCATTTTTAAAATTAAATTAGGTAAAATAAATGAACATAGAATTGAAATTTTTTTATATATAATAATGATAAAATATATTCTATCAGCGTAATAAACAATTATGAAATATTACAGTAGCAAATTTTTGATACAATACGATATTTATTTCCCTGAGCCAGGCTTTCAGATGTAGCATATTTTTGTCAAGCATGATATCAAAGATACATTGTATCAAAAGCCTGGCTCAGCCAAGTAAAAAAAAAAATATTTGTTGTAAAATTACAAATATTGATTTGTGTAAAAGATTTATTACTGTGATAATTGTTCATTGTCTACATAATCTGATAAAATATATTTTATTACATATTATCTATGAAATATACCTATATATATATATATATATATATCTTGATTTGATTTTATGGAGAGACGGAAATAAAATTAATAATAAAATGGTGTTGAAACCATTATCAATTAGAGGAGTTGTTCTTCCAAATTCAAATGTTCCACTTACCTATAAATTGG
The DNA here is from genome assembly GCA_028023455.1 of Epiperipatus broadwayi. Taxonomy (NCBI): domain Eukaryota; kingdom Metazoa; phylum Onychophora; class Udeonychophora; order Euonychophora; family Peripatidae; genus Epiperipatus; species Epiperipatus broadwayi. The sequence continues at coordinate 4,787,505 of JAQFVV010000084.1, read as the reverse complement.
CTGGTTTTAGAACATTTCTTTTTAGAAATGATGTTTTATGTAAATTTCATAGTGATAAAATGATTAATATTGAAAGATATGTGAATGATTTATTGGGTGTGGGATATAGTAGGACAAATATTTTATGTGCCCTATATAGGTATAGAAACAGATGGAGAAGAGATAATATGAAAAAGAAAAAAAATGGATAGCATTGCCTTATGTAAAGGATATTATTTGTAATAAAATTACATCATTGGTATCTGCTGATTTTAATGTTGCATTTAAAGTGGGTGCAAATACTGGAAGATTGGTTATTAATGGCAAAGATTCTATTGATAAAAGCAACAAATGTAATATTATATATAAAGTGGTATGTCATTGTGGTTATAGTTACATCGGGGAGACCAAATGTGCATTGAAAAAGAGGATTAGGGAGCATGAATTATTATATAATAAGCTGCGTTGTTCTGCAGATAGGTATGAATCTGTTTTTTGTAGAACATGCTGTGAGTTGTAATGGAGAATTCTGCTTTGATAGAGTTTTTATTTTGCATATGGAAAATGATTTGAAGAAAAGAAGAATTAAGAAGTCCTATTTTATAAATAGTACAGATAATGTGTTGAATAAACAGTGTCATTGTGTTAATATTCACAATTTATGGAAAGTAGGTAATTCATGTGGGAACGTTACTGGTGTGAAAGTTTGATAATATTTAAATATTAACGTATTGCTACTTAAGATGGTGGAATATGACGAAACTAGCTATAGCAAAGAATTTTAATCTTTAATTGTATACAGGCATTTTTTAAAATTTTGTAGTTTTAATTCTAGTAAATATTGTTATTATACTTATATTATTTGATATATATATATATATATATATATATATATATATATATATATATATATATATATATATATATATATATATATATATATATATATATATATATATATATATATATATTGTAATGTACCCATGTTGCCATCTATAGTTTGTAGTGTATAAATACCTAAATTAAAAAAACACATAAAGGGCATATGTTTAATAAGATATATTTTATTGTTTTGAATGAATCTGGAATAAGTGAACCTATTATTAATTAAATTTAAAAAGTGAAATATTTTACTATGTTTTGTCGAAAGGTTAACAATGCCATATTAAATTTAAAAAAGTTTAAGAAAACAACTGCATTTTTTTGTTATTATAGTTACTGAAACTAGTTTAGCAAGGAGAACCCACATTATTTTCATTAAAATTTTGTGTTTTGTTTTATCTTACTTGTACAAATAAATTCTGTACTTGACAAAGAAATATGTACTGTGAGTGTAAAATTTATTTAAGAGGGAGATAACACAAAATTTTTCTTTTGATATCTTTATGATTCAATCAGAATGATTAATAACAAATGTTATCCTTAACCACTATGAAACTAAAAAAAAACATCAAAATTTAGCATGAATTGTAACATAACAAAGAAATAGTTGAATATCATTTAAGAATAAAACTGTTCAGGAAAACCTACATTTATATGTTATTATTATTGATATGCCACAGACAGTATTATGGGATAGTAAAATCTAAGCTGTATTTCTATATAAACTAAAATTAGTAAAAGACACTAAAAAATTGTTTTCATTATGGACATGCAACAATTTTCATTTATTAATGATAGTCAAGATTATAATAATAGCTTAATGAGAAAATATTTATCAAAGTTTTTTTTGTTAATAATGTTAATTATAAAGCAGTTTTATCTTATTCTTCTATAGATGTAAATAATAGATTCACATAATTAAAACTCAAATCAATTATTGATGTATTATTTTTTGTATGAAAAAAAAAACATAATTAAACCATATATGATGGTATGCATTAATAATTATAATCATAAATCATTTATATTAATTGCAATCTAACATGGGTAAACTATAAAAATATTATTGTATAGTATTAGATTGCAGTTGGTAAAGTTAGAACTATGTACATGGTCTTAGCCACCTCAATGAATTAATGTTTATTTCAATTATTATTATTATTATTATTATTATTATTATTATTATTATTATTATTATTATTATTATTATTATTATTATTATTATTATTATTATTATTATTATTATTATTATTATTATTATTATTATTATTATTATTATTATTATTATTATTATTATTATGTTCAAAAGACCTTATATTGTCTCAAAACAATACAATATTCGTGGTTGCATAGCAAATTCACTGCTACAAGTTGTTTACAAAATTTAAAATTTACATTGTCATTTTTATTAGAGTTCTTTCTGGATTGACAAAAGCTTAAAACATAGTTCTTGTCTACATATAATATCCAAAATTTTCTGTTCCACTAGGTCAACAATTTAAATGTTATAACACAAATTTTTCATTTTATTTTACATCTCAAATGGGTCATGATAGAATTTATCATTTGAACTCCATTAGCAAATCAATCACTTATAGCAGAAAGGGAAAATTGTTGCTAAATTGTCATTGTTGCTAAATTGACATGCTTATCCTTCTAAGTTTCTTTATAATGTTTTATTGTTACAAATTAAAATATTCAAACTGGTATTACAAAGATCTTATTAGATCTAACTCCAAAGTTTTGGTTCTATATTCCTGTTAAATTTGGGCTGCTCCCAGTATTCACTGAGGTTTCAAGATTTCAGATTTTCAAAAAAAAACCTGCACTATACCAGTACCTAAGAGTTTTATCATGTTTGCCACTATAACAATGATTTAATTTTAAGTAATGACCAGGTGGCCACATAAATGTCAGGTCTGGCCAGTATCTTATCTCTTTTCTGTATCATTGCAAGTTTATTAGAAGAAATATCTGGATGTCTACTGGAATTGTTACCATCTAAAAAGATGCATCTAGTACACCAGTATGCATAGAGCACAAATGTTTCTGCCTGACACTTGGTATTAATCCCTCTATAAATGCAGAAATTAATTGATGAATTGTTACATTAGACTTCTGGTAATTGCTAGTTCTCAGATTTCTGATCTGCCTAAGTACTTCACAGTGATATATCAGATGTGATAGAGTTTCCTCAGCTGGATGGCATAACCCAGAAAATGGATCAATTGATGTATACAATCTTTTATGCCAAAGAAAATATGTGGTAGGTAATGAAGATAAGTTAAGTTTTACCAGAAAATTGAAAAACTTTGGTTCTAAGGCCCATCAATTATACCTTTTAAACAATTGTTTATTATTAATTCCCAGTATTGGTTCCAAAGCAATTGTATTATTATCTTCATTTATTAGTTCATAAATTTCCCAGTATTTGTACTTATGAATAAATTGCTCTGGGATTTCTGATTCTGTTTTACAATGATATATTAATTGTTCAAAATATGATATTTTTTAGGTGGTGGTTTATCAGTTGGAATGACCTTTATGAGCTGCTTAATGTTAGGAATTTGTTTAACAATATCATTTGTATTGTTTCTCATTCTCTCTTTTTCAAAAATACTGATATCATGTAACCCCAAATCATTTTTATTCTGTGGTTGTCATAGTTTTGCCATTGACATCACAATGACTTTCCTTGACCATAGTAGCTGATTGGAAATGATCTTAATTTTAGAGATAAAAGCCTTTGAGAAAGCAACTACTGGAATAAAGTAAATTATCTTAGTCATCACCACACTGTTAATTAATTGAATCTTAGAATATACTGACATATATGTATTGGTTAGATAGTCTGCTATTTGCTGGATTTCATTTTTCAATTTGTTCTGCAAGTGACACATCATGCTAGTAGTCCCAGATGGAATGGAAACCTGAGGAATGAGCCTGGTTTTGCCTGAAAGATAAATGGGCACAACCATCCCATGAAAAGGGTCCATACTGTTGTTTTTTTCTGGATTGAAATATAGATTAAATTTCTTTGAGTATTCTTTTAAAATCATATGTAGTTTTGATATCTGCTTTTTTGATGTCAAGAAAACCATAATATCATCCATGTATGAAATGCAAGTCAATTTTTGACCAGTATTCTGGATCTCAATTCCCTCAAATGCCTGTTGTAGCCAAGCAAGAAGACAATTTATATATAAAATGAATAATATGGCACTAAGAAGGTGACTTCTGTGAAAGTGATTTAGTTGGTGTGAAAGCTGGTGAATTTCTCCTATTTAAGGTGATGTTAAGCTCATAAATTAAGAGTAAATTTGTTATAATATATATATATATATATATATATGTGTGTGTGTGTGTGTGTGTGTGTGTGATTTTGGCATTTCAGTGTCATTCAGTAATCTCAACAGTATAGATATATCAACATTGTCAAAAGCTGAAGCAATATCCAGCTGTACAATAATCGGGCCATATCTGTTAATTTCTTTAAATGATGTCAAACTAGCCATAAGTAACATAGCAGCTTGTGTGGTAGATGAATGTTTTTTTGCAAATTGAGCCAGTGAAATCATCGTCATAATAAATGGTACTATCTTATCTTTAATTACTTTCTCTAAAATCTTTATGGGCAATAGAACCATTGATATTGTTTTTTTTCTGATAACAATAGCATGGGCTTCTTTTTGATTAAATGACACCATCACAATCGTATTACCTCCCTCCATTGCTATTATTTCCTATTATAAATAATTAGCCAGCTGGCACAAGCATTTGCCAGTTAGCTTATCAAGGCATTTAGTATAAACAGCACAATTACAGGGCTTCCTGGTTGACTGTTGTTGGGCATTTTATTCATTTTCATTATAAAATCATCTATTGCATATGATGAATTAATCTCTGCCATTCCAAACAATTTTGGCTGGTATTGTATCAATTACCCAGGCCCCAGCTTATCTTTAAAATACTTAAGAATTGGTAAGATCATATTATTTCCAGTAAATGTTTTATTGTTTATTTTAATTGCTAATGGCACTTTGATTTAAGGTGCCCTCTCCAGTGCCCATCTAATGTATTACTGAGTCCATGTGTGTTGATTCATTAGGAATATTCTATATTTTATTTTCTAAATAGCTCTTTAGTGTTTCACATGCTTTGCTATAAACATTTGTTAATATTTGTATACATTTCTGCGCATGTTGAGTAGGCGTTATCACCACAAGAACCTTGATGGTGGTGGCTAATTTTTCACTATTTGATTAATGTTAAATGACATGATATTAATGTAAGCTAAATAATAATAATAATAATAATAATAATAATAATAATAATAATAATAATAATAATAATAATAATAACAACAACAACAACAACAATATTATTATGATGATGATGATGATGTCTCAAAAGGTCTTTTATTGTCTCAAAAGAATACAATGTTAGTGATTGCATAGCAAATTCACTGCTACAAGTTGATTACAAAATTTAAAATTTACATTGTCATTTTTATTAGAATTCTTTCTGGAATGACAAAAGCTTAAAACATATTTCTTGTCCTCATATAATATCCAAAATTGTCTGTTCTGCCTAGGTCAACAGTCCAAATGTAATAACACAATTTTCATTTTATTTTATGTTTCAAATGAGTCATGATATGATTTATCATTTGAACCCCATTAGCAAATCCAATCACTTATAGCAGAAAGGGAAAATTGTTGCTAAATTGTACTTATTGCTAATTTGACAAGCTTATTCTTCTAAGTTTCTTAATAATATTTTATTGTTCCAAATTACACTATTCAAACTAATGTTACAAAGATCTTATTAGATTTAACTCCCAAAATTTGGTCCTATATTTCTTTTAAATGTGTCCTGTTTCCAGAAATCACCAAGGCTTCAAGATTTCAGATTTTTAAAAAAAAAAACACACTATACCAGTTTCTCTGAGTTTTATAATCTTTGCCACTATATCATTGATTTAATCTTAATTAATGACCAGGTGGATGCATAAATATCAGGTCTGGCCAGTATCTTATCCTTTTTCTGTATCATTGCAAGTTTATTTGAAAAAGTAGCTGATGTCTCCTGGAATTGTTATCAATTAGGAAAGTGGATCTAGTACACCAGTTTGCATAGAGCACTAAGGTTGCTGCTCTGACACTTGATGTTAATCCCTCTATAAATCCAGAAATTAATTGATGCATTGTTAGATTAGACTTCTGGTAATTGGTAGTTATCATATTTCTGATCTTCCTAAGTCCCTCACAGTGATATATCAGATGTGATATGTTTTTTTTTTTTAACTTGATGGCATAATCCACAAAAGGGGGCAATTGATGTATACAATTTTTATGACAAAGAAAATATTTGGTAGGTAATGCAGATAAGTTTTAACAGAAAATTGAAAAACTTCGGTTCTAAGGCCCATCATTTATACATTTTAATCAGTTGTTTATTATTAATGCCCAGTATTGGTTCCAAAGCAATTGTATTATTATTTTCATTTATTAGTTCATAAATTTTCCAGTATTTGTACTTATTAATAAATTGCTCTGGACTTTTTGATTCTGTTTTACAATGTTATATTAATTGTTCAAAATATGATCACTTCTTTGGCCGTGGTTTATCAGTTGGAATGGCCTCTATGAGCTTTGAGAAAGCAACTACTGACATAAAAAAACTATCTTAGTCATCACCAAACTGGTAATTAATTGAATCTCAGAATATACTGACATATAGGTATTGTCTAGAAAGTCTGCTATTTGCTGGATTTCATTTTTCAATTTGTTCTGCAAGTGACATTTCATGCCAGTAGTCCCCAGATAGAATGGAACCCCAAGGAATGAGTGCCATTGTTTGTACTATTTAACCAGTTGTTTATTATTAATTCCCAGTATCAGTTCCAAAGCAATTGTGTTATTATCTTCATGTATTAGTTCATAAATTTTCCAGTATCTGTTCTTATTAATAAATTGCTCTGGTATTTTTGATTCTGTTTTACAATGACATATTATTTGTTCAAAATATGATAATTTTTTTAGTGGGAAACGACCTATATGAGCAGCTTAATTTTAGGGAATTGTTTAACAATATCAATTATATTGTTTCTCATTTTCTGTTTGTCAAAAATACTGATATCATGTAACCTCAAACCATTTTTATTCAGTGGTTGACATAGTTTTGCCATTGATATTGCCACAACTTTACTTGACCGAAGTAGCTGATTGGGAATGGTTTTAATTTTAGTGATAAAAGACTTTGATAAAGCAACTACTGACATCACATAAACTATCTTAGTCATCATCAAACAGGTAATTAATTGAATCTTAGAATATACTGACATATAGGTATTGTCTGGAGAATCTGCTATTTGCTGGATTTCATTTTTCAATTTGTTCTGCAAGTAACATCTCATGTCAGTAGTACCCAAATGGAATGGAAACCTGAGGAATAAACATGGCTTTGTCTGAAAGATGGATGTACACAGCCTTACCATGAAAATGGCACACACTGCTGTTTTTTCAGGATTAAAACCTAGTTTAAATTTTTTTGAGTATTCTTTTAAAATCATCTGTAGTTTTGGTATCTGCTTTTTTGATATCAGAAAAACTGTAATATAATCCATGTATGCAATGCAGGTCAATTTTTGACTGGTACCCTGGATCTCCGTTCCCTCAAATGCATATTGTAGCCTAACAAGAAGTGGATTTATATATAAAATGAATAAGATGGCACATTGGTGACCCCTGTGAAAGTAATTTAGTTGTTTTGAAATCTGGTGAATTTCTCTTATTTAAGGTGATGTGAAGCTCACAATTTAAAAGTAAATTTGTTATAACATGTATATGTGATTTTGTCATTTCAGTGTCATTCTATAATCTCAACAGTAAAGATATATCAACACTGTCAAAAGCCAAAGCAATATTTAGCTGTACAACAATTGGGACATATATTTTCTTTTTTTCAACCGATGTCAAAATAGCCTTAAGTAACATAGCAGCTTGTGTGGTAGATGAATGTTTTTTTGCAAATTGAGCTGGAGATATTATTGGCAAAATAAACAGTACTATCTTATTTTTAATTACTTTCTTTAAAATCTTTATGGGCAATGGACCCATTGATATTGGTTATTTCTGATAACAAAGGGATGGGCTTTTTTATTAAATGGTACCATCATGATCTTTTTAACCCCCTCAATTGTTATTATTCCCTGTGATAAATAATTAGCCAGCTGTCACAGAAATTTGTCAGTTAACTTGTCAAATTTCAGGGCTTCCTGGGTGATAGTTGTTGGACATTTCATTCATTTTCATTATAAAATCATCTATTGCATTTAGTGATTCAATCTCTATCATTCAAAATACTTTTGGCTGGTATTTTATCAATTTCCCTGGCCCCATCTTACTTTAAAATACTTAAGAATTGGTAAGATCATATTATTTTCAGTAAATGATTCATTGTTGATTTTAAGTACTGAATGGCACTTTGATTTCAGGTGCCCTCCCCAGTGCCTTTTTAATGTATTGCCGAGTCCATGTTTGTTGATGCATTAGGCATATTCTATATTTTTATTTTTTAAATAGTTCTTTAGTGTTTCATGTGTACATCTCTGTGTGTGTTGACTAGGGGTTATCACCACAAGAAGTATATGAATTTGTTCTGCAATCTTCAACAACCCTGATGGAGGTGGCTGATTTTTCACTATATGATTAATGTTAAATGACAAAATATTAATGTAAGCTGCTTCTTCTTCTTCTTCTGCTTCTTCTTCTTCTTCTTCTTCTTCTTCTTCTTCTTCTTCTTCTTCTTCTTCTTCTTCTTCTTCTTATTATTATTATTATTATTATTATTATTATTATTATTATTATTATTATTATTATTATTATTATTATTATTATTATTATTATTATTATTATTATTATTATTATTATTATTATTATTATTATTATTATTATTAGTAGTAGTAGTAGTAGTAGTAGTAGTAGTAGTAGTAGTAGTAGTAGTAGTAGTAAGTAGTAGTAGTAGTAGTAGTAGTAGTAGTAGTAGTAGTAGTAGTAGTAGTAGTAGTAGTAGTATTAACATAAGTACCTTGATTTACCTATTTCTTGATTCATTATTAAACTACTTTATTACACAATTTATTTTACCGTTAAAATCATTCATTATAAATCCCAATCATTACTTATTGAATTATATCTTTTTTTAAGCAAGATATTTCTCTGGATTATTGGTACTTTACAATCCATTGTAAATAAAAATCTAAACTGCCATAGTATCACAGATGTTTCAACATATTTATTTGTCTATTTATTAGATATTTATTTTTAGCTGCCTAACTACTATATTTATCCATTATATTTTCTAGCTTGCTCAAATATATGGACATTTGTAAATCAGGCAGCTTTTCACTCCTATTTGATTAATAGTTCATTAGATTTTGACTTGTGCAATAGACATATATTACTGTTTATGAGACAAGGTTGCTTCATTAGCACTGTTCTTATGTTTTAGAATATTTTCATTTATGTTTTGATTGCCAAACAAGAGCTTGTGTATGTATCCATGCCTTACGAGAGATGTAAAGTTGTATAATAATAAGTAGATAGAATTAAAATATTTGATTAATTATTACAATTAATATAAGCTATTTTGGGGTATTCTAGTGTTAGATTAAACATTATAGTAACTCAATAGTTAAATTTAAATTTGTATTTGTACTTTGCTAAGGATTTGAATTTAGAGTAAGTTGTCAAATTGTTTTTTGAAAAATGGCTGAGTAAGGATACATGAGTTGAGAAATAGAAAAATTGTAAAATGTTTCATAAATATATCAGAGAAAGGCATGAAAAAAGCTAAGTAACTGATGATGCCTATACTTGCCATATAATAATAAAATAAGAGTTTAGGTTAATGACTTCAAAGCACTAGATGTCTGCTATATTTTAATAAAGTTCCAAAAAAAATGAGAGCGTATTAGTAATAAATATTTTTGAGTTCTCCTTATGAAGTAACCATAAAATAAATAATAAAAAGTATTTGAAGTTAGCTTACTTTATTGAAGATATTGTTTCCCAGTTATTTTGGAAATTAAATGGAAAACATTATGCTCACCATTCCGATTTTTTGGCAAGTGCATGATACAGAATCTTTTGAGCATAGTCATGAAATTTATGCTATGTTATATGCAATATAAGTTGAATTTTGAAAAAAATAATGAAAAATTTGTACCCATTATTTTGGGAAAATAATGTAGTAAATCAATTTCTATCAAAATGTATTACAATGCATAATAGAGAAAAACAGTTATTCCTTTCATTTAAATCTGAGCTAATGTATAGAGGAGAAAGATCATGTTTTTCCTTTTTTAAAATAAAATAATAAATATAAATCTAAAATAAATTATGGATAGAGAGAAAAAGTTATATATGTTAGGATAAGGAATAGAGGCTTCTAAAGCCTATCACATCAAAAAAATGGTCAAATGAATCTATAATGGCAATGTTGTAGAGCTTAATGATTAAGATCAATGAATGTCAGGGAATAATGAATCAAGAATTTAAACAGTGTCACAAAATGTTATCAGAAGATTTATTGAAGAAGATTAAGGAAAACCAAGAGAAATATGAAACAAGTCAGGAAATGTTTAAACAAGAGTTGAAGCAGTGCCAAGAAGAGCTTAAATTATACATGAAGTAAGACCAAGAAATGTTAATAATGAAGATTTTAGAGAGACAATATTAGAGAATTGTTGAAACAAAAGATCAAGCTTGTGCAGATAGAGTTAGTTCATAAAATAAGAATAGGACACTAGCAAATAAATGATTTGAAAAATAAGTTTAATGCATTAGAGATTAAGATGTAAACTCAAAGTCAAATGCAAATTAAAATTAATTAGGGGACAAAATTGGATCGAAGATATAGAAAATAAGACAGAAACGTAAAAAATGGTATTCCAGAATAAAGTTAGAGCCCTAAAACGTATGTTGTATGAGTATCAGCAAATGAATGATAAAGAATTAGAGAAAGTACAGAATAGACAAAAATAACAGATCCAACAAGTGAAAACTCAGAGTGAGATCATTTGTATTATGATATTAGCTTAGATTTCATGTCATCCAAAGTAAATGACCACATTTCTTTAAAGAGTAATACCATCACAAACTTAAATAGCCATGATAGATGTAAGATTTTATTAGAAATAAAACCTTTAAAATCTACATGGTTTTATCTCCATAAAGTATGTAATCACAAATTTAGGTATATTGATTGGGGACATAATTTGTCTTGATCATAGTGTAAGGTCAGTATTATGGGTTGGATAGTGAAATTAGTAATTTAGAAAATATAATTTATTGTAAGACTATGACTAAAAGTGTCAATCATTATGGATATAATAGTAAATATCCAAATTATGATGACTATATTTGTAACTTTATTTCATATAAAGAATCAATATTTATCAGAAATAAAAGAGTTGATGGTATTGATCAAAATTTATGCAACCTATATAATACTATAGACATATTTTTCAAATATCCAGTTATGTTAAAATGTAAAGTACAAATGAGTATAATTATTGTAAGATATTTGTTTCGTTAATTATAGTCTGCTTAAAAAAAGTAGAAGACACATAATTGTATGTAATCATTGAATTCATTGTTGTGGTTTAGTTTTAATTAACCACGAGTTATTCATAGAATGTTCAGCTGGTATTGATAATCTTATGATTATTGTTCAGAATTGTTTTCTGTATATTTATTAATGGTGGAAATATGTGATGTGCACATGCTGACATCTATAGTTTTTTTTTTTTTTTGTAGTGTGTAAATAAATAAATAAATAGAAAAAAATTAAAGGTTATATGTTCAATAAAAAAATATTTTATTGTTTTGTATGAATCTGGAATAAGTGAATCATCTATTCATTAAATTTGAAAATTAAATAATTTTGCTATGTTTTGTCAAATGATAACAATAATTTAATAAGATAAGCCAAAAGAAAATCACATGTGCAGAACCAGTGTTTAAAAATAAAAAGGCAAATAAAAAGACTATGTTTTGTGTTACTATAGTTACAGAAATTAATTCATCAAGGAAAACATGTATACTTTCTTTTGCTTAGAATGTTGTATTTTATCTTACCTTGACAAATAGATACTGGACTTATGACACAAGAATATGTATTGAGAGTAGAGAATTTATTTAAGGCAGCTACAATACAAAACTTTCTCTCATTGGATATCTTTATGATTCAAATGGAATGATTAATAAAAAATGCTTTGCTTGAATTCTATGAAGCTATAAATCTATCAAAATTTATTATGAATTATAATATCAACAAAGAAATAGTGAAATATTATTTAAGGATAAAAATGTTGATGGAAACCTACATTTGTATTATATCATCTATGTAACAATGAAAATGTCATGGGATAGTGGAATCTAAGCAGAAATTATATTATGTCATTTTTATGAAATACATTTCATTCCAAGCATAAAATAGTAGCTTAATGAGAAAATATTTATCAATGATTTTTTGTTAATAATCTTAATTATAAGGCAGTTTTATCTTATTATTATACAGGCATAAATAATAGACTCACACAATTAAATCTTATATCAATTGTTGATTAATTACTTTTTTGCATGTGAGAAAGAATTTGTAATTAATTCTTTATGAATGTATGCATTAATAATTTTAATCATAGATACGTTCTACTAATTTTAATCTAGCTGGGATACATTATAAAGATATATTATATGATATTAAATTACACTTGATAAAATTAGACCAATATTCTTTGTCTAAGCCACATCAGTGAATTATTGTTTATTTCAATAAATATTATTATCATTATTAAGCTAAATATTTTTATTTATGAATCATTATAAACCTATTTTATTATACAATTTATTTTACTATTAAGATAATTTATTATGCATTTCATACTGTACTTATCCTCAAAAAATTATTACTCATTGAATTGTATCTTCATTGCCAAGCAAGATATTTCTCTGGACCATTGGTGCCTTACAAATTGATGAGTCTATTGTAAATATAAATCTAAAGTGTCATACAGCCATTGGTGAATCAACATATTTATTTGTCTATATATTAGTTATATATTTTAGTTGCCTATGTACAACATTTATCTTTTATATTTTCTAGATTGCTAAAGTATATGGGCATTTGTAGATTAGGCAGCTTTTCAGTCATTATTTGATTAATTGTCCATTATATTTTTCGTCATCCATGGAGAGAATATTGCTATTTATGAGACAAGGTTGCTTTATTAACATTGTTTTTTATATTTTAGAATATTTTTCTTTATAATATATATATATATATATTAAAAAAGCGATGTTAATATATAAGTACAAGCAAGATATAATCAATAGACTGGCAGCAAACTTTAAGATCACGGAATTATGGGAAAGTTGACATCATGGAATTATGGAAAAAAAGTATTAGTTGACAAAAACTACAAGGATAATTGAAAGCGCTCTTAAGTGACGTTTATAGATATATTTTTTATAAACTTTTAAGTATTGTATTTTCTAATATTTATTTATAAATTTACGTATATATATATATATATATTGAAATTTACTATTAGTTGCTGCACATCAATAAATCTTGACTAGATATAACATCATTTATATAATGGAGATTCCACTTACAAATTTACACACACACACACATATATATATATATATAATATTTAAATACATGTATATTATCTATACAAAATTTATTATAATTTGAAGGACTTGAACTCAGACTTTCAAGCTTGTCATAGCTATCCACTCCATCTCATATAACCGATACGAAATACACATACAAGCGATCATTTATTTTTTCACATGTATGTGGTCATGTGTATTGGTTGTATGAGATGGAGTACATAGCTATGGAGAGATTGAAAGTCTGAGTTCAAATCCTTTTAATATATATATATACAATGCACACTTTATAATATACATTCAAATTCAATTATTTTATTTGTAAATGCGCTACAGAAATTATAGCATGCACATGATACATAAATTAAAAGTGTTTGAAAAAGGGATAGGTTTAAATTTATGATTATTGAAATATAACATTTTATACCCTTAGATAATTCAGGTTGCAATAAACAATATTATTAATACAAATACGAATCAAAATTCATATGCTATATATATATATATATTATATATATATATATATATATATATATATATATATATAATATTTACACTACCAATAACTGGAGAAATATGCAAAGAATAATAATCACATAAAGATAAACATAATCTATTATAACTTCCCGATGTTTATATTTGCTTTTCTATAGAATGACATATGGAAAATGTGTTAAGGCAGTTTATATTCAGGCAAGTTGTTTAATTTAATATTGCTTCATTTTAATAAATATTTTGTGAAATTTATGTTCAAAAGAACAATTACAAATACGTGATATATATCTTCTAAAAGTTACATTCAATTTATAATTTGTTTCAATATACAACACAATAACTTTTCTCAGTAGTACTGCACATAAAATTTATTTATATAATGAAACTGAAAGAAAAAATGTCTACCGAATTCGAAGTTGTCATAGAATTTCCTAACGTCAAATTCAATAATCTTAATAAAAATAACTCACCAATTTTTAATTAATAACTTTACAATGTGAAAAGTATGTATATATTTAAGCCAATATTTAATCAATAATTTAAGCGCACACACTAAAATATATTTATGTATGCAAATGATATTCATAGTCATGTAATTTTTTTAATGTACTAACAAATTATCTTACTATTTTTTTTTTTTTTTACCATTTCATACATAATAAAATTTTATTCCAGTTTAAAGTATTGTCGGCAAAAGTAAAAATAAGTGATACTTTTATTACTTTTATCATACGTAACTACCGTCATTTTAATGCATCATTAAACTTTTATTCTAAGAACGAAATATTTTGAAGTCATAATATCATAAAATATCACTTAATTTATCGTACATTATAATTATTCTATTGTTAAATCAAGTTTATAGTGCAAAGATATCTCTAAAAATCCATTTCCTAAAAGGAAGAAAATCACTTCTTAAAATTGTTATTCGCAATCATTGAGTTTACAGCATTTGTGAATATACTAAAAGAGCCAAAAGTGATTTCTGAATTATTTTAAAATCAAAATGAAGTTAAATTTTAAGGTATTTAACTTCATTCTTTTAATGCTTTGTTGACATTTTTTTATTCCATTTTAAATTGTCAATTATCAAAACGTCTACTTTAATACTAATCATGACAACAATACTTGGATAACACTCTCAATACTTAGCTATAAAAATTTACAGGTTAAATCGGCCAAAGAACATGCGCGTTGTGCGTGAGTCATTTTCCAGTTAATTACATTCTTTTGGGTCTATTCAAAAGTTATACTTGAGAATTATTAGATATAATTTCCTTTGAATTTAAATTTGAGATCTCCAAATACTCCAAAAAATTACAAAAAAAAATATATTGAAAGATTTGTTATTAATCCGTGTGTATGCATATATATATATTAATAATTTAAGATACTGTTTTAAAGACCAAATCTAAATATGAATGCTAGTGGAGAAAAAAACATAGGATAGAACACAAACACAAACTATAAACTTAAGCACAGTCATTTGCTGCATGAAATTAAAATATAATTTATATAATATATTATTTGCTATCAGACCGTTTCCTTGTTCAGTCACTTTGCATTCGCGTAATATGATTAAAAATATAATTCTTTTCTGATGTTGAACATTAAATGTTGGAAAGTGAATGCATTTCACAAATCTTATTTTGGAAAATACTTTTTTTATAACCTCTACTTTGTTTAGATTTTGGATATTTTATAAGTTTTAATACATTGTCAGAACTAATACCAATTCTCATTCTCTTTATCTTGCTGGACATAACAATTTTGAAACTATTACTATGACAACACATTTTTGTTATATTGATTATATGAAGTGAGAATAACAATGTATTTTCTAAAAAAATAGTTTATGTTAAAGTGTACCATGGTATCCTGTAAGAAGTAAACTACTTTATATTGTAAAGATTATTTTATAGAGATTCTAAATTAATATAATTAATGACTGTTTTCATTGGAAAGATGTAGCCATGATAGAAATAAGTATAGAAATACAATTTGATAAAATGGAAAAGCTTTTTCGAAAAAAATCGTATTTATTTATGTTTCAAAAAAAAAAAGAAACAGTAGCATATGATGTCAAAAAAAGTTTAAATAATCATAATGCATTTGGTGGTCGAGAGGTCAGCGACAGCTGCTTTACAAGCAGTTGTCCCGGGTTAGCGGGTTCACTTCTCGGCTGATGCTATGACACATGAGAAAAAAAATCATAATGTAATGTATTTGATGTATCTGTGATTTGCAAATTAGTTTGTTTAATCATTATAAAATTCCCATTGTTTTATCCCCCCCCTTCTTATAATTTTCTAAATCCAAAGTAAACCATACAATATTACAAGTAGATGTTAATGGTCATGATAAAATTCATCACATTAAATTAATGTGCTACTATATATATATATATATATATATATATATATATATATGTAAATACATACAACATAAAAATTCACTCATTTATGCAAAGAAGTGCTACAGTTAGGATTGTTAATTAATGTTATTTGTTGTGTGATTAAAAGATTTAAATCTTTCCATAAAAAAAATAAGGATGTCATGCAATTGTTTTCAAACTCATTTGATACAAGTAATAACAAATGATGAAGTGAAATATATATGTGAAAATAATTTATTATTGTTTACGCTTATCAAGCTAGTTTTCAACACGAAAGCAATTTATATATAAAGAGAATAAAGTAAGTCCGCATACAAGTTAAACTAACATTGTTGTAGATATTAATACATCAGTGAAATTATGGTGTTATGCAATCAGTGATTCTTAAAAAAGAATTAGAAGTCAGCGATGCTTTTACTTTTATTTTGCTAATGCTGAAAATTTAATAGAAGAGTGAAACAATAAAAAATATGAAATAAAAAAGACATAGTTTGTAAATAAAAAAATAACTCATAGAATGATAGGGAACAAATGACAAACATTCATCAGAGTTGAAGTATCACATGATATTTGTTTTCTTGTTTTCAAATGATGTTGACAGCAGTAATGCAAGCAAAACTGCATTATTGAATGCATTCTGACCATAATATTTTAAATTATCGATTATATAATTATACATTGTATTGTTTTCTTCGTGATTTAAATTATAGATGTATATTATTTTAGGATTTGATAAACATACAAATTCATTTCATTCAGTCAAAAAAATGATATGTTGCCTTTATCTAAAAAGGTTAGAATATTTATCTTAGATGTTACAGAATTATGTCATACTATAAAATGAAAGTAAACTACTTATGTGATTGATTAATATTTAATTAATAAAATGTATGCAAGTTTAAACATTTATTTGTTAAAGATATATTAACATCTAAAGATTAAAATTATAATACCATAGACAAAAATCATTTGTATAAAATGGACTAATGTTGGTCCATGGGGTAGCTTGCTTCAGTTGTTGTATGAAGTTATATGTGCCATATTATGAAGACAATACTATGGAAGAATTTTTTTATTTAGTTATTAATGATTATTTTATAAATATTGATGATAAGCTTATTTTGGGATTACTTTTTACAATACAATATCTTTTAAATAATTTAATCAAAATTGATGGTTTGAAATGGGATGTTACTTTTGAATACAGTTTATATTAAATAAGATATATTGATTCAGCTTTATGGAAAAATATAATGCTACCAATTATAAAAATGTTCATAAAATCTTTATCAATATAGGTGAATTTTATATCTCAAATCAAATTTAATAGTTTATATATCTTATATAAATTTACCCATAAAAGAGGGAAAAAATATTGAAGTGAAAACATGAATTTTTATTACCATTTATAATTAATAGTGCATCATGTAATTTATTGCATTATTGTTTCTATCTGATTTTAATTTTGCATTTATTGTTAGAACAACTACTGGTACATTAATTATTAAGAAAAAATGATGTTACTGATAAAATTAACAAATGTATTATTATATATAAATTAGTGTGCCATTGTGTATTCAGGTACATTGGTGAGTTAAAATTTGCATTGAAAAACGAAATTCATGAACATGAATCTTTCTATAATAAATTGTGATAATCTGTAGATACATTCAAATCTTTATTTGCAAACATTCATTTATATATAATGAAAATTTTTGCATTTAATCTCTCCTGTATTCTGAAGATTTCTTTGTTCTTACATGCTAAAAGTTTTCAAATTTCATTTTAGTATTAAACCACTATTATTTATCAGTATATAATAAATTTGATCTCATTTTATAGATATTTTTGTTTAGAAATTAAATAAAATGTAAAAAAATCACATTTATTTTAGGAATAGTTTTAAATATTGGATTTTAAATAAAACAAAATGCTGTTTCATCATCAAATTTTAGGTAGAGCAGATTCAATTTGCAAAATAAATTTTCAATGAATAATTATTTATATGTAGTAAGTCTATCAATGTATGGCTTAAGTGTTTACTTTTTAGTAATTTTTCGATATTGCTATATGTTTTAACACATTGTTAATGATGACATTTTCTAGAAAAATCATATTTCCCACAATCACAATTTCAATTATAATTGTTACTCTGAAAAATAAAACCCTTTATATTTAAAAATAAAATATTTCTGTATAAAGCAAATATGTAATAATATATACTTTTAATTTGTAATAACTATCACACAATTACTATGCAAAATAGTCATATTTGTTACAAAAAATCAAGTTTTTAATTATTCATAACATTTTCTGAAAGTAATATTGCAAACATTTTACAATGTTAAAGATAGTCAAGGATACAATGAGCGTTCATCATTGTGGAGGTTATCGTGCTTTGAAATTTCCATTTTTTCATTACTCCTGACATCAGTAGAATGTTTTTGAAATTAAAATATAAAAGAAATATGGAATTTAAAGTTTGACAAAAAAAGGTTCACAACAACTCTAAGTAAAGGGTGAATAATGAAAATTCAATTACTTAACTTCTGGACCAATAAAATATCAGTCGTAGAAAAGATAATTTAATGTTTTATATTTTACATGTGGAAAACAATTTGAAGAAAAGAAAAATTAAAGAGACATATTTTATAAATGTGATAGGCAATTTATTAATTTAACAATATAATTGTACTAATATACATAAATTATGGAACATTGTAATTTCATATTGCAATATTAATGTTATATGACTTTAACATGTTTAGCTGCAAACTCTATATTTTTGTTTTAATTAAATCTTAGTGAGATTTTTGTTCATATTCTGCCATATTTGAACATTATATATTTTACAATTAAACATTTCCCCTCTATCACCTATTGATAATATATACATTATTTATTACAAATCTGAATTTTTACTCAACATATATTTTGAAAGTTAATATTTGATGTTTGCAAAAATGAAAATAAATTTTTAACTCCAATTTGTATCTAAAACAATGACATTGGACATCATTAGAAATAATTTATCTATTCCAAAAGTTAGTATAATGAAATGTGAGATATTTAAATTAACACTATTAAAAGAAACATACTGTTAGGGTTAGTCATCATCAAAGAAAAAAAAATAAAAGTAAAAATATTTATTATTATTATTCTTTTTACAATTATAAAAATCACTTCCTTTTATTATTTTTACAAAGGTGAAACTTGTTTATCCAATAAAAAGTGCTTCCATTTTGAGTTGTCTTTTTAAAAATAAATGTGTTCAAAGAAATTCATTCTTTAATGATATATGTTTTTGGTTGAAATTAAGTTTTTTACAAAAATATTTCTAAATAAATATTAATTTATAAACAAATTACTGAAAATTATATATGTTTGTTACCTTCAATGATTTTATTTTTATATTTTGCTTTAGTATAAACCACCCAGCCAATCAGAAATTTTCATTTATATTAATATATTGGTTGATCTATATTATAGTAACATTATGTAATTTGGATATTGTCATTGCCTAAATGATTTATATAACATATACAGATTATTTTTCAACTAATATTTTTTAAATTAAAACTGATAAAATAATTCTGACATGGTAATAAAAAAACATATAAAGAAGATTAAAGCAATGTAGAGAAAATATAATGATCACAACATCAACATAATGATTGAAACTCCAAAATCTGCATAAGCACATCACACTGCTCTGGAAATATTGGTTAATGAGATTATTTTGTAATTTTAAATTTTGACTGTTTGAATATTGTAATGTTTATTCTACAAAGTAACTTCAATAGAAAATATCCCTAGATAATAAATTTAGACATTTTTTCCATAACAAATTGCTATTTAATATTGGTTTTTTTTTAAGTGTCATAGCATCGACCACCAATATTGTTAACTAATAAAAAATACCAAAAAATAAAATTAAGTTTACTTGCAAGTCACATACACAAATGATGGGAAGCCATAAATTATAAAACAAAAAACTTTTTCAATTAATAACAAATCTTGAAGTAAAGACACAAATTTACCTATCATGAATCACTTTTAAATTATATTATATTTATCACATCAATAATTTATATTTTATATTTCAAGTTATTACTTAAAGTAATGGACAATAATAAAAAACAAAATAATTTATTATGAAAGGAAATAATTTATTGCAAAAAAACAGTAATTATATAGTCGCAGATAAGAATATTTAAAATTTATATACTAAAATCAACAAATGAATGCATGATTGACAATCCAACGTATTTTACAACTAAACCAAAACATTCTCGATATTAATAATTAGTAACTCAGTAACATATACACTGAGGGATTAAAAGATGAAGCAATAAATAAAATGATTATTAAAAAGAATCTAAAGACTCTACTATAATAATATTTGCAGTAACAGCAATAATAAAAAAAAATCTTTAAAACTGAAAAATATCAATAATAATTCATTGTTATAACCCCAGGTAGTATGATATAATGACATTAACAATGCTTTTATAAACATATTTATTAAAAAACTAAGATATTATAAATAAAAAAACTTGTCATAAAAAAATTGATATCTGGTACTAATACTACCAAACCAAACATATTTAATCATACCTCCAAACTGTCAATACATGCAGCATTGGCCAACTACCATTTACAAAATATTTATTAGCAATTCAACAACAATTATAAATACATATAATTATAAAAAATTATCCTTAAATAACACAGAATATGTATTTTATAATCTGTATTAAAACATATATGTCAATAAAATAAGAATATATTGTTGTTGTTGTCGTCGTTGTTGTTGTTATTATTATTATTATTATTATTATTATTATTATTATTATTATTATTATTATTATTATTATTATTATTATTATTATTATTATTATTATTATTATTATTATTATTATTATTATTATTATTATTATTATTATTATCTGGATTTACATGAGCTTAAATCATAGTTCTTGTCTACATATAATATCCTTGATTGTCCATTCTGCCTAGGTCAACAGTCCAAATGTTATAACACAATTTTCATTTTATTTTATGTCTCAAATGGGTCAAATTTCATTTATCATTTGAATCCCATTAGCAAAGCAATCACTTATAACAGAAGGGGGAAATTCTTGCCAAATGGTCCTTGTTGCTAATTTGACATGTGTATCCTTCTAAATTTCTTTATAATGTTTAATTTTTCCAACTTACAATGTTCAAATTGGTGTTACAAAGATCTTATTAGATATAACTCCCAAGTTTTGGTCCTATGTTTCTTTTAAATGTGTCCTATTCCCAAAATTCACTGATGTTGCAAGATTTCAGGTTTTTAAAAAAAAACAAAAAAAAAACACTATGCTGGTTCCTAAGAGAATTATCATTTTTGTCACTATAACATTGATTTAATCTTAAGTAATGACCAGCTGGCTGCATAAATGCCAGGTCTGGCCAGTATTTTATTCCTTTTCTGTATCATTGCAAGTTTATTTGAAAAAGTAGCTGATGCCTCCTGGAATTGTTACCAATTAGGAAGGTGCATCTAGTACAACAGTATGCATAGAGCACAAAGGTTTCTGCCCTGACACTTGGTGTAATCCCTCTCTAAATGCAGAAATTAATTGATGCATTGTTACATTAGACTTCCAGTAATTGCTAGTTATCAGATTTCTAATCTGCCTAAGTCCCTCACAGTGATATATCAGATGTGATAGGGCTTCCTCAGCTCAATGGCATAACCCACAAAGGAGATCAATTGATGTATACAATCTTTTATGGCAAAGAAAGTATGTGGTAGATTCATGCTTTCAAACTGATAGAAACATGTTTGATAAATGCTAAATTTAGAGTTGGTATTTAGATCTAGTTTCTAGTCTTCCAGGTCTTCACTGATATGAGCCAGTAAGTTTGAAAACAGTTGGTCTGGAGGTGGGTGACAATGATAGAGATTTTGAATTCTATCTCTTTCTGCATTTATGTAAACAAAGATTGTTAGGAGCTATTGGTAAAGCTCCATCTAGTGATCATAACAGGCAAGCTTAAAGCTAGTGATTATATATATATTATAGTAACTTCCAGTTATTATTATAATATATATATATATATATATATATATATATATTATAATAGTAACTTCCAGTTATTATTATGGGTCTAATGTGCTTTTATCTCTTATGAAATTATTTATAAGTATAAATTTTATTTGACTATTTTATTATGTATACATATATATACTATTTATATATACATGTGAGCTTTAAATAATACATACCTTAAGCTTTTGAGTAATTGCCAGATTTGAAGTAGAGAAATAAATGCTTATATATATATATATATATATATATATATATATGAATATATTCAGATTTAATAATAATATATATATATATATATTATTATTAAATCTGAATATATATTGAACAATTAATATTTGAATTAAGCATGAACTTGTAACAAAACACGAGCAGATTATTTCATTTTTTGTTATTACAAGGGAAGAAAAAGAAAATCATTTCTCTTTAAAATAATTTTTCTTTTATAAATATTACTGTTCAACGATTAGCATTTAAATGTTAACTTTTCCAAGTTAAGATAATCTATGGATTAAAAATCTGTAAGGAAAATATTTTAATTTTCTATTAAATCTTAAAGGAATAGCAATATAAAAGAAAATAAAGTCTGTTTAAGTTTTTTTGGAAACTAAGTTATATTAAAACTTCATTATATTTAAAATAATTATATATATAAAGAATATTCCAATGTGCTTTGAGTAGATCAGCATTATATCGTAAAGGTTTCGAAACCAACTTTGCATGCTATTTTAAAATATTTTGAAATATTGGATATATATAACATCTAATGATGAAAAATGGAGAATAAGAACATCTACATTCGAAAAATATTTACTTTATTTCATATCAATCACATCATTGGATATTATTAACAGTTTATCAATTAAGGATAAATAAAATCATAATTATACCAATGGATTAATAATATACTTCATAAAGATCTTCATTAGGATTATAAACTACTGACTCAAATATCTACTCTTAACTCTGGAGAAAAAGTTTTTCTTTCTTTATTTATATATATTATAATGAATGCTTATATTATTTTAATATGTTTATTATTATTATTATTATTATTATTATTATTATTATTATTATTATTATTATTATTATTATTATTATTATTATTATTATTATTATTATTATTATTATTATTATTATTATTATTATTATTATTATTATTATTATTATTATTATTATTATTATTATTATTATTATTATTTCAAATTTGGCATCACATCATTATATCTTAATAGAAATATTTATGTTTAATATTAAACATAACTTGAAAGCTTGATATAACTGATCAGAAATTAGATGAAAGATACAGAAATGATCACTATTTAACAGATATTTAAAATAAGTTTATTATATATATTATATAATATAATAAACGTTATATGTATTTGATTTATTATAAATGCATATAATATATAAGTTGTACAATTGTAAATAGTACTTATATATTAATAATTATAAAATAATGGAATAAAGATTGTAAATAAATTAATATTATATAAATGATTAATTTTTGAATCTAGATATTGTTTTATATATCTGTTAATTTAAATTATATTCTTTAATTATAGTTTATTATAACACAGAATTTTATCATAGCATATTAAATAAGAATGTTATTTATTAATATTTTATTATGGTAGAATTCATTGTTATTTATTTATTAATATTTTATTATGGTAGAATTCATTGTTATTTATTTATTAATATTTTATTTATCTTTTACATTATATTTTTATTGTTTATTAAATATTGAGTTATTAACTGGATCTCTTTGTCTGATCATTATTGAATTATATTATATATATATATGCTAGTATTATAAATATCATATGAATATCAATTATTAGTTAATGCTTATATAAAGGCATATTAAATAATAACTTGTTTTGAAATTATCCCTAAAAAGAGCTAATTGCAAATTCTCCATGAGTTTGAATATTGTGACATAATGGTGACTGAAAGAAAGATGAGAGATGGATGAACTAGTCTAAATTATATCAAAATTTATTTAAAAATTATTGAGCTAGCATAACAAAGATAGATATGATCATGGACTTAGTATTTCATTGATTCATTTGTAGCATCCTACCTGAAGACCCAAAGTCCGATTGTAGTGAAATGCATATCCTCTTTCTAGGGAATTTAATCACCCCCTCTTTCTAGGGAATTTAATCACCCCCTTATATTTAACAAGACCAACTTAGATTTTAAATATAATCCATTCTGTTATATTTGGCGAATGTAACTGTGAAGCATTAAGTTAATGATTTTCAAGCATGAAATATAATCGATTATGTTATATTTGATGCATCAACTGGGATGATTAAATGCCATTCCATTATATTTGGTGCCTCAACTAGGGCTATCAAATATGTGGTCCTGTTATATTTGACGTGCAACGTTTTAGGCATTGAATCTATAATCTTGATTCATTATATATGGTATTTATAATTGCAAGATTAATATAAAAAATGATCATATATATAATATGATTTTGAGAGATCAATATTTAAATAACTACTTATTAAATTATGTTTTAAACAAGAGTTATGTGAGATAAAGTTTTTATATAGACATAGACATTTAAAAATATACATATATATCATTAGAATATCATAAGTATATATAAATAGCATGAAGTGGTAAAGAACTTTACAATTTAATATTTTGGTTTTAAAAATATATAAACTTGTGTTAAAATTTGAATTAAGTTAAAAATTTATTATGCTTCGAAGTAGGAAAATGTTTTCTAATAAAGATAATGAATGTTCTAGTCAAATGCAAGATGATTTGCAAAGTGAACTAAATGATGATATTAATATTATAGAACAAACATCATTAGTACAAGCACCTGGGAGTTCTACAACCATAGTTGAATACCCTCAACAAACACAGAGTTTAGATCAAGTGTTATCTCAAACACAAAATATAGTTGATGAAGATTTAAATCAATTATCTAAAATTGAGATTAACCAATCACTTAATGTTGGTTCAAAAAAGGTTATAGATAGTAACACAACTATGATGGAAATGTTCCAAATGATTATGAATAAAATGGACAGTAGTAATCAAATATTACTTGATAATATGAATAAAAAAAATGGATTATAATAGTACTAATTTTAGAAGGGACATGTGTAACTTAAAAAGTGATTTAAATCAAAAATTGGATGATAATAATAAAAAGTTAGATAGTTTAAAAAATGATTTGAAGGTTGAAATAACAGGAATTGAAAATAAATTATCTACTGAAATGGAACAATTAAATTTGAATGTGGATTATGTTCAAAGAGATAATATAGAAATTAAACAAGCATTAAATGATCTAAAGAACGAAATTGACGAATTTTTTTTCAAAATGTCAACAGCGGTTTAGTGCGTTCCAAAATAACATCATAGATAGATTAAATGCTAAATGTGATGAAATGTATAAAAATCAAGGAATTTTTAGAGAAGAAGTAAAAGAAGAACAAAATAAAATACAGAACGAAATTCAAGAAGATAGACAAAGGACACACACAAGAATAGATCAACTCTCTACTAAGCAAAATAATGAAATAGAGTCCCAAAAATAATGTGTTAGAGACTATTGATCATCAACTTGAAACTTTGGAGAATAAAATGAATTTAATAGAAATTAATACAAATAAAGATAAAAAATGTATTGGAAAAATTAAGGGAAGATACTACTGAAACTAGGAATACATTTAATAAAATAAAAGAATCAACTGATAGTAGATTTTTAATTATTGAAACACAAATATGTAAAAAAAACACCAACTATAGAAATGCATCAGGTTGAAAATAATGTAAATACTTGTAGTAGTAATCAAGAACAAAATCTTGGTGAAAATCATTTGGAGATTTTTTCAAAAAGATCCACAACAAGTAATTGATTCTTATGATAGACCAAATTTACAGTATCATATAATGCCTGAAGTTGAAAATTATCCTAATAACTTTGAATTAGAGGGGTTAAACTTAAATACTTGTAGGATTAATCATGAAAATCAACCATCAACTTCTCAGTTGAATGTTTTAGAAAATCAAAAGGTATACACTCATTCAATACCAAGTAGTACAATTAACCAATTTGTTAGGTTAAAAATATTCAAGGGATCTCATAATGAATATCCTATAGAACATATTAGAAGCCTCAATCTTTATTTTTCAGTTAACCAAAATCTATCAGAAAAAGAAAAAGTGATCATTGCATATAATCACTTACAAGAAGATGCATTAATGTGGTGGGAGTCTTTATCACAAACTCCATCTACTTATATGGAATACCAAGAATTATTAATTTAAAATTTTTGGAATAGGGATAGACAAGAGGCTTTATTGTACCAAATATTTCAAGATAAATATAAGCAGACACCTGGAGAAACCTTGACCAAATTCTTTCACCATCAAATAACAAAGTTAAGAACACTTAATACCTATCATTTAAGTGAAGGTGAAATGATTAGAATGATAAAAAGAAATTTACCACTTAAAATAGAACAATGATTATTGTGTACCAATATAACAAAAATAGAACAAATAGTAGAACTTTTAAATAGTGTTGATATGAATCAAACTAATTTATCAATTAGGTTACCTGATAAAAAATATGAGGAAGCTTCAATCAATACAATATTTTTTAATAGAAAAAAAAATAATAAAGATACCAATCATTGGAAGGAAAAAACATCTCAAAGGAATATACCTTATGACCCCTCTCCCAAAATAAATTGTGATAATTTAAATAAAATAAAAATAACCTCTTCTAATAATCCAAAAAATTCCCCAAAACCAGGATGTAGTAAAGATATATCTACAGTTTCACATAAAATAAACTAAAAGGGTACTTGAGGAAATGTTCCTCACCTCAAGAAACCAAATACCCAATGAGGAACTTGAATCAATCTTTTACATGAGAAATCATTAATATGATGTGTTCATGGGAAGATAAAACACCAAATTTTGTTTTACAAAGTTGCCCTATGATAGAAGTTTTGTTTGAGAGATTGCAGGTTAATGCATTATTAGATTCCTGTAGCCAAATTTTAGTGATATCAGAGAAATTTTACCAAAATATTTTAGCAATAAATCTTAATATCGAAATTTTACCACTGAAATCTATGCAGGTTACCATGGCTAACAGAAGAAAAGCTAAGTTAATCCTAAAACAAATTTGGGTTGAGATTAAAATTGACCAAACAACTCTCTCTCATGTATTTTTAATATTGAATGGTTTAATTCATAATGTTATTTTAGGGGCAGACTTCCTACATTTGAACACTTGTGTAATTGATTTCTGTAATAAAACAGTTGAAATTAATGATGAAGTCTTGGAGATGACATTGCTTCCAAGATATGATCATATTGAAGTTGACTGTATCACATCTAGCATTCCAAATACACTCTTAGAGAGTAAACTTGCAGAATCCAACTTGCTTGGAAGCGATGATATATTGAAATTATGATTTGTTATAAGAGAATTTAATTCTATTTTCTCAGACATACCAGGTGTGATAAAGGGATTCCAACAGAGAATTAGATTAATTAATGATCAACCATTTTAATCCATATAATATCCTATTCCATACCAATATCGAGAAGATATATCTAAGCAAATTAACAAAATGCTGGATTGGAAAATCATTTCCAAATGCTCTTCACCTTACTGTAATCCAGTAGTAACTGTGAAGAAGAAAGATGGGTCAATGAGATTTTGTTTGGATGCTAAACAACTAAACAAAATTAATGTCCCAGACAGAAATATACCACCACCCATACACAAATTATTCATGAAATTTGGAAATAAGAAAGTATTTTCTACTTCCCATTTAACCTCCAGCTATTGACAGATTGAACTTCATCCAGAAGGTCGCCAATATACTGCTTTCCCTTATGAGGATTTTACATACCAATTTAATAGGATGCCATTTGGATTGATAAACATGGGTGCTGATTTAATTAGGTGCCTGGATAAGACTTTATCTCCTGAGATAAAACAAATCGTAATTATCTATGTGGATGATGTAATTATTGCATCCATCACAATTGAAGAACACCTTCAACATTTAACCATATTTTTTAAAGAGTGTTTTCTGAAAGGTATAAAAATTAACTTCAAGAAGAGTACTTTATTTTCCAACCAAGTAGTTATCTTAGGTCATATTATTGGTTGCAATGGAATAAGAACTCATCTAGAGAAGATCTCTGCCATTCAAAACTTTCCTAAACCATCTAATCAAAAACAAATTAGATCATTTTTAGGCATATGTAATTTTTACAACCGTTTTTACCAGAAGTTCTCAGACCACATGGAACCATTGCTAAAATTGATTATAAAAGAAGAATGTTGGAAATGGACTGAAGAACAAGACCATGAATTTGAGAATATTTAAACAGGGTTTTTAAAGTTAACTATGTTAGCTTTTCCTGATTTTAATAAACCATTCATTGTCCAAATAGATAGTAGTGGTTTTGGATTAGGGTAACACCATCCCAAATCCAAGAGGATGGCCAACCAGTTGTCCTCTACTTTATTAGCCGGCTCTTGAAAGGTCCAAAAAAAATTATACGGTTACAGAGAAGAAAGCACTAGCAATAGTCTGGGCTTCCCAAAAATTTGACAAATGCTACTCGGATCAGAGGTGATAGTGATCACTGATCACAAATGCCTTGAATTCCTAAATCACCGTTATCTGTCTAATATTCATCTAGTTAGATGGAGTTTACTGTTACAGGAATTTAATTACACTGTGCATTATTGCAAAGGATCCGAGAATGTTGTGGCTGATGTGCTTAGTCGAAATCCATGTAGGTCAGAACAAAATCATTTAATAATAGACAATGACTACATTACAAATGTCAATGTGATGACTGATAGTAATGTAGAGAATGAGTTGGAAAACTTTCCTGAGATACAATTTAATGACTCAGAATTAAACCCAATTATAAAAGTTTTATTAGGGGAGGAAGTTTTGAATGAACCTAAAGATCTTAACCGTTTTAAATTAGAACAACAGGTCTTACTATATAAAATGAATGATAACCCTAATGAGTGGAGGACAATAATACCAAAGTCTTTACATGGCCCACTCATAAAATATGTACACTGTCTATAGGGCATTATGGTGCTCACAAGACAGAACATACCCTTAAGAATTGGTTTTACTGGCCAAAAATGTATAGCGACATCTTGAGATCACTCGAAGATTGTTTAATTTGCTTAAGAACTAACTCAGTAAACCAAAGTTATATTAATTCAATTAATTCTATCATTCCAGAAAGACCAAACAAGATCTTAGCAATTGACTATTATGCACCTTTGCCTCCATTTAATAAACAAAAATATTTATTTGTCACTTATGATCTCTTTTCCAAATATGTTGCTGCTTACCCAATACCTCAAGCCAATACTAAACATACAATTAAAGTATTGAGTACTCTTCAATTTCCAATGATAGGGAAGCCTAAAACCATACTAACTGATCATGGTATACCTTTTATATCTAAGGAATGGAAGAAATGGGTAGATATATCAAAAATAAAACATGTGCTAATCTCTATTAGAATCCACAATCAAACCCATGAGAACGTATTATGCGGGAGCTTGGACAATTGTTTAGAACCTACTTAGAAGAAGAGCATAAGGGTTGGGTAAAGAAGACAAAACATGTAATAGACTATATCAATTGGAGTTTAAATGAATCTACTGGATTCTCACCCATACGACTACACTTTCATTAAATTATACCTATATTTAAAAAATATAAACCTATTATTAATGAACCTAAAATAAAAGGAGAAAATGATGTTTTACATGCTCATAAACAACTTGTTAAAATGGCAAGTAATAGAAATTGGAATAAAAAAAATGTATTTATGAATTTAAAGTTGGAGATAAAGTGTTGATAAAGACTTTCCACCCTAGTAAACCATTACATAATAAATATCACAAATTCTACAACACATATGAAGGACCTTATACTATCATTAAAAAGGCAGGTCCAAATACATTTTGGATTAACCAAGGAGAGATTCATGGTACATAAAATTCACAAATTTTAAAACCTTATTTTGGCTGTTTATAATGTTATATAAAGAAATAAGGTGAATATTAAAATAAGTATTGGGCAGTGTAAACCATACAGTTGTATAAAAAATGATAATAGTGATCAATGTAATGAGAAATATAGTTAAGAACATTAGCTTTGGTGAGGGTATTCTTTAAACCCTTGAAATAAGTAAAAACAATAGAGTCAATTCATATTAATAAATGGATACTCTAGTATTTATTTAGTCCTTTTCAAATCCATAAGTCTTAAAGAAGCAGGAATAAGGCTAGTAAATATATTTGTGTTGTCCAAGAAGGAAACACATTATTTTATTTATTTATTTATTTATTTATTTAAATTTTAACCATCAAAGTTTTTATTTTTTTTTTATCATTATCAAAAGAATAATATAGCCCAAGTATAAGAAAAGATAAAACAGTTAAAAAATATTCAACCCTTCACAAAATCCAAGTATAAATGTAATTAAACTATAAGAACATACTAAAATATTTGTAAGTATTTAACATTTTAACTTAAATTAAAATTTTAATTTCCTAAGGGAAGGGGAAATATAATAGAAATTTCCAGTTATTATTATGGCTTTAATGTGCTTTTATCTCTTATGAAATTATTTATAATTATAAATTTTATTTGACTATTTTATTATGTATATATATATATATATATATATATATATATATAAATATAATACATGTGGGCTTTAAATAATACTTACCTTAAGCTTTTGAGTAATTGCCAGATTTGAAGTAGAGAAATAAATGATATAATATATATATATATATATATATATATATATATATATATATATATATATATATATATATATATATATTATTAAACCTGAATATATATTGAACAATTAATATTTGAATTAAGCATGAACTTGTAACAACACACAAGCAGACTCTTTTGTTCTCTTGTTATTAAAAAAGAAGAAAAAAATCATTTCTCTTTAAAATAACTTTTTTTTTAATAAATATTACTGTTCAACAATTGAATTTAAATATTAACTTTTCCAAATTAAGATAATCTATGGATTTAAAATCTGTAAGGAAAATATTTTAATTTTCTATTAAATCTTAAAGGAATAGCAATATAAAAGAAAAGAATGTCTGTTTAAATTTTTTGGAAACTAAGTTATATTAAAACATTGTTATATTTAAAATAATTATACGTATAAAGAATATTCCAATGTGCTTTGAGTAGATCAGCATTATATAGTAAAGGTTTTGAAACCAACTTTGCATGCTATTTTAAAATATTGGATATATAGAACATCTAATGATAATAGAAAAATGGAGAATAAGAACATCTACATTCGAAAAATATTTACTTTATTTCATATCAATCAAATCATTGGATATTCAATTAAGGATGAATAAAATCATAATTATACCAATGGATTAATAATATACTTTGTAAAAGATCTTCATTAGGATTATAAACTACAGACTCAAATATCTACTCTTAACTCTGGAGAATAAGTTTTTTCTTTATTTATTTATATATATTATAATAATTCTTATATTATTTTAATATGTTTATTATTATTATTATTATTATTATTATTATTATTATTATTATTATTATTATTATTATTATTATTATTATTATTATTATTATTATTATTATTATTATTATTATTATTATTATTATTATTATTATTATTATTATTATTATTATTATTATTATTATTATTATTTCAAATTTGGCATCACATCATTATATCTTAATAGGAATATTTATGTTTAATATTAAACATAACTTGAAAGCTTGACATAACTCATCAGAAATTAGATGAAGGATACAAAAATGATCACTATTTAACATATATTTAAAATAAGTTTATTATATATATATTATGTAATATAATAAACATTATATGTATTTGATTTATTATAAATTCATATAATATATAAGTTGTACAATTGTAAATAGTACTTATATATTAATAATTATAAAATAATGGAATAAAGATTGTAAATAAATTAATATTATATAAATGATTAATTTTTGAATCTAGATATTGTTTTATATATCTGTTAATTTAAATTATATTATTTAATTATAGTTTATCATAACACAAAATTTTATCATAGCATATTAAATAAGAATATTATTTATTAATATTTTATTATGGTAGAATTCATTCTTATTTATTTATTAATATTTTATTTATCTTTTACATTATATTTTTATTGTTTATTAAATATTGAGTTATTAACTGGATCTCTTTGTCTAATCATTATTGAATTATATTATATATATATGCTAGTATTATAAATATCATATGAATATCAATTATTAGTTAATTCTTATATAAAGGCATATTAAATAATAACTTGTTTTGAAATTATCCCTGAAAAAAGCTAATTGCAAATTTTTCATGAGTTTGAATATTGTGGCATAACGGTGACTGAAAGAGGGATGAGAGATGGATGAACTTGTCTAAATTATATCAAAATTTATTTAAAAATTATTGAGCTAGCATAACAAAGATAGATATGATCATGGACTTAGTATTTCATTGATTCTTTTCTAGCATTCTACCTGAAGACCCAAAATCCGATTGTAGTAAAATTCATGTCCTCTTTCTAGGGAATTTAATCATCCCCTTATATTTAACAAGACCAACTTAGATTTTAAATATAATCCATTCTGTTATATTTGGCGAACCTAACTGTGAAGCATTAAGTTAATGATTTCCAAGCATTAAATATAATCGATTATGTTATATTTGATGCATCAACTGGGATGATTAAATGCCGTTCTGTTATATTTGGTGCCTCAACTAGGGCTATCAAATATGCTGTCCCATTATATATATATATATATATATATATATATATATATATATATATATATATATATATATATATATATATATATATATATATATATATATATATATATATTAGACAAATGACATTTTTGCAAAACTGTGTTATTTTCTATTATATACTGATATTTCGATTAACTAGCATCTTCCAATGTCAACGTAAACTCTTGAAAGAAAATTTGTTCTATCTCAAACTGTAATGTGACTGAATGTGAGATGGAGCATGAGAATCAGTTTGAAATAGTTTAGTATTCAGAATATGAGGTTTATCAAAATGATTTTGTCAGAATAAGGAATATACATCTTTTATTTGTAATTTTTTAAACAGTTTATAAATATCATTAAAAACTATACAACACTTAGACAATCTCAATATCAATAACTATCAACAATTTGAAACTGTTGTTAAGGCAACCTCCTTTTCACAATAAAGGTTCCACCTGGATTAATTGTCCAATATATTTATATAGACACTAAAGATTGCAACTTCAGCATGCAGATTAAAATTATTGATA
The DNA here is from genome assembly GCA_028023455.1 of Epiperipatus broadwayi. NCBI lineage: Eukaryota > Metazoa > Onychophora > Udeonychophora > Euonychophora > Peripatidae > Epiperipatus > Epiperipatus broadwayi. The sequence goes on along the minus strand of JAQFVV010000084.1, from coordinate 4,753,544 downwards.
CAAAGTTTAAATAAACCTCTTTAAACAGGTAAATGTAACCTGTTTTTAATGCAGATTAAAAATAAGTCACTTATAACATTATAAACTACAATAATAAATTTCAAATTGCACACAATGTATTATTTAAATAATAAGTATAATAATGCTCAAGGCAAAATGGGTTTCTAAGCAATCATTAAAATTCAGTCAACATTTAAATCAATCCCAATATCAATAACCATAAATAATTTTAAACTGTTTTCAAGGCAACCTCCTTTTAACAATTAATGGTTCAATATATTTATATAGATACTAAGGTCTGCAACTTGACCACAGAGATTGAAATCATTGATACAAAAAAATTAAAAAATATTTTTAAACAGGTATATATATAATAAAATTTCAATTTTTTTTTTTAGCAAAAATTTGATTATTTTAACATTTATATAAAGAAATTTAAATTAATTCTGAAACTCAGGTAAGTCCAAATATTGAACAGAGTCAATTCAGTACTATTTTCTTTTATGTATTCATTTATGTAAAATTATTATAATACTTCAAAGTAGAAGAATTTAGATTTTATGGCCTAAACTTTTAGATCTTTTATTAAAATAGCTATTATATAATATTTATTGGCAGTACACTTAACTATCAATAAATTTATATATAAATACTTCATTATGTAAGGTTATCACTGATTGATTATCTATAAAACATTATTACATGTTTGTTATTTAGTAATTCAGTTTTAAAATTTCCATAATTTCATTTTTAAATTAATTATTGTGTCAGGAAATAACTCTCTACATGAATATGGATTTTTTTTATTTTGTAATTATACTAAATTTTTAATTTAGTGACATTAAAAGGCAAAACAATAAAAAAATCTTTGAAGTTGGCTGTCTATAGATTTCAGTTTTTTATTTATCCAAATCAAAATATTTAAAATTGTTGAGATATCTCAAATGTGTGTATAAATGTATAACCATTAATTTAACCCTTTTCCCGCCTCTTACGAATCTCCTCATCGACATCTGACGTCACTCTAACTCTGCCAGTTCTTATGCTAAAATATTCGTTTGAGAGGTATTGAATAGGTTTTTAAAAGTTCTGTAAGATGGTGCCCTCTTCCAAATTATTTTACAAGTAAAAAATTAAAAAGAAATGCATTTAAACCTAAACAAAGAAAAAACATGAGTTGTGATTGGTTCTTAGCATGCTTTCAGCCGAAAAAGACATTCTGATTGGCTGGAAAGAACAAAGAAACCGCCTGATCAAAGAAAATAAAGAAAAACGCTGAGATTTTCATTTCGAAAATGATTTAAAGTATTATAAAATTATATTTATGGAAATTACAAATTATTTTCAGAGAGAATAATAAAAAAACAAAATTATTTTCGAAAAATATTGAAGATTTTATAAAAATATTGAAGATTTTGTAAAAAGAAATATTTACTTTTCTATAACGTAAGTCGATCTTTTTGTTTATATTATAGCTTTTATGTTGCCGAAACTGAATATTTTAGAATAAATAAATAGCAATTTATTTTTGAAAGAACTTTCGTTCTCTTCATAACCTGAAAAATTAGTAATAGACTTTTTATAAATGTATCTGAGTTGAATTTAATATTATAGGCGAATATGTTTTAACAATAGGCTTTGTCTTCAGTTTGTGAGTTGGCCAATTAAAAGATTTGATTTTTACCTCATACAACCAATAATATAATTAGCGGTTAAAAGGTTAATATCCAAAAATATATAAATTATATAAACTGTATCGCCCTTATATATATATATATATATATATATATATATATATATATTAGATTGATAAACTAAAAGTTTATCTCTAATCTTAATTAACCATTGCCTCATTATTACAAAAAAGAAATGATACTTTTACATTTTGCACCCTTTTTTTACTATTTTGGTTACATATTCTTCATTTTACGGTCATTTTATAGTAAATTTATAGGTTAATCTATATTTAAAATTGTAATTCCAGAAATAATCTGAATTTGACAGTGTTTATGTTTTAAAAATCAAATTTTACTTGAAATATATGGTTATACAAAATGCCATTTTTTCTTAATACCAATGACTATCAATTTTTGCCATTGTTGATCCAGAGTTTCTGTCAAAGTCAGAAATCATATACAAAATGGTTTGTGCTTTCCTAATAGATGTTGAAAGTCAATAGATATATTTTACTTAATTTTTCACATTCATAATTATTTTTTTACAATACTGCACCTAAATATAAATGTTGGTTTGATAATTTTTAAATTTTAGAAGAAAAATAATCAAATCAATTAAATAATGCTCTACTGCTATTTGCATATCAATAGCATTTGGTGACAATTAGCCAAACAAATATTTTTAATAAATATTTACATATATATGATTATTTTTCACACTGTATTGAATAATAAAGTGGATAGATTTAAGTTTTTATTTAAAATATATAGTTGTAAACAAAGAAAAGACAACAGAATTGAATAATCAGCATTCATATCATCTAAGACACGATAGCGATTGCACATTATAATTGGTTGAAATATAATTCTGTTGTTTTAGTATAGGCTATTTTTCTTATGTTTAATTTATATTTATCTTCAGTTATAAATGTTATTTTAAAATTTTCATTACATTTAAATAATTTGAATGTATAATATTTGAATTTTTAGAAACTAAATTAGAAGAATTCTTATTATTGTGTACTAATATTTTTATGAAAAGAAACATACTATAACTATAATTTATAAATAAAATTACTCAAATTTTTACTCATTCTGTGAATAAGAAAATTTGTCAGTTAAATATATATATAAAATTTGTCAGTTAAATATATATATACCCTTGTTATTGAAGATTTTTTTTAAAAAAATGTGAATGACTTAAGTATTAATGAAAGTTTCTTTTTGTATTTGACTGCTTCAGTTTTAAATTATAAATATATTTTATACGGAGACATAAAGCTTCATTCTAATTCAATCTTTTTTTTTCAGATCTGTACTAGAAGATTTGCATGTAGTTTCAGCATTAACATACTTTTTTACAACTTTAAAATGAATACGATAATAATAAGTTCCATAGAAGATGATATATTTCAATGTTAGAATAGTGTCAAAAGAATTTCACAGATATTCAACAAAAGCTTTTTTTCAATCCAAGAGAGAAATCCTAAAGTGGACTATTCAATCATTAGACTTCAAATTTACAAGGACGATATTCTTTAGATATGCTAAGAAGTAGACTCCTGTATACTGCAACTAAAAATCGCATGCTAATTACATTTTTATATTATAGCGAAGTTTATTTATTCTATAACTGTATTTTTTTTTAAAAAAAAAAAGTTAATTACTGATAAAGCTTTGTTTTAAAATTTTTTATTGTATGTCATGTGTGTTCTAGGGATTAATTCATCTTTTGTTATTTGTTTTTATATTTTTGTTTTCAGAAAGATTACCAATATAATATTTTTAATTTAATTAAAATGAAATACACAAATTCAAATACAATTGCTTTTCTATATATTTAAATTTTAGAATAAGTTTTTGATTATCTACCAAATTAAAAGTTATCTTAAATTAACTGAAATGTTTTTTTTTTTTTTTTTTAGAAAATCTTATTATTTTAATTTCACAAAGGCTACAATGTGGTTAGGTCATGTAAATGCCATAAAGATTATCTACTATTACTCCTAAAATATTATTTGTTTTATATAAATATTTCAAATTAATTTATTTATCATAATTATTATTCACAATATATTTTCAATTGTTTATATGTAAAGCTTAAAAAAAATATAGTCATAAATTGCAAAAATAAATTGTTTCCCTGAATTCGAAGGAATAATTTCTTATAATCAGTTATTATAAAGAAATAAAATTGCCTTTTATTATTGTTGCCATTAATTACAATAAGTTTTACATTTTTTGTTTTAAAAGGTAGAAATCAAACGATCATTGGAAAAAAAAAATGGAAAAAATTACAGCCGAATGAACTATATCTGTTATGAATATCTTTAAATCAGAAATAAGCCGACATAAAATTAACACGATGTAAGCTAAATTGAACGTTATTTGTCTTTTTCAAAATAGATACTGTTCACATTATGAAATAATATGTAATTAAGGCATTAAAAAAATAATAGTAGGATAATAAACCGCTTGCATACATTTGAAGTTTAATATCTCTAATTAATTTGATACTGTTTTCAATTTGTTATATTTTTAGAAAAATCTTTCTAAAAACTTAAAAGAAATTTATTTATTTAAAAAAAATAAACTTTTAAGTAAATCGTAAATATTCTATGCATACACTCGTACTCAGCATAATATATAGTTATTTACTAATATTAACAAATTATTGGCATCTTACTTGAGTTCTCTCATATGTATTGTTTACTTAGTTGTATTATTTTCCTATTAAGTCTATTTTTTTTCTTGAAGAGTGAATACTCTATACTATAACAAATTATTGTATTTACCTGAAGTAAATTATGTATTTTAATATATTGAAATGAATAATGGCATTCATTTCATTGTCACCCATATGTCCATCTATATATTAGTGAACTGTTTTTCAGTGGTGAAGATAGCTAATAAAAATAACAATTCAAAAATTTTAGAGAAAGTTATATAAAAAAATAGAAATATTTTAAAGTAAAGTATTAAAAGTAATACAAGTAATTTTGAAATTGTGGATTGATTATTAAAACTCATATGTATTATTATGGGTGTTTAAATTTAAGTAAAACTAAATAATAAATTACATTAATGCATAAACAGTTTATATAGTTACTCTTATCAAAGATTAAAATTAGTCTTAAAATAATGTATACATTAATTCATATTTAAATGAGTTGTTACTACAAATCAAATCCATTTGGTAATTTAATATTAAAGAAAATAGATTAAAAATAAGATAGATACAAATTAAGAATGGCTTTAATTTTAAACTTGCATTTTTTTTTTTGGAAATAAGAAATTAAAAAAAAAAACATGGAAAAATTTAATCAATTAAATAATTTGGTATTTCGAAATTAAATGTAATTAAAATAAACATATGCCATAAAAATGTTGTAAATAAAAGGTTATAAAAGTTGTTCAATAGTGTATGCAACCAGTATTTTCTTGAAATGATTTGTTTTGATTATTGATCTGTTCAATCTTTATTGAATAACTATTATGATGACCAAGTAGCAAAAAGAAAACGACTCCAGTTGTCAAACATCTTGGATCCACACTGATGAAATTAATTAAGCTATTCTAAATATTTTTTATATAAACAAAAACATGTCTAATCCATCATATATTTTCAAAAACATAGTGAAAACTGTATATGGGAGGATAGTAATTCCTGCAGTCTTGGAAGTAGAAAAAATACAGTATAATTGCTTGGAATAAGAAACATGATATCAATTAGTAATTGCTACCAAAAGAAAAATATTAGCTTCCATACAAATCCTCATAAATAATTATAAAGAAAATCATGGTTACAAGATTTTATGGTAAGGTTTAATATTCATAAGTAAATAAAAAAAAAAACTGTGTATTAATACACTGATATTTTAAAATAATAACTATTTTCTGTTTTATTTTAAGATGACAAGTTAAGGTAATTTAATTATGATTAACTATATATTATTAAGTATACAGTATTTTTATGTCTATATTAAATAATTTGCTTGATTGATTAGAAGTGAATGTTGTTCAGAGTTTGCTTTCACTCTAGATACTTTTAATTCAACTAAAATAAAACATGCTTTATCCTTTCATATATATATATATATATATATATATATATATATATTGTACCGGTCAGAATTGTATGTTCATTTAACAAGGTTTAGAATCTAAGCAAAAATACCCTAAATCCACTCATGCCTGAGATACACAGGTCAGCAGCAATCATGAACTCTGCCCTATTTGCTCTTCTCTAAATCTATAACATTATAAACAACATTTCTGATGATAACATGAAATTTATTCATTCTGGTCCCAGAGACACAGCAGAGAAACATGAGATCTACAGGGTAATTAGCATAAATATATAATGTTTAAACGTGGCTCAATCAAATATCTTATGTGAAGGGACAATTTATAAATTTTAAATGAATTACACACAGCTAGCATTGCAAAAAAAAAAACATGAATTATAAAATAGTATCCATCCAGAATGAGCAAAAACAGAATAACCCAGAGATAAATATCTATTTGAAGTAATCAGTTACAACTTCTAAATATTACTGACATTATTATAAATATTTAATGGAATTCAATGAGTGAGAGTCAGTAAGACACAACGCATGACTAATTATTAAAACATAATAATCTAATAAATATAAACAATTTAATTTACATTAGAAAACATAGCACAGATTTAATGCGGTTATTACTTTGCATATAAGCAACTGATTTAGTATGCTAATGAGTTATAGTATAATAATAAATTAATGTTATCAATGCGGTGATCATTAGTTTAAATAATGATAAGAACATTTACAAATTCATCTCTAAAGAGAGGTTTAATCTTGATATGATAGTTAATAATTTATCGTTTATGAGCATATTTGGGCCTGTACAAATGAGGAATGGGTTAGCCTAAATTAGCTTTACTGTGACAATCCTAAAATATTCGACTAATTATAAAATGAGTGGTTTACAAACATCACTGCGCTATGTCTTATAAATAAAATGAAAACTACATATAAAAGAACTCGCAGTGCTAACTATAATGACAGCGTTTAAAATGGAGAAGATGTCCATCTTTGGACTGGAAGGCTTTATCACATATATGATTCCGCCTGTATTTATCACAAGGCGATATTCGAAAATATGAGTGGTAAGGATTCCATGGCACGCCCTCCAATGTGTCACATGCAGAGCCTTAATACTCTAATGTTTATCCTGAGATTGGTTATACCAAACCTCATTCCTATACGAGTTACGTGAAGAAAATCTGGATTTTGGATGAGTAAATCTGATAAAGCAAAATATAATTCTTTAAAATGCTATCATAAGTAAGCAACGTGAATATGGCTTAAGTTTTAAATGACTAATGAAATAATTTAAGCTTAAATAAATCAATAATAGCATGCGTAACGCCATGATAAAATGATAACCCACTCAGCATCCTACGTATAACTTTAATAAATTTAGGATGTCGAATATAAAAGAGGGAAAAATATTATTTTTCCTATTTAACAAGCCCAAGCATTCCTAAACGACAATATATTAATTAATTTAACTCTTAATGGTGTATAAGTAATAAATAGTTATTAAAGTATATTAATAATCAAATTTATTAAAAAAACATAAATTGCATTTAAATATCGATAGAGATATGATTTTTAAACAATCTCCCATTAACCATAATTTCAAAATATTTAACCGAGCGAACAGCATTCAATAAGAAATTTTACGTTTAAACTATTTAAATATTCCAAAATATCGGAATGATAATTGAAATAATATAAGTTCGCTAGATTAAAACATTAGCACACTAAAACTAATTTAATAAGATATATATTTAAAATAAGTTTTGCCGCATGAAATAAAATAATTAGAGTGTGAAACTTAAAAAAAAAACTAATAATAAGTTTACAGTACATAATTCTGTGCTTAGCGTTTCAAAGAACAAGTTTAAAAACTTAAGAGAGAAAATCACAAATTTAACGATAATTAAGTTTATAATCAATTATAAAATAAATAAAGATTACATTCTGATTACAATTAAAATTTAGGAAAGAAATGAAGTGAGAAGAATTAAGAGTTCATTCTTTGGCAAAACGGATTACCTTTAGAAGTTATGGTGGCCACTTATAATAATGTATACGAAGTTTAGCAAGGCACCATATTTATAAAATAATGGTAGGCATCTTCCAATATTCTTTACAATTAAACATAACAGTTCTCAAGCAGCGATGGCATTGCAGAAGGCAGGACAGAGACGATTTAAGATCAGGGAGGCAAATTCCTTTTACTCACAGTCCATTTTGTTACCACTCTCTACACAAATACCAGAGAGAAGAGTGATTTGAACTCCTTCCGTGCATTCCTATAACTTCTGCTCCTCCTATACTTGAAATTTAGCAATATTGGAAGATGTAAACAATACGTTCCAGAAAGCAGATTATTTAAATGTATTTTAAAATTGCAAATAACTTTAAAATATGATTTTTGGTTCGACTTGAAATGAGAATGACATTTTTAAATTGTAATAATATTGTTTTAGAATTTCTGGCATTGCTTTAGCTCTACATTAATTGTATTTATTTTTATATCTGTAATACATATACGCACAAACACAATTATCTAAGTGAAGGGAATTTACATGCTTGAAAATAAAATATACTTAAGCTAAAATAATAATTCAATTGGTTACACATTACTTTTTCTTAAATAAACATGGTAGAAGTGATATGTGTATATGTGCATGCTTAACATTTCTGGATGACCAAATAAACATATAAACAGGTTCAAACCCTACTTTAAAGGTATGTAATGTCATCAGGCAGTGAAGTTAAATATGTACCACAGATTTACCACTTCACATTCCCATAATTAGAGGAACAAACAAACAAAAAAATTTGTTAAAAAAAAGATTTTACTTATACCTTTAAAAATTGTTATTCCAAGTGGCAAAGAAACACATGGTCAACTAATAATAGCAAACTAGTCTGTCTATTCCCCACTACTATGCTTATGTCTCACTTCATGAAATTTTAACTACAATGTACTGATTGGAATCTCCCTATTCTCTTAAGTCCTTTTGAAAATCAATGGTCTCTCCTAATATCTCAAACATTTTTTTACTATTCTTTCCCTGAATCAGGCGGTATATACAACTTTAATTGGTTTGCAACATTATTATACTTAAGAACCTTAAGTCATACTTGATCTACACAAATTTTATGATGAGGAATATGTCTCTTTCTTACCCTAATTTTTGCTATGTGGGCTAATCTTAATCTATCATGTTGCTGGTTATATCTTTGATGAATACAAGTACTCTTGTCCAGAAAGGATTTACAAATCTATGTATCACTATAACTAATATTTTTCTAAAAATTTTAGGTTTATCTAATATTGGGTTTGTAATCATCTCCATCTCAAAAACATTATTACTACCACTAAAGATGATATTCTTATTGGTTGCAGAATCAATATGTTCAGCATTAAATAAATTCATTTCATAAATCTTTACATATTCATACTTTTCAGTAGTAGATATAAATGCATGAACATTTTCTTTATCTATAGCAGTTTTGATAGATTTATTAATAAAAAACCGAACATTTTCTTTACCATAGCAATTTTTCGAAAACACTGTCCTATAGAAACTTCATCAATACACTCTGCTATTTTCATATCAATATCTTGAAATTTAGAAAAATAATCAGATTCTTGTTTACTGATCAAAGAATGTCTATCAAATTTCTTTTCAAAATTATTATTGTTAACATAATTTTCTGCTTTCATTGTAGATGATATATCCCAATTAGAATTTATATTCTTAGCATGGAGTTCACTAATATTTGAGATTAGATTTTTCTCAATCTACCCAAAATGACAATTCACGTCAATTTGCTTTTCAATTGTATCACCCAAATTAAGAGAATGAGAATTTATCTCCATAAGACTTCTATTTACTTCACTTGGAGAATCTAATTCAATGGGATTTCCACTATCATGTACTAAATAGTTCAAATCCATCTGCATTTCATTAGCATCAACTACATTAGGCATACAAGTATTTATTTCGATATCATCTTTACTTAAAAAATCATTAAAATTCATCTTGTTCTGAGAATTCATTTCAGTAATATTCACAATTGAATCCTTTTCATGATTATGAGTAATATAATTTAATTTAGCTTCATCACCAATTTTGTTAGACAAGCAAGAAGCAAATTCCCTATCATTTCTGATAGAAGGATTATCTAATTTATAAAAACTACTAGTTTTCTCAGATATCAATTGACAATGTTGAACATTAACAATGTCCGGAGGAACCTTATCATTTTCTTTATCAGTGATGATAGTTTTCTGCATACATTTCCTGCCAGTTTTAACAATATTCACACCAGTTCTCACTTCCATATCATTAGTTATTGAAATATTTATGTTCTTATCAACTTTGATAAGTTGCCATTTTTATATCATCCTTATGATATTTAACTTATTACACCTTCTCTTCTTAAAATTCTGAGCAGTAAAAATAAAATAATCTTTTGGCATGAGTTTTCTTTTTCTATAACCTAAACATTGCTTTTCAGAAAATGTTTGTTTTGATAAACAGTCATGTGTTTCTTCAAACATTATATTTTTATTTGAAAACTCTTTATTAAGACTTTCAAAAGATTTTGCAGCACATTCAGATAAAAAGACAGCCGGTTCAATTTTATCTGTTAAAAAAAGAATCACTTTTGTGAAAAGGTAGCTCTTCATTTCTGTTATCTAATGCTTGAACTTTACAATTAGTTTTATCAAACTGTTTATCAATCAAAAATTTTTTACCACATTCATTTAACAAAGCACTATTTAAACATTGAATATCATTAGAACTATCTTCAAACTTGTTCTCAACATGAAAAATAATTCTATCACTATCCATTATTCCAGCAAACCTAATTTTAACACAAGTTTTAGGCTCAGTCTCTTCATTAATTGATAAATCTTCATGCAAATTCATTGCAGAATCGAAACATCTTGTTGACTTATCATTGCTGAAAGAATTCAAAACAAATGGCTGAATTTGATTTTCATCAGGCACTGTGTTAGAATCAAATGAAATTTCTTCTTTTTGACAAATCTGACTAACTGTAACAGATTTATTAATGGAGGTATTAATCAAAGTTTCACAATTTGATTGATTATCTGGATTATAGAGTGGATCTATAAACCTTTCAACATTTTTAGACTGACGTTCCAATAAAAAATCTTTTTGGACTTCCATTGGAACATACAATTCAAATGATTCCATCCTGTTTGTTTCTTCTGCCTTCAAAAGATAACTAGAATCAAGGTCTTCATCAGACAAAAAGGAATCCTGAGGAGAAATATTTTCATCACATAAAGTTATATCTTTGGGTAATGTTTCAACATTAATAGCATTTCTATCAGTTTCTTTAATCACATTTTCCTGATAGTTCAAATCAGTTTCACATTTTTGTGTCATAAAAGAATCCAGACCTTTCATATTTAAATCATTATTTTCAGATTCTTTAAAATCCATTTGTATCTTTGTCTGAATTTCTTGAAACATGTCCTTAACCTCATTTTTAGACATTTCACACTCATATTTAGCCTTATTATCTGGCTCATAAATATGATCACTAATTTCTCCTTGGACTACTTGGAAATCTTCTAACTGATCCTCATGCTTTATCATGTTCTGTTGTGGATATTCTATTTTCATCTCTCTGAGAGCAAGTGATCCTTTTACATGATTTTGCTTCCTCCATTTTCCCATCTTCTGACATTTTTCAGCTCATTCTTTTAATAGAGCCTGTATACTCTTCCAGGATTCTTCAATTTCTTTGTCCATCCATTCTTCCATCTTCCATTGTCTTTCATCTTCTTTCTTAAATAGATCTTGTATCATCCGGAATTCTTCAGCTTCTTTCTTCCATTATTCAGCTTCTTTCTTCTGGCATTCTTCAGCTTTTAGTCCCGTTCTTCACCATATTTCTTTATGAGATCTTGCATCATTTTAAATAACTGGTTATTGTCGATGACTTCTGGTCTCTTCTTTATATCTCCCAATAAAAGCTCTGGCTCCTTGAAAGTAATTTCCAGGCTTAGAACCTCCATTGAATTGGCATCCCCTAAAAAATCTTGTTCCAACTCCCCATTACTGCTTCCATTCTCATCTTCTAATTTGTTAATCTCTTCTGAATCTTCATATCCATATTCTTCACTACTTATTTCATATTGTTTCATTTTACTGATATCACTAACTCTATGACTCATTATTATTTGCTATGGGTTATTCGCCTATCCCTTTTCCTCAATCGCCTTTATACTACCATTTTCCTACCATACCTACTACTTTCTTCCTGCCCTGCCCAACTTATATGATGCCTAACCACTTTATTATTTATGCCTACTCTTCTCACTACTTGAATCTGCCTGTATCATTTAAGCTATAAATTATACCTGAATCTGCCTATGTCATTTAAGCTATATATATAATAAAATTATTAATTATCAATTCTATAACACAAAATATATTTAAAAATTACCATGCCTTTACTTTTTTTGTCACTTTCCATCTGTTCTCTTTGCACCTGCAATTGACTAAAAATCTTTATTAATAAATTGATAATACAAAGTAAAATGGAAAGCCAAAGCAAAGTATGATTTTCTCTCTTTTAAATTTTGCTTGCATTTGAATCTCACTCAATGTAAGTTATGTTAACACATGAACTTACCAGTTGGCAAAATTTATAATTGTATAAATACAAGGCACCATGCCAACATGGCAATATTAATGACTTATTACATAATATTTAGGTTATTCATGCTCACAGAAATGGATACCAAAATTTCCTTTTGCAATGATCAAATAATTCACAACTATTATACTACATAAATATATATTTTATTTTCAATGCTGTTTTGAACTCAGCAAGATATATCCTTATATTTATCTCTTTGCAATAATCTGCAACAGCTATAAAATTTATTTCACATAAATAAACCTTATGTATACATAAAATAGTGTTTACGTTGACTTATGTTACAATCCAGCAAAATAAAGCTAAGAAAATATTATGACAATATGCAAGTTATAACATGGATTGACATATTTAGAATAAAACAATTTATTTCATGAATAGTTATTATTTATTACAAACTAACAATGTGTGACTAACCTAAGTTTGAATATAGGAATCTAACTCAATTATCTATATCATTTCCAAGAAGCATGAGGTTATCATAAAATGTCAAAATTAATATTCTTCACAGTAATTTGTATTTATCGATATCAACTTTCACTTTTGCTTGCATAAGAATATGTAAACCATTAAAACATTTTGCCAACTACATCTGGCTGCTTGGTGTTACATAAAAGGTCTTCATCTGCTTTGAGGTTACTCTAATAATAAGAAACGAACATTTAAAATACCAACTAGCAAGCAACTTTTTTTTTGCTAGCATGAAAACATGTAAACCATTTAAGCATTTTGCCAACTGCATCTGGCTGCTTGGTGTTACATAAAAGGTCTTCACCTGCTTCGAAGTTACTCTAATAATAAGAAACGAACATTTAAAATATCAACTAGCAAGCAACATTTCTTTTGCTAGCATGAGAACATGTAAACCATATAAGCATTTTGCTAACTGCATCTGGCTTCTTGGTATTACATAAAAGGTCTTCACCTAATTTGAGGTTACTCTAAGAATCAATGTCATTGAAGCATAATGTCCACTACACCGGACCGCTTGACATAGAATTCTATTTGAAGGACTTCACCTGTTTGAGGCTACTAATAATAGGAAACAAACACTTTAAATATTTGCTAGCAAGCAACACTTTTAAATCAAAAGTTTTAACATAAATATTGATATTGGATACTTCTAAATATCAAAACTGAGATATACACTACTTAATGTTGACAAAGAAAAAATATTTCTTTCATTTATTCTACCCCTTACTTCAATCTACTCTTACAACCTTTCTAACACTTTAATTTCTTTCTCCTTATAGTCAGGAATGTGTATTAACAAATGTATAATATATATATATATATATATACACTGAGATATATAAGATACACATACAATAATATATATATATATATATATATATATATATATATATATATATATATATATATACACATATATATATATATATATATATTAACTGTCTTATTATTTTTTAAACAATTATTTTGACTAACAATACTGTTTTACTCATATAGCTTATGGTATTTAACCAACAAAATTAATTAATGAACCTACATTTAGATAATCTTGGAGACATTAAAATATAAGCCACCAAAACATAAGCACTTTACAAGGTATGGTATTTAATTAATATAGACCCCAATGATTGAGCCAACAGCAAGACAAGCAGTCTACAGAGTGTGAGATTTAATTAATCAAGTATCACGTTGGGTGCCAAGCCCAAGAAAGAAAAAAAATTGTACCAGTCAGAATTGTATGTTCATTTAACAAGGTTTAGAATCTAAGCAAAAGTACCCTAAATCCACTCTTGCCTGAGATACACAGGTCAGGAGCAATCATGAACTCTGCCCTATTTGCTCTTTTCTAAAACTATATCATTAAAAACAACATTTCTGATAACATGAAATTATATTCATTCTGGTCCCAGAAACACAGCAGAGAAACATGATATCTACAGGGTAATTAGCATAAATAAAAAATGTTTAAACTTGGCTCAATCAAATATCTTATGTGAAGGAACAATTTATAAATTTTAAATGAATTGCACACAGCTAGCATTGCAAAAGAAACATGAATTATAAAATAGTATCCATCCAGAATGAGCAAGAACAGAATAACCCAGAGATAAATAACTATTTGAAGTAATCAGTTATAACTTCTAAATAATTGTGACATTATTATAAATATTTAATGAAATTCAATGAGTGAGAGCCAGTAAGACACAACACATAAGTAATTATTAAAACATAATAATTTAATAAATATAAACAATTTAATTTACATTAGAAAACATAGCACAGATTTAATGCAGTTATTACTTTGCATATAAGCAACTGATTTAGTATGCTAATGAGTTATAGTATAATAATAAATTAATGATATCAATGCATTGATCATTAGTTTAAATAATGATAAGGACATTTACAAATTCATCTCTAAAGAGAGGTTTACTCTTGATATGATAGTTAATAATTTATCGTTTATGAGCATATTTGGGCCTGTACAAATGAGGACTGGGCTTTACTGTGACAATCCTAAAATATTCGACTAATTATAAAATGAGTGGTTTACAAACATCACTGCACTACATCTTATAAATAAAATGAGAACTACATATAAAAAATCTCACAGTGCTAACTATAATGGCAGCATTTAAAATGGAGAAGATGTCCATGTTTGACTGGAAGGCTTTATCACATATATGATTCCGCTTGTATTTATCCACAAGGTGATATTCAAAAATATGAGTGGTAAGGATTCCAAGGCACACCCTCCAACATGTCACATGCAGAGCCTTAATACTCTAATGTTTATCCTGAGATCGGTTATACCAAACCTCATTCCTATATGAGTGACATGAAGAAAATCCGGATTTCGGATGAGTAAATATGATAAAGCAAAATATAATTCTTTAAAATGCTATCATAAGTAAGCAATGCGAATATGGCCTAAGTTTTAAATGACTAATGAAATAATTTAAGCTTAAATAAAGCAATAATAGCACGCGTAACACCATGATAAAATGATAACCCACTCAGCATCGTACGTATAACTTTAATAAATTTAGGATGTCGAATATAAAAGAGGGAAAAATATTATTTTTCCTATTTAATAAGCCCAAGCGTTCCTAAAGGACAATATACTAATTTAACTCTTAATGGTGTATAAGTAATAAATAGTTATTAAAGTATATTAATAATCAAATTTATTAAAAAAAACATAAATTGCATTTAAATATCGATAGTGATATGATTTTTAAACAATCCACGATTAACCATAATTTCAAAATATTTAACTGAGCAAACAGCATTCAATAAAAAATTTTACATTTAAACTATTTAAATATTCCAAAATATCAGAATGATGATTGAAATAATATAAGTTCGCTAGATTAAAACATTAGCACACTAAAACTAATTTAATAAGATATATATTTAAAATAAGTTTTGCCGCATGAAATAAAATAATTAGAGTGTGAAACTTAAAAAAAACTAATAATAAATTTACAGTACATAATTCTGTGCTTAGCATTTCAAAGAACAAGTTTAAAAACTTAAGAGAGAAAATCACAAATTTAACGATAATTAAGTTTATAATCAGTTATAAAATAAATAAAGATTACATTCTGATTACAATTAAAATTTAGGAAATAAATGAAGTGAGGAGAATTAAGAGTTCATTCTTTGGCAAAACGGATTACCTTTAGAAGTTATGGTGGCCACTTATATTAATGTATATGAAGTTTAGCAAGGCACCATATTAATAAAACAATAGTAGGCATCTTCCAATATTCTTTACAATTAATCATAACAGTTCTCAAGCAGCGATGGTATAGCAGAAGGCAGGACAGAGACAATTTAAAATCAGGGAGGCAAATTCCTTTTACTCACAGTCCATTTTGTTACCACTCTCTACACAAATACCAGAGAGAAGAGTGATTTGAACTCCTTCCGTGTGTTCCTATAACTTCTGCTCCTCCTATACTTGAAATTTAGCAATATTGGAAGATGTAAACAATACGTTCCAGAAAGCAGATTATTTAACCGTATTTTAAAATTGCAAATAACTTTAAAATATGATTTTTGGTTCGACTTGAAATGAGAATGACATTTTTAAATTGTAATAATATTTTTTTAGAATTTCTGGCATTGCTATAGCTCTACATTAATTGTATTTATTTTTATATCTGTAATACATATACGCACATACACAATTATCTAAACAAGCTTGAAAATAAAATATACTTAAGCTAAAATAATAATTCAACTAGTTACACATAACCTTTTCTTAAATAAACAGGGTGGAAGTGATATGTGTATATGTGCATGCTTAACATTTTTGGATGACCAAATAAACATATGAACAGGTTCAAATCCTACTTTAAAGGTATGTAATGTCATCAGGCAGTGAAGTTAAATATGTACCACAGATTTACCACTTCAATATATTAGTTAAAATGTTATTTCCTCTGAAAAAAAAATTATTGTAAGGTTGAAATCATAAGTGCATATATATATATATATATATATATCAAATAATATAAGTATAATAAAACAATCCACTAGACTAAAACTACAAAATTTTAAAAAATGCCTATATAAAATATTGAAGATTAATATCTTTTGCTATAGCCAGCTTCAGTGTAATATATATATATATATATATATATATATATATATATATATATATATATATATATATATATATATATATATATATATATATATATAATATTCAATAATAATGCAATAATCATTTTAAATATATATGAATGTGCATACATGTAAAATACTTAACATGACGTTGGCAAGTGTTTGAAGTAATGAGGGTTACTATAATCATTGGAATTTTAAATTGAACTAAATTTTATTTTAAATTGGGTCAAGTTCATTTGTATGTGAATTAACCCTTACATTATATAGTAAATCATATTTTATGAACATTATAACTTATAAAATAATTATCATTGCTTAGAGCACAAATTTAAATGCTTAAAATGTATTATATCTATATGCTTCATTTACTCATGATTTTATTTCATAAATTAGAAATCAAATTCAAAACAACTACATCTGTTAGTAAGGATTGAGTTATTATATAAAAAGATAGTAGATCTTAAGTGGCCACTTCTGAGAATTATTGTTATAATGGGTATAATGCTACAAAGATTTGCATTAAAGGTGCACTAAATATAAGCATGCACTTATGCTTTGAAAGTTGTTGCTCATCTTAGAGTGCACAAAGATTATGAAAATTCTTGTTCAGAGGAATTAATACTTATTTAAATTACATACATAATTGCACTATAAAAATAAGTGCTATATTTATTATTATTATTATTATTATTATTATTATTATTATTATTATTATTATTATTATTATTATTATTATTATTATTATTATTATTATTATTATTATTATTATTATTATTATTATTATTATTATTATTATTATTATTATTATTATTATTATTTTTATTATTATTATTATCATTATATATTTATTAAGGATTGTTGTCCATTCCAATCTTTACCATATATATATATATATATATTGTGCCCTTATCTATGGGTCATAATAAGGTAGAAAGGTCAATTACTAAAAAATTTTAAATTTTAAGATATGTTTGTATGATATACAAATAATAGTAGGATAATTAGATTTTATAGTACAATTTAAAGCTGAAAATACCTGGTAAATAAAAGTGTAATAAATTATTTTAAGAGAAAACAGTTAAATAAAGCTTAATAATATCCTTGCTTATGGTTGTAAAAGCTGGCCATATAAAATAACACAGCTATAAATAGTTAAAAGTATATTAATAATTTGAATGTAATATTTTAAAACTAATAAATTAAATAAATGCTAGATATAGTGTTATAATTATATTTAATAGTCAAAACTAATAGAGTATATTTTAAATTAAGCTTTAGGATGGTGAGAGTTATATTTAGTTCTACAAGTTTAAATTATTTTCCAAATTTTTTATAAAATATATCAGTTTTGGTAATTTAGACCGAGACGTAAATTAAAAATCAGCTGATAAAAGTAATAAACACGTGACTGTATATTATATACCTTCACACACACGCTTGTTAAAATAATAATAAAGTTTGTGAATTTGAAACTAGATATAATTGCCATCGATCCTTAAAGTAAAAGTTTAAATGTTAAATATTATTTTAATAATTATTTTAAAAGCTTAAATGATTTTGATAAAACTATAATTGAATTAAAAAGTACTAGTCTAAATAATATTTGAGACATGACATCATCAATTCTTTATTTTTAACAGTCTAGTATGTTATAAAACTAAAATGTGTAAATCTGTTCGCGCTAAAAAGTCAATAACCAATCAACGGAGGTAAATTAGCAGACAAAATATAAGAATTAGACAGAGCAGGGGGAGAAGTAATGTGTAAGTGAAAGAGAAAGTAACATTTTTTTTAGCTGATAACACCGTAGCTGGAAAAGTGATATAAATTTAAAATTTTTATTTATTTTAAAAGTTCTTTTGTAACATATAATATATTTTGACTGCCTCTATATGGATTGCTAATTTTAAAAGTTATCTTACCAGGATATTTTATTCAAGTTTAACCAAAAACCCTACAGTAAAATGGAAGTACAAGGAAAAATACCTAAAAATATTGCTAAAGGAAAAATATTTGGAAAATGTCTTAATACAGCTTTATTTATGCTCAACCAGAAACTTATTATTATAACTCAGAGAAAAATAATTGGGACGCTATATGAAAACTTAAAAGAGAAGATACTTGCTGTCAGGAAAAAAATTATGACGCACAAATTTATAAGGTTACTTTAAAGTTTGTTATTCTTCTCTATGGAAAAAATTTAATATGCGTTTTTTTATTATAAAGAAAATTATGTAAAGTATAATGAAAAAAGAATGTTTATCTTTTAAAAAGAAACATTATTAAAAATATAGTACCAGAATTTTAAAATAAAGGAAAAGTTATAGAATAATATGAAAGAGTTATTGAGTTATATACAAAAGGAACCGAAGAAAAAACTTTATCTAAGAAGAATTAAAATATTACCAAGTATTCATTGGAGGAAAGGCTTGATTTGGAAATTGGAAATTTAAATTACTAAATAAAAATGGTTCCATGGAAACCGAAAAATTTACTGAATATTTAAATAAAAAGTACCTAGAAGATGCATCGTAAAAGTCGCGTGGGAAAATATTAGCAGACAATATTAGAAGAGAATATGGAAACGTTTTTTTTTTTTTACGGGATAAATTGATATCATGAATTAATAATTGTATTCAATATTGTGAAAACCAAGGATTGTCGTATATGAATATTTATTAAACAGCGTAATAATTGTTTTGCATTAAAATAGAACATTAAGTGACTGAAGAAGAAATAATATTTTTTTTTTTAGCTTTAATATGAACGGTTCAAGAAAGTTTTAGGAAGAAGTACCGTAAATATAATTTAAATATTTTTTACTAATTTATTTTAAAATATAAAATGCTATGTGAGATTAGGGAAAACATATAAACATAAATTTAGTAATATTTAAAAAATTAAATATAATAGATTGATATAATGATAGATATATTGTATAAAATAAAAATGTATGTATGGAAGTTTTATATCTACAAGAATCAATGGGATGGTGAAGCCTACGGAACGCGATCGAGAAGATAAAGATCGTTTGGTAATTTTGATATTTATTTATAATGCATAATGTATTTTTTTTTAGATCATCTATTGATTAAGAATGATATGTGAAAGTTTAAATTATATGTACACATTTTATACAACATTTTAAAACATATTATGAGATAGGAGTAATTCTGAATATGCATGCAATAAGTTATTTAAAGTATAATTGATAATATAATTCGACAGAACAATTGTTTGATTCTTTTGAACTTTCATGTGATAAAGTATTCAGATATTTTAAAATAGTTTGTATATGATAAATTATACGAGGAAAGTAGTAAAAAGATTTTCTTATAGAACAGCGGAATAGTTTTGAAATAAATGAATTTTATTATTGTTAGAAATGCAGATAGGAATTTGTCGATGTACCGTATAGAAAAATCTCGAGAAATAAGATTGGATAGTGACTTGGTAGTACTAGTGGAGAGGAAACCAAGATGATGTTTTTTGTTAAGAAATAGAAAAAATAAAGTATTTGGATCATAGTTAGTTTGTGTGATTTCAGTATAGTTAACTAAGACCTATCACTGAACACATATAGTTTGGACAGTGTTTTTTGCATATCTTTAAACTTTTTGATGTTATAATAAAGCTGAAGAAATAGTTTTAGCATCACTCCTATAATAGAGGTTGGTAGACAGGTAAAGGTCACTCCGCTATAGTGTTTTTTTTAAATTCACTGTGCCATGATTGTCAAGGTTTATGATGAGTAATATTCTAGTTATATTTTGATCCTATGCATCTATTTTCGCTATCCTTATTTCGTGAATCTGCATCGGTCAGAAAGTTATTTTCAAAGAAATAATGAATAAAATAGAATTGAAGATATGATATCGTTTATGTAAGAATAGTTTATTTACTGGAATGTTTAGAATTGTGTAACTTTAAAATTGAAAGTCCAAAATATCATAAAGAGAGAAAGAATCATATAATACAGTTTAAAATTAATTCGGAAATGAATATAAGATTTTTAAAAGAGAGAAATCTAAACAAAGTTTTTTTTTTTAAAGTGATAATAAAATTTGAATGTTTTAAATAATATTTTAGAAAGTAAATATTGCATATTTATTAAGAGAATAATTCAATAATGTGTAATAAACATATACTTGTGCATGATATGTTAATGGTTGTAATTATATCATCCGAAGTAAAGCTTTAATGAGTATATTAGGATTAATAAACATCGGATAATGAACAATAAAACTTAATACCGAATGTAGAAGAATGTTTTGAATTTGTAGGATTCCATTCATAACCAATATAAAACTAGAATTTTATTGTTTTGTAAAATGTTTAATACGAATGTAATTTTGTAAAATTAAAAATATAATTTTAATAATAGTAGGGATACAAAGTGTTAATGATAATCCGATAAGAAATACATTTTGTAACAAACTAACCATAATAAGAAATCCAATAATAATAATACTGTATTTTCTTAAGCATTTAAAAGATAAGAGTTAACTAGGAAAATAAATAGAAGTTTGATTTCATTTTTATAAACTAGTAAAATAATTTTGTGATAGTAGAGTAAGGATATCCAATGTACATAATGTAAAATATTGTTATTTGTTTATGTTATTAATAAACTTTGTTGTAAATTTATTTTAAAGTTTTGTGTCCTCGTTGTTATTTCTCCACATGGATGCATGATATCACAATACATTTATAATTGAAACAAACATATAGTTTTTGCAAAAAAAAAAAGGTAAACATAAAAGTGTTATAATAATTTTGAGAATTTATTGGTATGTTAAAATTAAAAGATCATAATTTTATATTATTTATTGGTCATAAGTAGGTTGCCACAATATTACATTAACTTATATGCTAATGTTGCCACACATATTCTGTTGTCAGATTATTAGAATACTACCACGTACATATTTATTTATTTCATTTAGGAAGAAATAAGATTATATTATACTATTGTTGTTATTATTATTATTTATTATTGTTAGTTGCTGTGTAGTAGATTATGACATAAAATTCCCTTTTCATAGTTTACTACCGTAATTTTAAATCAGTTAGAATACAATTTATGAACCTGAGATTTTATTTTATTTTATTTATTTTATTTAATTGAGCTAGATTCTTATTACAAAGAATATTAAGATATGATTATTATTTTAATCGTAATGAATAGAGCTTAGAAAGTCGTAAGAATACTATAAGTTAGTTATTTAGTATAGTAAAAAGGGAGTATATTGTTCTTATGCCATTGAGATAGTATCATGTGGATAATATCTCAATGTAGTCTATGTCGTTCCCCGTGTCGTCACTCCATGTCTCATGAAAATAGTAAATATTTGTTAATTCATTTTAAAAATATAACCGTATTTGTATTTTAAAGAATAGAGCTAGTAATCATTTTAATTAATGCTGGATATTTCATTTATTTATTTGGTAACTGAGCTAGAACCCGGAATATGCGTAATAAATTTTAAACACTATATAATTTTGGAGGACGTGCGGTGGGAGAGGTTAGAATATATATATATATATATATTATAACAGGATTAGCCATTTTCCATATATATATATATATATATATATATATTATGCATATATGTAGTCTTGTACGATTGCGTGTATGTATATAATGAAGCAATGGATCTGAAGTCCGATCCATGCTTCACATCTTCCTATAAACTTAATTAATATTATAGACCTAAATTAAGTTTATAGTTCAATATCAGCAGGTTTTTGCATTAGAGTTAAAAATAATTATGCTTATTAAATGTGTACAGTTAAATATTTTATTTTAAATAAATTTCATTCTATTGATAAAAATTGCTTAACCTATTAGTCAAACATACATATATATACATCTAGCGTATATATATGAGTTAATGCAAAATTCTGCTGAAATAAAATGCTTATTCTATTGTAAAATAATAATATATTGTTGTTCAAATTTTATTAAAATATTTAGTATGATTTGATTTTGAGATAAGCCTGCCAACATTTTCTAGAAGAATGTATAGTTTTAATTAGTGAGCCATTCAAGTGTAATTAAAGATGGCCTTCTCTTTCTTTCTTTTAATTAAGAGAATTCAAACTTTGAAGTAAAAAAGTTAGAGTAAAAAAGTTAAAGTTATTTTTAGAAAGTGTTGTTTTGAAACAAAGGAGCATGGGGGGGCTTATCAAGATCTCAGATCATACAAACAATGGAAGGTAGCTGTCAGAGAAAGTATAAATAGTAGGGAGAACAAAAGAGATAGTTATTCAGACTTTTCCTTTTGAATGAGTCAGTTGATTCTGATTTTGCTTGTGAAGGCGATTTATTAAGATTTTTCTTGCTGTTTTATTCCAAGTTTCCTGGAGAGTACATTCAGATTTCTTTTGGGAGAGATCCTTTAGATTTTGCTTCACATTTAGCTGGTGCTTTAAAAAAAAAGTTATACAGCTGTCATTTTCAAACAATGGAGAAGTTGGAACCGGCTCAAGTTAAAACCAACCGTATTTTGAGGAAAATGGATATGCTTGGCTAGGCAAATCATAGCTTTGCCTATCGCCGAGATTCCTAAATACCATCCAAAATGCCTTAACATCCAATCAATAACCATCTGAACTCTATGCCGTGTCTGGAGAACTTTTCATGGAAGCCATACTTCATATTTTCATTGTCCGGACAAACACCTATCGTCGGTCGGATCAAGCCACGGACGCCGTAGGGAACATCACGGAAAAAGGACGGTATCGTATCTCCTAAATTAAACTATCTCGTATGCTACTTTTGATTCATATAGTCTTATTGTTGTATTGAATTATATGTATTTGCTATGTAAACATTTTATGAATTAACCGTAAATATATTTTGGGATTATCTAGCTATATGTAACCTTTTTACCTTCGCTATTCTTCCTTAGATTTAGTATTTCGTTGCGGTTAAATTTAATAATTAATTTTTTTTTTTTGTCATTTGAAATCACTTTCCAATTTTATTTATGTTGTTAATTAAATCCAAGTCAGTTTCTTTTGTGTGCCAACTTGATCTTTTGATAACACCTCTTTTTTGTCCGCCATTAGCTAGTCACGTATATTTGATTTAGCTATATACGTTCTAAGTTAATTTTAAACCCGGTTTTTCGCGCAAAGCCATAAGAAATGCTTTGCGAAAGGTTTTATTACCTATCGTACTTTATCGAGAAGATCGAGTTGGAAATTTTTAATAAAATTGGGAAGAAAAGAATTTGACCGCAAACCTATTAACTTGTTTTCTTTTTATTGTCTAATTAGTTTGTTGCAGTAATTTAGGGGAATAGCGGAGGCCATTAAAGCTTTATTCATATTTTAAAGCCAGTAATTAAACATTATTTAATTATCAAAAACTTGAGTTTCTTAGTTATGTTAAATGCTTTATTTTTACTTTTCAATGATCCAGGCACGCATAACGCAAACATCAACACATATTTTAAGTACTTTAAATATTTAGCTTTTAGCTCCTTAGGATTTCCTGTCCATGTCTCTACCGCTGTTGCTAAGCTTTGTGGCCGGTTGAAAAATAATTTATGCGTGGCTCAGATGGTGTTGTTGGTTCGTGAATTAGCCCCGAGAATAGGCGAAATAGGGCAGAGGTTATTATATTCTTTATTTAATATTTCGCGTATAGTGGCCTCGAGGTACTTTCGCTTAGGACTCGAACTAGGTTAAACCAGCATACATAATCTGACTGTCACAGTAGATTTTTTTTCTCCGCATTCTGGACGCCCATCGTGTGGCTTTTCGAAATTTTCCATACCCTGCAATGCCCTATATGACATTTGTATGTGTGTGGAATGTTTTTTTTTTCTGTTTTAAATTAAGGAAAATATGGGTAGACGTATAATTTTTTTTTCCGATTCTGACGCTAACAACGTGGATGAGTGTCATTTTTTTTTCTTTTCTTCAAAAAAAAAAATTTTTTAATAGTACCCTGAGAAGCTAGTTTTAGTTTAATAATTTATATCAAATAATATATGTATAATTTTTTCCAAGTTTGTTTCCTAACGTGAGCTAAATGTCATTTTTTTAACTAATTAAGAAGTTAAAGGTGTTATAAGCTAAACATTTTTTTTCCGAGTTTGATATATATGAAATGAATATTTTATAGTTAAAAAAAGTTAACACGCCGTTAGTTGTTTTTTTTGTGTGTGATTAGAAAAGAAGATTTCAGAGTTAAAGTAATTTTTTGGTAATCCTAATTAGTTTTGTCATGGCCAGTACGCCATATTTTTTTCTCGTATAAAGTAGATAGCTTCGATAAGGCGGAAGTGTCAAATATATACCCCCCCGCCCTCCCTTAAATTAGCTTTCGTACTTTAGATTGTTTTTAGTATCGCTCAAATATGAAAAAGTTTGGGAATAATAATGTTTTTTTCGAAATATAGTATAAACGGTAGTGTTAATATTTTGAGTAAAAAAGTACAATTACAGAATAGATTTTTATTTCCGTTTGGATAAATTTTTGTAAATATCTTAGATAATTTTTTTTCGTTAATAGGATTGTTTTTTCATAGATCGAAAGCTTTGATAAGTCAAAATTACACGTGTCAGTGTACGGTGTTAACAAATATTTTTTTTTCACGTTCCCTGCATTTCGTTTTTATATAAAATGAATGCTATAATCATGCAAAATTTTCGTTCACTGTTAAATATTTTGTAATTACGTGTCCTACCAAATATATATAAGTTTTGTTAATAAAATAGCAAACTTAATTGTCAACTTAATAAAGAGTAACTGCGTATGTCGTTTAATTTATATTTTTGTATAACATAGATGTCAGCCTCCCTTTAGTTAGGATTTTTTTTTTCCCATTTCGGATTATGCTATTGAATCATTTATTGAGTAACCGTTAGGTGAAGACCCTTTGAGCAACCGTTAGGTGAAGCCCTTGTTTTTTTTACTGATCGTTTATGAAGATTCCCTTAGTAACCGTTTAGGTGAAGACCCCTTACACTGTAGAGTTCTAAATTGCTGTGTAGCCTGAAATAATAGGTCTATGTCTGCAATTGTTGTTTCCGTGTCATAGTTGTGACCAGCGTTACTTGCCTGAAATAATAGGAGTATGCGGTTTGCAATATGACATTCGTCTAATAAATTTATGTACATAATAATAAAAGAAATATTTGTATAGGTATATCTGTTTGTATATTCATATGTAGTCATATATATGCATATTTAGTGTGTACATGTTCATATATATGGGTGTATATGGTATGCACTTCGTTATAGTTCGGTAAAACCCGTTTTTATATAAATGTTTTTGAAACAGTTTTTGATTTCAATGCGTGATTCTGTAAAATTGCTTGATAATTGTTAATCTATTTCGGGTTGTGACCAAAATGGTAGTTGGTTTCGATCCCAGGTTCATAATTCGGAGTGGCGGTTATCATGGGATTTTACTTTTATTTTAATTTTTTTTGTATATATTTTGTTTTGTTAATCGTACTTTAGGCTGTTTAAATTGTTTTTGTGTGTCATGACCAAAAATGGTAGCTGGTTTCGATCCCAGGTCAGTCAAATTACCGTATTTAGTTGTTATACATCTTAGATTTAAATAATATTGTGTCATTTAAAAGAGCATTTACTTATTCATGCAGAGATTTTTTTTCGTTCAGCAGAATCAAATTATTTTTTTTTTTTTTTTTTAAAAGTGAACTGAAACGCAAAGTAAAATTTTAATTGCATTGAAACTTTATAAACCCTTATAAATGTGTGCTTGGATCATTATCCATTAATATGTATATTTGATATGGCCATTGTCTTGTCGACTGGCGCCCTTCTCAAATAAATTTGTCGGCAAGTGCAATTTCTCATATCGGATATCAAATAGACCAAACTATACTAGATGATCAAAATAACAATGTATGCTTAGTGAGCCAAAATAATGTTTAAACATGACTTATGTATATTTTGCTCACATATTTTGTTATATATATATATACTTGTATTAATGTAAATGCATTTTTTAGTTGTTTCAGGTGTCAGAGAAAGCCAGGTCAAGCTGTAAGTGGATTATTTTAGTTATATTAACATAGCAATGGTATTTTAATAAAATATAAATAAAATAAAGTGAGGAGAATAATATGTGGTATAGTTATTAAAGACAGACACGGCAGGATTTTTTATATTTTCATGTGTAAACAGATACATATAGGCATAGGGTTAAAATAGGACCTCGTGAGGTAGGCAAAGTTAGTTTCTGAAAACATAAATAAAGAATTTAGAATATTTGACTTATTTTTTTTAAAAGAACAAAATTTTTTTTTCTTCACATACAGGATATAGCTCCTAGATAGACATAATACAATATACTTATATAGATTGTATTAAAATACGTTTAGAAATAAATTGTGACTTTGTGTAGCAAAATAGCAAAAAAATGGACCAACAGACGGACGCACATTATGACAGCGAGGAGGAGGTAGTACTCAATATTCCCAAGAGGCCAACAGGTACTCATAATGAAGAATATAACTTTGATGCTTTCATCAAAGAAATGAGACATGAAAATGAAATGATGAGGAACATGTTCCAGCAATTGATGAATATGACATCTCAACGACTGAACCGTTTGGAGGAAAACATGGGTCTCCAGCAACAACATACCAGAACAAAAGTATGGCCAGATGAGGATACTCAGTTAAAATGGCAACAGAAACAAGATGATACACAACCTAAATCATTGATCGATAATGAAGTAGAGAAGGATATGTATGCCTGGGACACGTCAGTCAAGCATCAAATACAGGAAGGAGAAGACAATGGACAGATGGATGTGGATAAAAAGGAAATGAACACTCATCAACAGATCAATCCAATCAAGGCGCAACAAGGTAACCAAATCCTTACGCCTATAATAATTAATCCGGTAACGTCTTCGGTGGCAAAATTCATACATATACAAGGTTTTAGAGGGGAACCGGGTGGAAACCCTAGACACCACCTTGATAGTCTCAAAATGTTTTTTCAATTTCAGAATATGACAGAACAAGAAAAGGTGGCGATCTCCAGTCATCATTTAAAAGAATCTGCCAGAGAATGGTGGAATACTCTATCTATACGACCGCAAACATTTATGGAATATGAGAAGGCAATAATGTCAATGTACTGGAGTGCAGAGAGGCAGGAAGGTTTGATGTATTCCATAATGCATGAAAGATACCCAGCTAACCATCAAGAGACTTATGCTCAGTTTTTTGTTAGGCAGGTAAATCGCATTAAAGCCCTAACTGCTTTCAATTATCCAGAAATGCAGATAGTGAGGATGATTAGGCACAACATGCCACCCTGGATAAGGAAAATATTAATAGGCACTCAAATGCAGGATATTCAAGGCACGATTCGGATACTAACTGACATTGATTATGGGAACTTAGAAGAAAACCAAAATGATAGGGTCATGAACCCGTCCAAAAATACAAGGCAGTATATACCACCGGATCCCGGAAAGTTTAGAAATTAAAAACATAAATATAGCTAGTCAGACTAAAACAACACGGACTTGATTTAAAATATAGGAGAATGAATGATAAATAAACCGTTTTATAGTAACATATAGAAAGATTATTAGTAGTAGCAAATTAAACATTACAGTGAATAAAGAGTAGGCTTGAACTCACCTGGTACAAATTCTTACCTCTGACCTGAAGCAACAGCATTTTTTTTTAACATTTTTTTTTTTGCTCACTAACTATTGGGAAATGAAGCAATGGATCTGAAGTCCGATCCATGCTTCACATCTTCCTATAAACTTAATTAATATTATAGACCTAAATTAAGTTTATAGTTCAATATCAGCAGGGTTTTGCATTAGAGTTAAAAATAATTATGCTTATTAAATGTGTATTACAGTTAAATATTTTATTTTAAATAAATTTCATTCTATTGATAAAAATTGCTTAACCTATTAGTCAAACATACATATATATACATCTAGCGTATATATATGAGTTAATGCAAAATTCTGCTGAAATAAAATGCTTATTCTATTGTAAAATAATAATATATTGTTGTTCAAATTTTATTAAAATATTTAGTATGATTTGATTTTGAGATAAGCCTGCCAACATTTTCTAGAAGAATGTATAGTTTTAATTAGTGAGCCATTCAAGTGTAATTAAAGATGGCCTTCTCTTTCTTTCTTTTAATTAAGAGAATTCAAACTTTGAAGTAAAAAAGTTAGAGTAAAAAAGTTAGTTATTTTTAAAAAGTGTTGTTTTGAAACAAAGGAGCATGGGGGGGCTTATCAAGATCTCAGATCATACAAACAATGGAAGGTAGCTGTCAGAGAAAGTATAAATAGTAGGGAGAACAAAAGAGATAGTTATTCATACTTTTCCTTTTGAATGAGTCAGTTGATTCTGATTTTGCTTGTGAAGGCGATTTATTAAGATTTTTCTTGCTGTTTTATTCCAAGTTTCCTGGAGAGTACATTCAGATTTCTTTTGGGAGAGATCCTTTAGATTTTGCTTCACATTTAGCTGGTGCTTTAAAAAAAAAGTTATACAGCTGTCATTTTCAAACAATGGAGAAGTTGGAACCGGCTCAAGTTAAAACCAACCGTATTTTGAGGAAAATGGATATGCTTGGCTAGGCAAATCATAGCTTTGCCTATCGCCGAGGTTCCTAAATACCATCCAAAATGCCTTAACATCCAATCAATAACCATCTGAACTCTATGCCGTGTCTGGAGAACTTTTCATGGAAGCCATACTTCATATTTTCATTGTCCGGACAAACACCTATCGTCGGTCGGATCAAGCCACGGATGCCGTAGGGAACATCACGGAAAAAGGACGGTATCGTATCTCCTAAATTAAACTATCTCGTATGCTACTTTTGATTCATATAGTCTTATTGTTGTATTGAATTATATGTATTTGCTATGTAAACATTTTATGAATTAACCGTAAATATATTTTGGGATTATCTAGCTATATGTAACCTTTTTACCTTCGCTATTCTTCCTTAGATTTAGTATTTCGTTGCGGTTAAATTTAATAATTAATTTTTTTTTTTGTCATTTGAAATCACTTTCCAATTTTATTTATGTTGTTAATTAAATCCAAGTCAGTTTCTTTTGTGTGCCAACTTGATCTTTTGATAACACCTCTTTTTTGTCCGCCATTAGCTAGTCACGTATATTTGATTTAGCTATATACGTTCTAAGTTCATTTTAAACCCGGTTTTTCGCGCAAAGCCATAAGAAATGCTTTGCGAAAGGTTTTATTACCTATCGTACTTTATCGAGAAGATCGAGTTGGAAATTTTTAATAAAATTGGGAAGAAAAGAATTTGACCGCAAACCTATTAACTTGTTTTCTTTTTATTGTCTAATTAGTTTGTTGCAGTAATTTAGGGGAATAGCGGAGGCCATTAAAGCCTTATTCATATTTTAAAGCCAGTAATTAAACATTATTTAATTATCAAAAACTTGAGTTTCTTAGTTATGTTAAATGCTTTATTTTTACTTTTCAATGATCCAGGCACGCATAACGCAAACATCAACACATATTTTAAGTACTTTAAATATTTAGCTTTTAGCTCCTTAGGATTTCCCGTCCATGTCTCTACCGCTGTTGCTAAGCTTTGTGGCCGGTTGAAAAATAATTTATGTGTGGCTCAGATGGTGTTGTTGGTTCTTGAATTAGCCCCGAGAATAGGCGAAATAGGGCAGAGGTTATTATATTCTTTATTTAATATTTCACGTATAGTGGCCTCGAGGTACTTTCGCTTAGGACTCGAACTAGGTTAAACCAGCATACATAATCTGACTGTCACAATATAATGATACACATATATGCGTAATCATTTAAAATAATATCTATTCTTAAATTATTCCATTTTATTGCCCCAGTATATTTACGAGCATCAATTTATGACCTCAAGCTCCAATCCCATATTTCTATAAGAATTATGCTGGGAGAACTGGAATACCAATATGGAAATGCCCCTGGACCAGCTCTGTTCAGGGCTGGTGGTAAAATTTACCGACAGTTGATCTCTCTTTTTTTTTATTTTTTTAAAAAAACCCTCATAATATAAAAACAAAACAAAAAAAAATCATTCATTTTATATACATTTATTACCTATGATATTTACATATGTATAAAAAAAAATATATTATTTACTTAAGTTAAATTAGTGTCTCTTTTCTCTTTTAAATCAAAGATTTATATCAGTTTTCTTTTTTCTTTGTTTGCTCCTTTCTCTTTTTTCCAAAACTCCGACACACACAATTATGCTATTATATGTATTTTGCACCGAAGATTTAATTGGAATAATTTCTACACTAATAAATCCTGTAGTAAATAGTTTGACCTCTCCGGGCAAAGATAATAAATTTTAAGTTCACAATTATGTCAAATAAACAGTTTTCTCAAATTCATGAAGTAAGCTTACTAAAAGTGACATATATAGATGTAATTAGAAAGGAAATACCTGGTGTCCCTGGGGAATTGATCGAATCCTCTTGGTGAAAATGGAATCTCCAATCCCTTGTCGGTGAACAAACTTGTTTTTTTTTTTTTTAAGTTTGGGTTCCATGGCTAAAGTCTGTTTATTTATTTATTTTTTTTTCTCTTCTGGCAATTCAATATTGTTGCTTATTGAGGCAAATTCTCCAGGCTTGACATCCCTTCTCCACTATTGGTAGCTGCTATACATTCAGGAGCAAAGGATTCAAACCCTCCGCACATTGAAGCCTCTACCCCAGCCTGACCATATTTTATCAAAATGTATATCACGTTGACCGTCCGCTTTCTTTTACCTCCAAACTTATACTCCATACTTAATTTTTTTTTTTTTAATTATCAAACTTATCTTTCTTTTCACTCTTTTTTTAATTATATTTCCATTCACATTCCATATGCCTTTGTTAAAATGCACTACAAAAGCTTTTTACACCTATTTCTTTCCAATTAATATTTAATTAGTATTAGACATTCCACAATTTTTATAATAATTACTTCCATTGTTCTGCAAAATTAGTCTTCCATCTTGATATTTAAAGTTCTTTTGTTGACTTAATATGTATATATTTAAAAGTTTATCAAACAAAATATTTTTTATTTTTATATTGTGAATTTTTCATTTTTAATGGTTCAAAAACACACTCACACATATACATAGCGATGTGTACAGCTGGGTTTGGCAAAAGAGAGAAAAAAATCAGAGCAAGTGTATAACCCACCATACCTCTTCTATGAGTTCTTTTTAATTAAAATAACTAAATCAATTCTGTACAATCACGCAAATGACCGTTGATTGTAAATCAAACTGTAAATATTAATTTTGTTAGTAAAGTAATATATATTTTTAATAATATGTTAGTAATAAGATATATATATATATATATATATATATATATATATATATATTTAATAATGCATTAAGTATACGAATGCATATTTGTCTAATTATCACAACAGGGTTTGATTACACCTGCCCTGTTGCAATACCACCCCTCCCAGAAGCCTTCAAATATGGTCTATATATTTGAATGGCTCCTAAATATCATGAACTGTTCATAACGGCATGAGGCTTGAGTGAACGAGCATTGTATGATCCTTTTACCTCCTGCCCAGTATTCACCCAGAATGCATTATCCCGCTGACACTTAACAGTAGGGAAAGGTCCCTCATACAACTGCAAAACTTCTTACAGATAAATTTCCCCCATTCACTCACATGTGGTGTTTTCACCATGACTAGGTCACCCACTTTAAACCGATGAGGCCTCTCCAGTGTATGTTTGTTTCTTTCCTGACACCTTTTCAAGTGTATGATATGCCTGCTTTTGATCCTCCTCCACTTTTCTTGGCTTTTTCCTTTGGTCCTGGTATTTTGGCCTTAATTAATTTAGGGGCATGTTTCCCAATTTGGAGCCACATGGGAGAGAACCCTGTGGATTCATTAACTGCCCAATTTATGTAGTTCAGTATTTCTGGAATCTTTTTAACCCAACCTCAGTGATTAGTTGGGATGTATGTCCTAAACAACCTACCCAACTCATACATCACCTGCTCACATGGGTTCGATTGTGGATTCCTAATTGATGTCAGTATGTGTTGGATCCCTGACTTCTGAATCCATGCTTTCCATTCTCCAGAAATAAATGGTGTGCCATGATCCGATAAGATGCTTTGAGGATTTCCTATCACTGTAAAATATTCTTTTTCAAGGAGACGTATGGTGTTTTGGGTATTTGCTTGAGTCATGGTATATGCAGCCACAAATTTACTGCAAAGATCATACACTAACGACAAGTATTTTTTTTATTAAAGGCAGGCAATGGTCCATAATAAATTATCACAATCATCTCACATGGCTTCTTTGGAATTATGGAGGTTATTGGGCCTGCATAATTCCTATTAGCAGGCTTAGTTTTCTGGCAAATTTCACATTGCCTGATCATTCTCACAACAGTCCAATGCATGCCTGGCCAATAAAACCACTGTCTGAGCCACTTTTCAGTTTTCCATATCCCATAGTGTCCATATATTTGGTGGACATGAGTCACCACTGCATTCTGTATTTTCTGGGGTATTACAGGTCTCCAAATATCTGGTCCACTTTTTGTTCTGTATTGAGAACAGCTTGGTCAAGTTTGTATCAGTTGATCCAACTTCTGGATTCATCATTGTTTTTTTTTGTATTCCCTTTCAGTTATGCAATTATTTGACTTAACTGGGCATCCTCCCTCTGACACTGGGCTACTGGGCTAATCTCTTAATGTCATTCTCTACCCCTTCATTAATCCTTAAGTCTATTCCTGCCACATATAAATTTTCATCTTTAAGATGACATGATGGCAAATGCACTGGGTTACGGCTAAGAGCATCAGCTACAATGTTATCTGACCCCTTACAATGCTTTACCAAATAATTATACTCTTGGAGGTATAGGCACCACCATACCAACTGACTATTTGTCAGATAACTATGGTTAATAAATTATAAACTCTTATGATCCGTAACCACAATTATTTTTGATCCCAACAACAATGTGCAGAGTTTTTGTAATGACGAAACAATGGCCAAAGCTTCCTTTTCTGTGGCAGTGTAAGGCCACTCTGGACCCTTGAGCAAGCTACTTAAGAAATACAGCACTTTTACCTGACCATCCTGTTGAATCTGTGATACAGCTGCTCCCAGCCCATACCCGCTGCTGTCAGTCTGCACTACAAATGGTTTCTCAAAATCGGGATAAAACAGCATTACATGTTTCATGAACCCTTGCTTCACCCTCTCAAATGCCTGTCTTTGCTTTTCACCCCACTCCCACACTACATCTTTTCTCAGTAATCTAATTAGTGATTCCATATGTTGAGCAAACTGCTCCTGAAAACGGTTGTAGAAGTCACATATACCCAAAAAGGATCATATCTGCTTTTTGGACCTAGGTATTGGGAAACCTTCAATGGCTGAGATTTTATCTGGATGTGGCCAGACACCCTGCGATCCTATAAGGTGGCCCAAGAATGTAACTTTCTCTTGAAATAGCACACTTTTCTTCAGGTTTACCTTGATCCCTTTATTCCAACCTTCCCTTAAAAACATTTCCACCTCTTTGGTATGTTCTTCCATAGTATCTGATGCCACCAATACATCATCTACATACATTGTAACTATTTTCTTGACTTCAATGAATAATACCTGATCCAAACATCCCAGTAAACCAGACCCATTTGGTAATCAGGCCGAATGGCATACACTTAAACTGATATGAGCAGCTGTCATATCTAAAGGCAGTATACTTACAATCTTCTGGATGCAGCCTTATCTGCCAATAGCTTGCTGTCAGATCAAATGATGAAAATTTTTTTTTTCCTTTAAATCTCCCAAGTAATTCTTGCAAGGGTGGTGGTATGTTACAATATGGGACCATGATTTTATTCAACTGCCTCGCATTGAGACATAACCATACGGAATTGTCCTTTTTCTTGACAACGACTATCGGGTTACAATAAGCTGATGAGCTTTTTGATATAAAACCCCATTCCAACATTTAATCTATCTGCTCCTTCACCTGCTCCCTATATTGATGATGAATTGGGTATGATTTTGCCTTAAATGGTTGTGTTTCACTTACTTGAATCCTTTGTTCGAACCCTGGGATCATGCCTGGCCTGTCTGAAAATACCTGATTGTATTCCTTCAGTATTTTTATTAGTATTTCCTTCTCTTCTCCCCCAGTTATCTTCACCTGGTTTATTTTTTCCATTATCAAATCATCATTGTGTTTTTGACAACTTTCACAGCACCTATTGAACTATCCGTGCTATCCATTATAAATCCAACCACCTCCCCGTTACACGTGGCCTGTCTACTTTCATAGTTCAACTTGCACTTATATTTGTATAAAAAGTCAGTTCCCAATAAAACATCACAAATCAAATTTTTCATGATTAGGAATACATGGGGGCAACTTATTCCATGGATTTTGACATCCAGCCATATTTGTTTGGGTTTAACCTTGACCTTTCTGTTGTTGGCCATTGGTACTTGTACAGCTTTCAATGGTAGAACAGGTATATTTCGTTGTTCTCTGGTGAGTTTATGATACAATCTTTCTGTTATTACAGAGACCTGACTCCCTGAATTAATAAGCGCTTCTTCTTTGGTCTGTCCTGCTGCTATCTTTATTTTCGGACATGTTTGGCATGCATAACTCGGTATGCGGTTCTCCTATGAACAAATTAGGTTCCCCATGTGCTTTGAGTTCGGTTGCTGTCTGAATATTATGTCTTTCCTTTGGTCTATTTCCTTTTTCTCTCGAATCCATCTCATTTCTGCACTTATTTCCATTTGACTCAAAATCTTGTCTATTTCTTTAGATGGGTTATCTCCTCCTTCCTCTAGCATCAATCTTATTCTTATTGGCAGATTTCTGCAGATGGTCTTCACAATCTGTTTCTCTGACAAATTACATGCTTCTAATGTCCTAAGTGTGGCTATTTGATGCATAAAAAATGAACATATTCCTTTGGTCTATCCTCTTGAAACTTCTCTCTTATCAATTGGGATCTAATGTTGTCCTGCTTTTCGTCACTCCAGAAAACTCTCTCTAGGGCTATCTTGGAATCTAAAAATGACTGCGGTTGGTTTAGCAATGAATTCCACCAATCCATGGCCTGCTCTTCTAGGTGGTAAGACACAATTATCATTTTAATCTTGTCTGGTGTTCCATAACACACAAAGTATCTTTGCAGACTCCTAAGGTGCTCTACTGGTATCTCTTCCTGCTTCCCTCCATGTACTTTTATTCTTATCAACTCCATCCTCTTTATGTGATGTATATATATATATTTTTTTACATGCTAGGTTCCTAAATCCCAAACCCCCAAAGCACAGTGCTACCCCCTTCCCAGACTTTCTTACACCTTCAATATTTCTTAAGCATATATATTTATAATTTTACCATGGACCGATCAATATTTCATTATGTTGTTTTGACTTACTCTTGTGTTTCACTTTTATAAAACTCCGTTTTGAAAACTAGTACAGATAGACTATTGTTATTTCAAAACCTTCGTTTCAAAGTTAGTTTCAAATTCAGAAATTGTCGAATGATTATAAAAGCAAAAAGTGAAAATATATTAAAAAGCATAGCCACTGTGTGGGTGTAAATTAAATATAATTCATTTCTCGAATTTCTTTTAAAATGACATTAATTTAATATATATATATATATATATAAATTATTTTTATCTGGTTATGACATCTTATAGTAATAAGTGACAGAAAGCCAAAATAATTATTTTGTATCTAATTAAAATGGATTAATTATAAAGGTTAACCACTTAAATCACTCGTTTACTTTTTTCTTTTAAAATATCTGTATTACTTTTTTAAAAAAAAAAAAATCAATCGCGAACAATAAAACATTTACGTTTGTTATTTACAAAAAAAAAAAAAAAAATCCATAACAAACTGAAAGTTCTTTAAAAAAAAAAACAGTCTTACTTAAACTGATTATTTTATGAAACGCTTTTATCTTCTGCACTCAGCTGGTATTTTTCATATAGCCTAAAAAGTTTTTTTTTACTTATAAAACTTAATATTAACTACATCCAACTCTGCCAATATAATATAACTTCCATTATTCGCTAAAACAATAATGATCTGACAAAACTGATATGTATACATTTATTTACTTTCTCAAAAAAAAAAAATCATGCTAAATTCTTTCATATTTTTCTTTTCCTCGTTGACCTACTTCTCTCTGATGTCCTTTCGTTGGGTTGCCTTTATAACGGGATTAGCCATTTTCTATATATATTATGCATATATATATATATATATATATATATATATATATATATATATATATATAATGATACATGTATATGTGTAATGGTTTAAAAGAATATCTATTCTTAAATTATTCCATTTTATTTCCCCAGCATATTTATGAGCATCAATTTATGACCTCAAGCGCCAATCCTATATTTCTATAAGAATTATGCTGGGAGAACTGGAATACCAATATAGAAATGCCCCTGGAATAGCTCTGCTCAGGGATGGTGGTAAAATTTACCAGCAGTAGATATAACTCTCTCTTTTTTTTATTTAAAAAAAAAACACCTCATAACATAAAAACAAAAGAAAAAAAAATCATTCATTTTATATACATTTATTAGCTATGATATTTACATATGTATAAAAAAAATATATTATTTACTTAAGTTAAATTAGTGTCTTTTTCCTCTTTTAAATCAAAGATTCATATCAGTTTTTTTTCTTTGTCTGCTCGTTTCTCTTTGTGCCAAAACTCCCACACACACAATTATGCTATTATATGTATTTTGCACTGATGATTTCATTAGACTAATTTGTACACTAAGTAGTAAATAGTTTGACCTCTCCAGGCAAAGAAAATAAATTTTAAGTTCACAATTGTGTCAAATAAACAGTTTTCTCAAATTCATGGAGTAAGCTTACTAAAAGTGACATATATAAATGTAATTAGAAAGAAAATACCTGGTTTCCCCAGGGAATTGATGGAATCCTCTTGGTGAAAATGGAATCTCCGATCCTTTGTCGGTGAACAAATTTGTTTTTTTTTGAAGCTCAGGTTCCATAGCTAAAGTCTGTTTATTTATTTATTTTCTTTCTCTTCTGGCGATTCAATATTGTTGCTTATTGAGGTGAATTCTCCGGGCTTGACATCCCTTCTCCACTATCGGTAGCTGCTATACATTTGGGGCAAAGGATTTGCACCCTCCACACATTGAAGCCTCTACCCCAGCCTGACCATATTTTATCAAAATGTATATCACGTTGACCATCTGCTTTCTTCTACCTCCAAACTTATACTCCATAATTAATTTAATTTTTCTTTAATTATCAAACTTATCTTTCTTTTCACTCTTTTTTTAATTATATTTCCATTCACATTCTATATGGCTTTGTTAAAATGCACCACAAAAGCTTTTTACACCTATTTCTTTCCAATTAATATTTAATTAGTATTAGACATTCCACTATTTTTATAATAATTACTTCCATTGTTCTGCAAAATTAGTCTTCCATCTTGATATTTAAAGTTCTTTTGTTGACTTAATATGTATATATTTAAAAGTTTATCAAACAAAATATTTTTTATTTTTATTTTGTGAATTTTTTATTTTTAATGGTTCAAAAATGCACTCACACATATACATAGCGATGTGTACATTTGGGTTTGGCAAAAGAGAGAAAAAAATCAGAGCAAGTGTATAACCCCCCATACCTCTTCTATGAGTTATTTTTAATTAAAATAACTAAATCAATTCTGTACAACCACGCAAATGACCGTTGATTGTACCTCAAACTGCAAATATTAATTTTGTTAGTAAAGTAATATATATTTTTAATAATACATTAGTAATAAGATATATATATATTTTTAATAATGCGTTAAGTATACAAATCTGTATTTGTCTAATTATCGCAACAGGGTTTGATTATACCTGCCCTGTTGCAATATATGTATATAACAATCCTCTAGAATAAAAGTACAAAATTTTAAAAAATGCCAATATAAAATTGAAGATTAATAATTCCCTTTTTTAGACAGCTTCAGCGTATTCTGCCATTTTAAGTAGCAATAGATGCAATCTTACAATTGGATATTTATAAATACAGTAATCAGATATCAGGTAAATGTAAAATGTAACTTTAAAAATTTTATCCACTTAGGAGCTTTCAACTATTTTCATAGTCTTTGAAAGCGTTAGCTATACTTGACATATATCTGATTATTGTACTTATAAATATTCAGTTACAATCAAAAAGTTACTATATATATATATATATATATATATATATATAGTACTATATATATATATATATATATATATATATATATATAGTAACTTTTTGATTGGTTATCCATGGTAAGAAGGATATATAAATTGTAAATTCTTTAGCTCCAAAGTTTTAAATTTATAATTTAGATAAAAGTAATGCTATAAACTTTGGTAAAACAGTAATAAAGGACTTAATACATAAAGAGTAAAAAAGAAAATTCTGTAGAAATTTAATAATCATTGTTAGTTATAATATATTATATAAATTTTAAAGATAATATTTGTCCATTTAAATAAACATCGTTACATAGCAGTTTGACTTTAATTTATATTTAATACAATGTTCCTTTAAAAGCTAAAGATCTAAAATTGTAGTTATTGAAAGAAGAAACAATTATTGATTTCAAAATAATTTATTTTAAAATTATCACAATCATAATATTTTAATAATTAATAATATCATTTGTTAAAAACATAATATAATTGAATCTTAAAAAGTGATTTGGATTAATGTCATTATAAAATATTTATTGATTTCAATTATTGTAAATAAAAAAATATTTAAGTTAAAAAGTGGTAAATATTGGTTTGGGAAATTGATTAATCAGAATCAAGCAAATAATTTTCTGATGCTACATTATCAAAAAGACGATTAAGATAAAAAGATTAAAGAGAAAACTTACAAAGTAGATAGCAATCTCAATATAAAACTTAAAAGTATTTAAAGTCTTTAGTAGTAATGATCATTTTTAAAAAGCAATCTAAGGAAATAAAATATTTTATCTAATTATTAACACCATGGAACAATTTAAACTAATGTTCCTTACATCCTGGTTGCCAATTCTGACCATCTTCTTATAGCCCAAATAATACCACAAAGAGTTTCAAAAATCCAAGTTATTACTATAATTTATGCATGAGCTAACCATGATAAAGAAAAAAAACAACTATTTCTTCAATAAAATATGTAACTATGGTCATGTAAACAAACATTGATTTATCTATTTTAAATTAAACATATTTATTGATCATAGAGTAAATGTGAAAAAAAAAACATTAAAAATTCCTAGAACTAAATTTGTAAAGCTGATAGAAATATTTTATAAAACATTAAATATAGTTAATTAGGTACAAGGGATGTATGAAAAGAAAGAGTAATCTTCATTTTGAATTAAACAATTCATTTTAAAAAATACTTTTTTTGCAAAATACTGAAGAAAATGTTTAACTTTTATTTTAAAAAAATCTGTAACTTTTAAGAGTAGTTGAGCAAAGATAATGAAATTAAAATGTACTACAAGCTACAAATTTAAAATAATTATTTTATATGTGTTTAAAATTTTACAAGACTAATGAATTATTTGAATATGTTTTAAAGTTTGTGCAGGGTAGAAAAATAATGTGAGATTTTAAAAATATTTCATAAACTTTTTGTAGAGCATTTTGAAGAGCCAGACTATGTGTATGCAAATTAAAACTAGCTAGAAAAGAAGGATGCATCCAATTTAAAATTTTCTCCAGTTAGAGTGTGCTTGTTAGTTCATGTTTTGTTTAAATATACTTGTCTTTTAATAGAGAAAAGATAGAAAAAGTAACTCCTTGCATGAAGAATGATACACAATTATAGAGTAACTATGGTAATATTAAATTACAAACTGTAAGTGGATTTGAAAACAATGATAATAATAAGATTTTAATTTTAAATTTACTAATCACTGCACCTTAGCAAATGGTAATTACTTAAACTACGTATTAAATGTAATTTGAAGCATATTTGATAAAAAATATACGAAAAAATTAAATACAACAAAATAATAATAAATAATAAACATTACAGATTGTCTCTTTGGTTTGCATTCCTACCAACACCAATTACCACTTAGTTCCCTTGTCTTGGAAAATGTATATTTTATAGGTGCACATAATGTTCCTTTAATCGAGATGCAGCTACATTAATCATGATAATTAAAAGTGGTTGAGAACAAGTCCTGCAGATTACTTTCACATTTTGAATTATTTTCTTCTCGGGTTT
Source organism: Epiperipatus broadwayi (assembly GCA_028023455.1). Lineage (NCBI taxonomy): Eukaryota > Metazoa > Onychophora > Udeonychophora > Euonychophora > Peripatidae > Epiperipatus > Epiperipatus broadwayi. The sequence continues at coordinate 4,712,132 of JAQFVV010000084.1, read as the reverse complement.
GAATTTAGATGCATGGTTTCACATTTTAATTTCTTCAAATGTCATCATTTTTCTTCTTTTTCTTGAGTTTTGTTTTCTTTTAGGGAAAAAAATTAAATAAAATACTGTCTAGATGCTTTTCCTTTTGACATTCTTAGGTTCATCACAAACAAAAAAAGTTTTACTGTTAAAAATATTGATTAATCATCTAACATTATATTAAAGTTTGATCATTCCCTGGGAGTTTTATTAACAAGCCATGGATACAATACCATTCTTGAGATGTCTTTTTTGAACAATTTTTGATGAACCAAATATAAAGATTGAGGTACTGAATACAAAATCTTTTATTACGAGTTAATTTGGTCATAATTGATCTTGGGGAGAGAAAGAGAAATGCACACTATTTATAACTGGATAAGAACTTCATATTTAAGTGATGCTTTTACACTTCTTAACAAGTTAAGTCAATTCAAGAAAGAAAATGATCAGAAACCCATCAGAGATTGAATTAGAAAGTGAGTATGTCTCTCTGTTTTCCACCTTTCTTCTTACTTTTTAGGGCTTTTTATAAGGAAAGGAAAAAACAAAGCATGTGCAAGTTTTTCCTTTTTCCATGTCTGGTTTTCTTTAATCCAGAAATTAACCTTATGACACCATCTGTTAAATGTTTATTTAACTTACTATCTTCAGCTCAATTTTATGAACACATTGCCTTTGATTTATGAAAACCATTCAAAAAAAATATAGAATTACTAGTAATTTCATAAAAACAGATATGATTTAAAAAAATTCCTTTATTTAAGTTAAATCTTAGAGCTGAAAACAACAAATAATTTCCATACCAATAAATTCATTCTACACTATATTATCAAATAATACAGAGCACAATGCACAATTTTTTACAAAGAAAAAAAAATCTATATATCCATATCACACATGCACGCACATATGCATGCACAATATTAAATAAAAAACTGCTTGTTCAGATTCATATTAGCACAAAATATCCTTTATTTGCATTAATATAAAATCATTTGCCTTTCCTAATTTCCTATAATTTTGAACCTATTCTCATGAAAAAAACTGTCAAATTAAGGCTATCCATAATTAGTTCAATTTCAAATTGTATCAACATTTTATTGATAAATATTATGATTCAAGAAGATTCTTTTATACATATAAATAAATATTTTTGGAGATCACAGTGTGTACAATGGTCAATCCTCCTTCTCTCTACATAATGCTAGCTATAATTTCAAATAAATATAAACAATTTTTTCTATATATGTTAAAATTTAAGCTACACAGTTACTAATCTCTCCAAATAAAGCTTTTCAATTTTTCTTAAACTAAAAATTTTTTTTTACTTATAAATAGTTAAGAAATGAACCCTACCATTTATTTTTCAATCATTAGTTTCTGTATGAAAGAAACTAAACGTCACTATATATATATATATATATATATATATATATATATATATATATATATATATATATATATATATATATATATATATATATATATATATATATATATATATATATATATATATATATATAATGATGGAACCTCAATATATGATAAGAAAATAATGCTCCAAATGTTGGATGACAAGGGTAATGGAATATATGTAATTTAAATGATCTCAAACAAAAATACACATATAAAAAAGGCTTCAAACATTGGTGCCAAAATGTAATGGATTGCCTATACACAATTGAAATGGCCCCAATCATTGGGAAAGCCAAATGTAATAGAATCATGATTGCTCTATCCTCATAAACAAATCATAATGAATCAAACCTCACATTTTAGGCATCCAATATAATGAAATGACTATCAACAGTCTTTAATTAATCATCTCTGCATGTTGATGGTGCCATATGTAATAGAATGTATTTATCATCCAATTTAAATAATAGAAACATAGCACATCTTACACATAAAGAAAGATCTTAACAATCTAAATGAATCCAATTGTTGAGAAAGCCAAATATAATAGATTGTATAATTTAAATGAAGAAAGATAAAATTATCCCAGTTATATTTAAATAAATTGTTTATATGCCTTTCCAATTAGCTATACATGAAATAAATCCAAAATCATACAGAGCAATAATAATACCTATCCTTTTTTTTTTTTTTTTTTTTCTTTTCCTTCTTTCCCCCTTCCCCCCCCCCCCTCTCCTTTTTTCCTTTTTTTCTCTCTTTTCCTCTTTTTTCTTTCTTTTTTTTTTTTTTTTCTTTTTCTTCTCTCGATTTTCTTTCCCCCCCTTTTCCCCCCTCCCTCCCCCCCCCCTCTCCCCCCCCTTCTTTTCCCCCCCCTCCCCCCCCCCCCCCCCCTCCTTTTTCTCTCTTTCCTCCCTTTCTTCTTTCCTCTTTCTTCCTTTTTCTTTCCCCCCCCTTCCCCCCCCCCCCCCCCCTTTCTTTTCCCTTCCATCTCTTTCCCCCCCCTTTTTCTCCTTTCCTCCCCCCCACCTCTCCCCCTTCTCATTTCAACCAAAAAACACCCCCATATTTATATTTTCAAAATACAAAATAAAAAAAAAAAAAAAAAAAAAAATATAATATATACAACAAATATCTAAATTATTTTTTAGTTCAAAAAATTACTATTTGAATAAAAAAATGAAAATAGATAAATAAATAAGTGAATAATTGTTTGGTAAAATACTGTAAATTAATAAAATAGATAATAGATATGCTGTCAAGGCTAGGTTAATCAATTAAATATCATTAAATCAAAAGAAATCATCAAAATTTACTACTCTACATTATAAAAAGGTCTATATCTTATATTCACTTTTGGATTATACTTATTTCTACAAGCATTGAATATTTTTTTATTACTTAAGATCTATAAATAAATATAACATATCTTTGATTACTTAATCATTTAGTGCTAACTTTTAACTTAATATGAATATGAAACTTATTTTACCTCATTTTGTTATCTTATATACATAACCTTCAATAAATCAACCTGAACCCCAAGAACACACCCAATTATCTAATAAATAAATAATATATATATTACATATTTTGCGGGTTCATCCATGTTAAAAACTTTTAATATTAATATACTGACATTTCAACTTGGTCACACAAGCCATCCACAGAGTTATAAAAGGTAGAAAGACGGTTGTAGAGGCGCTACAATCACTGATTTGAATAAAATGTTAAAATTCCACCAATAGCAAAAAATGTTAAATTTAGGAATGTTTTTTTAAAAAAATCTTTCCAAATAGGAGGAAATTTGCATGTATCATCTCGCTTATTGATACAATCTGGCCTTTTAAGTATCTCAATGGCTTCTCTAATTTTGCATTGGTAGAGATTATCACATCTGGATATGATTCTGGTACTAGAAAAATCAATTTTATGACCTGAATCTATAGTATGGAGTGAGAGTGTTGCTGAAGATGAGTGGTGTTTAATTGCATTAGCATGCTCATCTCTCCTAACACTGATGCAATGATTACTCATACCTATGTAAGAAGTGTTACAATTTTTACATGAGATTTGGTAGACACCATGAGATTCAAGAGGGATTAAATCCTTAGGCTTGGTTATTATATTGCTGATCTTTTGTTGAGCAGAAAATGCTGTATCTATATTATAGCATTTTAATATACGTCCGATACTGTCTGTAGTTCCTTTTACATATGGAACACAAATCCTAATAGCTGATTTATCATCTTTTTGTTTCCTATTTTGTCTATTTTGGGCTTAAAATAAGGCTTTTTTTTATAAATTTGTAATTACAACTATTTGCTAATAAAACGCTATTAATATGATTTATTTCTTTTTTCAGATGTGTCTCATCTGAAAGGTTAATTGCTCTATTTAAAAGACCTTTGGCTACAGAAACTATCTGAGTTGAATGATGATGAGAATGAAAATGCAAATATGTGTCTGTGTGTGAATCCTTTCTGTAAATAGAAAAAGATAAACTATTTGGTGTTCTGGTGACTAGAACATCAAGAAAAAGGACCTTTCCATCAGACTCTGTCTCCATTGTAAATTTAATATAAGGATGCATGTTATTTAAATGTAAGAAAAAAATTGTTTAATTTATTTTTACCATGTTGCCATATGACAAAAGTTTCATCTACGTATCTGAGCCAAATGAGAGGTTTTAAAGATGATGATTCTAAAGCATGAGGTTCTATATATTCCATGAATAAATCAGCTATTACTTCTGAGATAGGTGAGCCCATAGGAGTACCAGAAACTTGTCTGTAATGCTGTCCATTGTATACAAAATATGTATTTAAGAGACAATGTTTAATTAAAGCAATAATATGGTCTGGTAAATTGCAACGTTGTGGGATTATAATTAAAGCTTCATCAATTGGAATGTTTGTAAACAAAGACATGACATCAAAACTGACCAGAATGTCATTAGCATTAATTTTTAAACTTTTTAAAACAGAAATAAAATGAAGAGAGTTTTTAATATATGATTTAATAGATGGGATTGTAGGTTTAATGAAATCCTATAAGTATCTGGCTAAAATATGAGTTGGAGAACCTATTGCAATAGGTAAGTGCAATAGGTTCTCCAACTCATATTTTAGCCAGATACTTATCGGATTTCATTAAACCTACAATCCCATCTATTAAATCATATATTAAAAACACTCTTCATTTTATTTCTGTTTTAAAAAGTTTAAAAATTAATGCTAATGACATTCTGGTCAGTTTTGATGTAGTGTCTTTGGTTACAAACATTCCAATTGATGAATCTTTAAAGATAATCTCACGACATTGCAATTTACCAGACCATATTATTGCTTTAATTAAACATTGTCTCTTAAATACATATTTTGTATACAATGGACATCATTACAGACAAGTTTCTGTTACTCCTATGGGCTCACCTATCTCAGGAGTAATAGCTGATTTATTCATGGTATATATAGAAACTCGTGCTTTAGAATCATGATCGTTAAAACCTCTCATTTGGCTCAGATACATAGATGACACTTTTGTCATATGGCAACATGGAAAAAATAAATTAGATGATTTCTTCTTACATTTAAATAATATGCATCCTCATATTAAATTTACAATGAAGACAGAGTCTGATGGAAAACTCCCTTTTCTTGATGTTCTAGTCACCAGAACACCAAATAGTTTATCTTTTTCTATTTACAGAAAGGATACACACACAGACAGATATTTGCATTTCCATTCTCATCATCACCTAACTCTGATAGTTTCTGTAGCCAAAACTCTTTTAAATAGAGCAATTAACCTTTCAGATGAGAAACATCTGAAAGAAGAAATAAATCATATTAATAGCGTTTTATTAGCAAATAGTTATAATTACAAATTTATAAAAAAAGCCTTATTTCCAGACCAAAATAGACAAAATACGAAACAAAAAGATGATAAATCAGCTATTATGATTTGTGTTCCATATGTAAAAGGAACTACAGACAGTATCGGATGTATATTAAAATGCTATAATATAGATACAGCATTTTCTGCTCATCAAAAGATCAGCAATATAATAACCAAGCTTAAGGATTCAATCCCTCTTGAATCTCATGGTGTCTACCAAATCTCACGTAAAAATTGTAAAGCTTCTTACATAGGTATGAGTAATCATCACATCAGTGTTAGGAGAGATGAACATGCTAATGCAGTTAAACAACACTCATCATCATCAGCACTCTCACTCCATACTATAGATTCAGGTCTTAAAATTGATTTTTCTAGTACCAGCATCATATCCAGATGTGATAATCTCTACCAATGCAAAATTAGAGAAGCCATTGAGATACTTAAAAGGCCAGATTGTATCAATAAGCGAGATGATACATGCAAACTTCCTCCTATTTGGAAAGATTTTTTTAAAAAACATTCCTAAATTTAACATTTTTTGCTATTGGTGGAATTTTAACATTTTATTCAAATCAGTAATTGTAGCACCTCTACAACCATCTTTCTACCTTTTATAACTCTGTGGATGGCTTGTGTGACCAAGTCGAAATGTCAGTATATTAATATTAAAAGTTTTTAACACGGATGAACACGGAAAATATGTATTTTATATATTTAACCCATGCAAATCTTCGTTTTAATATATATATATAAAGTTATATAAATAATAAAGCTTTTGATAATAAAATCTGCAAATATAAATTTTACTTATTAATATATATATATATATATATATTAATAAGTAAAATTTATAAGGGTCCTGGTTACAATATATATATTTATATAATATAATAACCCATTTTCAACCCAAACTTATACATTACACTTTAAAATTTTAAATTACCGAAATGTTAATTTTGACATTTGTTAAACGTTTATTTTTTTTTTTAAAACAAGACGCTTAAATTGAATAGAATTTTACTGTACTTATAAAAATGTTTCATTTTATTTATTTAAAATAAAAGTAAAAAAAAACACAAAAAATATCAATATCAATATATATATATATATAAAACATATCATTTACATTAATAAAATTATTTATTACCTTTTTTAAAGTTCAACTTGTTCACTTTTCAAAAGTCAACTTGTTCCATTGTTTTATTCTCTTATATTTTTTTATATTAGAACGCATTCTAGCCAAGGTTAATTAAAGAAATATCACATTAGAGACAATTATCAGTTTCCAAACACATATATATATATATTTCAGTTTTTTTAAAGATTTCTCACCTTGAAAAAAAAATAATAATTGACATGTTGAATCCAATATATTAACTAATTTTAGATACTTCCAGATTGTTATTAGATTTACCATTATAGATTCCAGATAGCTATATCAAATTTCGGCTTCAGATGCAGTGAAATTCATATGTTGAAATTTGCCTAGTTTTTCTTTTTAAACTGCCTTGGGATAAAATAAAATAAATGGTGCAGCCCCCTGGCTGTGAAATATATATTAGCCGAGCATGGTTTATGTGTTTACTGTGGTAATTTATCTTATTCATTTATTCTTAAGAATGGAAATTCCAAAAAAAACAAAGTACAACTAATTTTATCCTTCAGTGTTTTTAATAACTATCTTCATAATGGCTTCTTTTGTTGTTGCTGTTGTTCTCCACATGCAAGAAAATGCAGTTTTAAAAACCATTGTTACATATGTTTTTTTTTAAACAATTAACATTAAAAAAATATCAATCATATAAAAAATGTTAAAACGAAAATTTATTTGATAGCTTTAAAAATATAATACATAAATAATAACATTGTATTTTTTTTTAATAATCACTACAAATAAAATAATCTTTTTATAATCAACAATTTATATGTCTTTAATTATCTATAATAATTACATATTTACAGCGATGTATCATCAACAAATAAATAAAATAATAAATCCAAACAACTATAACTAATAACCATAAACAATAATAATACTCCATATATAAACATCACATCAAAGAGTTTTTTTTTAATAACAACAAATGATGTTTTAAAATAAAGGTAGATTTATCGATCTTTACTATATATATATATATATGTTAATTCTCATGTTTTCACGGATAAAAGATGTCATATTATTATTACTATTTGCGGGATATTCCGTGTAGTGAAAAAGCTAAATGCTGACGTTTCAGTACAATATCAAGTACCTTCCTCAGAGCTCTGAGGAAGGTACTTGATATTGTACTGAAACGTCAGCATTTAGCTTTTCACTACACGGAATATCCCGCAAATAGTAACAATAATATGACATATATATAACCAGTCAACACTTAGACAAACCCAATATCTATATCAATCAACAATATCACTGTTATCAAGACAATTTCCTTTTAACAATAAAGGTGGAATCTTTCTTTCATGGTCTAATATATTTATATAGACACTAAGTATTGCAATTTGATCACAGAAATTGAAATTATTGATTCAAATGATTAAATAATTTTTTTTAAACAGGTACATATAATCTGTTCCAGATGCAGATGAATAAATAATCAATTATGAAATTACAAACTGCTATTATAGTTTTCAAAATGCACCAAAAACTGTTCTTAAATAAGAAGTGCAATAATGCTCAATGCTCAATGGGTTTATAATTAATTATTAAAACCAGTCAACACTTAGACAATGCCAATATCAATAACAATCAGCATTCTCAGTATATACTAAATGTAAATCAATGAAAGTGATAAATAAATTAATGTGCCATTTTAATATGCAAGCATTTTCAAAACTTTGTTAGAAGCAATTAATTTTTATTATTATTTGCTTATTTTAGTTCATAGAAATTTAATGCTGGTTCTGTTAATTAAAAATTCTTGTAATAATAAAAATAATAAATATAATAATAATTAACTATTATAAACAGTCTTTCAATCTGCAGTTGTACTGTCTGTTAACTCCTTAACCCTCTTCAACTGCTGTTAAATTAAAAAAAAATGAAAGCAATGTTAGCAGCTCAAATTCCATTAATGTTGAATTTTAAAGGTAGCTGGTTTTATTTCTATTTATTAAAATTGCTTCCTTAATTTTTCTTTTATGGTGATTTCTCTGTTCACAAAAAATCTTGAACACTTTCAAGATCAAACTTAAATTTATAATTACATGCTCTTTCATGATCAAAGACAATTGAAGCACTCATTGAATCATTATTATTTTTATTTTTCACATGCTTATATAACAATTTATGCCCCTTTAATCTTTTCTTTATATTGGACTATGATTCACCTATATATAATTACATACATTCACAAAAGAATGATACACAACATAACTTTTTTGCTTGACAGATATGACACCATAACAATTATTCACTACTTTATCAATGTTATTTGTAACACAAAATGAAATTTTAAACACATCCCTCTAAATATCCTTACAAATTGTACTTGAGCATTGAAATATATAGAATAGATATCTATATTCCACTTTCAATCTTTAACTCCTTTAAACTATTATAACTATTTTTAATCTGACATAAAGTATTGTTAATCTGTTCAACCCTACAATCATTGTGAAGAAATTCCTTGGCAAATTCTTGATATTTTTTCATTTATTAGACTGATAATGATATAATTTTTTATTACAAAAGAAAATAAAGATTTAAATCTTGCCATCCTATGCATAATTGGCACTTTTGAACTAAAATTTATATATTCACTTTTTTATTCAGTTGATTATTATTGTTTACTAATATATAACTTAGCATTATATTATCTATTGTAATAATTAAATCCAAATAATGAGTACATTTGTCATATTCTTTTTCATTAATCCATTTCAAGCCATTCAAATCATTTAATTCCTCTAGACCAGCGTTTCCCAACCTTTTTTGGCTCACGTACCACTTGGTAGTATATCATGCTAAATTGTACCACTTCGTAAAAATGATTGTATTTTGTGAAATTTGTTATTGCGAGTGTGTTATTTTATTTGCATTATACATATTATAGGGTGACCATGTATTCACATCACATAATGAGACAAATTACATTGTAACATGCCTAAACGTCATGCTGGATTATAAACTCACTGAAATTATAAACTCACTGTAACATATATATATGTGTTTGTTCAAAGTATCATATTTATCTACTATTTTATCATATTTCATTTACTAATAAATGGTTTTAATAAAAACACAAAATTATAAAAACCCAATTAATATATTTTTTTATCATAATCAAATGTTTTTATAAAATAAATTTATCCTTGTGCTTGTTTCGAAGAACATAATTTTTTGAAATTTGGTTCAGAAGATGCAAGATATACCCTTAAGTCTACAGCTGCATTCAATCTGTTTCAATACTTTTTTAAAAAAAAAATATATGAAGAAAAAGCTCTTTCTACTAATTCCATACTAGTAAATGGTAATAATAATTTAAGAGCTTTCTCAGAAAACTGTTCATATTCTTTAATGTTTAACCAAAATTAATTAGATTGTGTCGATAATTCTATTAAATTTTTTTTCTCTTTTATTGATAATGATGTAGCTTTTTCTAAATTTTCTTCATAGAAGGGGTTTGAAATCCACTTATCATTTGTATTTTCGGGTTTTGGAAAATATTCCATGAAAGACACTTTTAATCCTGTTAAATGTGCTATTATATTTTCTGTATATCTTGAGACAGACTAACCTTATTTTCAAACAAAAAAATATGTAGAGTTTCGAATTTTTCCCGTTGATTGTTTTCAATACACTGTTTCCAAAAATCTAATTTCTTAATCATACTTTCAATTTTATCATTAACATTAAAGATCGTTATCGAGTTATTCTGAAGTGTCAAATTTAAGTACATTTATTTGCAAAAAATATCAGATAAATATGCAAGCACCTGAAGCCAATCAAAATCATACAATTTCGAAGAGAGATCAAAAGGATTGTCTTAAAAAAAAAACCTGTGCTTCTTGTCTAAGTTCGAATAAGCAGGTTATATAGGGATCAATAAATTTTAATAAACAAAGACGATACAATCACAAACAATAACCTGTCACTTGTAAGTCATGCGGTGAAGTGAATGAGAGTGCAGCACTATCACAACAGTGGCGGCGACATCTCAAGTTACTGGTGGCTAACGGCTAAATTTAAAAGTGCACTCCAAAAAAAAAAAAAAAACGATATCAATTGCTGGATTTTCGATCATCGACTGTACATATTAACAACTTTACTATATAATATTATTCATTAAAATAATTTTTACGAATTATAGGAAAAAACGTTTCTATGATATTTTTATGATTTAATTTTTTATGTCCGCCATTATTGATTATTTTTCGTGTACCACCAACCAGCAACTCGCGTACCACCAGTGGTACGCAGACCACAGGTTGGGAAACGCTGCTCTAGACAAATTTATAGTATTGGCATTTTTGAAAACAAAAACATCATCCACATACCTTTTGTAAATTTTAACATTTTTGAAAGAACACATATTTAAAATACTACTATCATATGTAGACAAAACAAAATTGCAATCTTGTGCAACCATAGGCACATTTATAGCCCAACCATTAAACATTTTGCAATATTCATCTTAAAAAAGAAACAATGTTATCATCAAAATATTTTCAAGAATCAACAACAAATTTTATAATTTATTTACAAACATTTTTACTTTTTAATGTATGTTTAATTATTATTATAGAATCCACTCTGTTAATAGAACCTTTTCTGTCATAGCTAATGAAAGTTTAACAGCACTCTCATCAATTACTATATTTTTAATTCTATTTATAAAATCAAAAGACCAATCAATAGTATTTTTCCAAAATCCTAAAATCTCTTGAACAACTTACCAAAATATTTAGAAGTCTGATATATAAATGAACCACCAACATCAATTAGGTAATTTAAAATTTGCAAAATAAAATGAATATAGTTGATAGACAAGTTACTAATCATAAATTATGGGATTTGAATTGATGAAGTTTGCTTATGTTATGTTTTTTTTTAATTTAACAGCAGCTGTGAAGAGTTAAGAAATTAAACAAAATAACTTCTTATGTTTTAAAGACTGTATATAATTGTTAATTACTGTTACTTTTATTATTTTTATTGTTATTACAATAGTTTCTATTTAATGGATATTTTATTTATATTATATATTTTTTTTAAAATCCGGTCAACTCTTAGACAATCCCAATGCCAATAAAAATTATCAATCAACCTATCTATCTATCTATCTATCTATCTATCTATCTATCTATCTATCTATCTATCTATCTATCTATCTATCTATCTATCTATCTATCTATCTATCTATCTATCTATCTATCTATCTATCTATCTATCTATCTATCTATCTATCTATCTATCTATCTATCTATCTATCTATCTATCTATCTATCTATCTATCTATCTATCTATCTATCTATCTATCTATCTAACTATTCAACACTTAGACATTCACAATATCAATAACAATAAACAATGTCAAACTATTGACATGGAAACTTCCTTTGGCTGCTAATTGTGATGGTATTTAAGCTAGTGACTCACATTTCTATACATATTGGTGCTTATGGTGAATATATAAATTATTTCAAAACAATATTTATCTCATCAGTTTGTACAAAGATTAATTGATATTTGAATTTTAGTTAATGGCATGTAATTAAAAATAGATCCTAATCATTCTCTCTTTAAATACAAAACGTTTTTCGGACCAAAAGTCAAAAAAATGTGTGTGCAGTTTTAGCCCTCTGCTAAAAAATTTGGTGAACTTTTATTCTACAGCTTTAAATTCACACATATTTTTTTCTAATATTTTAACTTCAAAAAAATACAAAAGATATCAGGATAATTGAATAACATGGTCATCAAAGTATATATTGATGGATGCCTATTAGGTGATTGGCAATCTCAAACTTTGCAAGATTACTTCAAGAAAATGTTGTGATGGTTGAAACACTGGATTTCTTTGAAAATTTGTAATCATTTTTGTATAGTAGTTGGGTAATAATTATTGAAAATCAAAATATATATTATCACATATTTATTTTTATAGTATTGTATTATTTTAAAATATAAAATAATGTATTCTTCTGAATATTGTTACCATAAAGATTATGATCACAATAACTGTCTAGAAATGATGTCACTCCACAGTCTGTTATAATATTTAGCAATATCATGAAAATTGCAAAATGCAATATTTTAAAGCATAAATTGATAGATTTACTAGATTGTTAAAAAATAATTTTAGATTTTTTAAAACAAGCAACAAACAAAAAAAAATTGTTCATTTTACAAGCAGAATCTGGTCTACCTGAAATTTAATGATGGAAAAAGTGCTTTGTTTTGATTAAGATCTAATTTTTAAAATAATTCAAAAATCAAATGTGATTTTTAATTTTTTTTAAATTTCTAAACAAAAATATCTACCAAATGAGTCAAATTTATATATTCTGATAAATAATAATGGTTTAATAATAAAGTGAAAGTTGAAATTTTAAATTAAGTGAAAACAAAGAAATCTATAAGAATGCTAGCATAGTGCAAGAGGGTTAATGAAGATCAAACAAGAAAATCTTCAAATATAAAAAGTTACTCCTAGTCATAAGAATCAAATTCACTCTCAAAAGTTTTTACTTAATAATTATTCTTAGAATTTATTTGAATATAACATTATTGAGCTTCATTTTATCACATTCAAGGCCCTATTTTCATTGTAGAAAAGTCTGCATATTTTACTCCATGGCATCCTTATTACAGTCCTTGCACTAACAATACTTCTTTGCTTATCTCAAAAAACAGGGTCTCAAATCAGTGAAAAATTGACATGTATGCTTTTAAATGAGACTACAGAGAAATACATACAAACAAAAAACTAAGTTGAATAAATATATTACTTATTTTCAGTAATTTTGATATAGTTTATAAGTTACATATTGATAATATTATTTGATGATCAAAATAATAATAAACTTCTTAAAAATATCAAAGATTATACATAAATATATTGAAACAGACACATCATTTTACATATATATTTTGAAATTTTTCTTTAGAAGTTACCTATTGATAATATTATTTGATGATCAAAATAATAATAAACTTCTTAAAAAAATCAAAGATTATGCATAAATATATTGAAACAGACACATCATTTCACATATATATATTGAAATTTTTCTTTAGAAGTTACCTATTGATAATATTATTTGATGATCAAAATAATAATAAACTTCTTAAAAAAATCAAAGATTATGCATAAATATATTGAAACAGACACATCATTTCACATATATATATATTGAAATTTTTCTACCCCCTCCCAATTAAAATAGTTTAAATTAAAAATAAAACTAATGTGGTTCAGTAAATACAAATTTAAATAAAGAAGCAAGTGACCGTGAATTAAAGTCACTTTTCCAACTGTTATAAAAACAATAAAAAATGTAAAATAAAAAATATATATAAAAGATGCATTTAGTTAATAAATCTTTATCATTAATTGATAAATCTTCAATTTAAAATATTACAGATCCAATTTATTTTAAAGCTATATGTTTTCTTATTTAAATGTAAAAACACTTAAAATAGCATCACCTTCTTGTCTTGGGCTCTTAATCAGGTGTTTCATTAAAAACTTGTTGGTAGATGAAAAAATATGGGAAGTAGAAGAAATAAAAAGAGGAGCTTAATTAGATAAGTTAGTTATGGTTATGGTTATAGTTACAGTTAGAGTTAGAGTTACAGTACAATAAGTTATTAGGATGGTCAAGAGTGAGTCTTGCTGAAAATTGTAGTCATTGCAATGAAATTTATTACTGTTTGCAATTCTAAAATAATCATGTTGGAAATCACACTTATCATCAATAGAAGAAAGTCAAACTGAATAATGAAAAAAACCATTATTAATTTGGAATCTCAGGAATGAGTGGCTAGAAAGCAGTTCTTCCTCTCTCTTCAACCATGTAGAGCACAGAAATCAGAAAACATGCTGAAGTATTTCAGTGTGCCATTCAGCCCAAGTAAAATCTTTATTGATAGGAAGATTTAAACATCATGGTAAGGAACATTTAGATACATTTATAATATTCCAATTTATTTTTTGAAATTGCAATAAATAATTAATGTATAAAATAAAATGCAATTATTCAAATAGTTATTTTATCAAATGAAACATAAAAAATAATGTTTTTCAAAAAATAATAATTTTACTGATTTTAAGATCTTAAGAATATTGCTTTAATAATAAATGAAAAATATGTGTTAAATTATATATATATATATATATATATATATATATATATATATATATATATATATATATATATATATATATATATATATATATATATATATATATATAAATACAGAATTTGTAATGCTTTTATAGAAAATTAAATTGAATATGTTTCTACTTCAAATATGCACAGGGATTAAATATACCTTTATAGTCCATGTATTGAAAATACTTTGGTGTAAAAATTATACTGCATATGCTCCTAGTGCAATATGCATCTATCTATAAGGGTCAATCTTTAAAGTACATGAGAGATATAAATCAACATCCATATGGAGGAATCAAAGATGAATTAAGCAAATGAATGACTCAAATCTACAAACCTGAATTAGAAAATTAATATTTTGACTACATGAGTAACTTAGGTCTAAATCCATATACTTGGATCAAGAAAGAGTTGAATACACAAATAACTAATCTACAAATATGAATTAGAGAATTAATATTTTGATATAAATGAATGACATAAACCTATATCCATATGCCTACAACAAAGATGAGTTAAATAAATGAATCTCTTGAACTTATATCTAAATACCTGAATCAAAGATCTACTAAATAAATGAATTATGTAAATATACATCCACCCAGATGAAAGATGAATTACTTGAATTTGCATCCAGACACCTGGATCAAAAATGAAAGAATTGAAATTATATTCATATACTTGGAGCAAACATGAATGATCAAGATCTACATCCATATAGCAAAATTAAAAATAAATATTTTGTACAGAACTTACAATTGAAGGATTTATTGCAACAATCATTGATGGTCAGTAAAAAATGAATAAATGTAAATCAAACTGGCCTAGGAATATATTTGCATGTAGGAAAATGTAAATCCAAAGATGAACAGTCAATAACTTTTGTTGTTAAATTAATAAATCATTATTATCTAAACTAATCTATCTAGTCAGTTTTATTTTACATTACTCATTATTTATTGCAATTGTTCACAAGAATCTAATGCCTCATGAGTTATGTTCAGCATAACCAGATCTGACTAAGTAAGGTTGTGGTAAGATGAAACTCTAGTGGCACCATTTGGAAAAAAAACAAATATTCTAGATGTTTTGAGTCTCTTTAATACTACATTCTCAGATGAGCAGGAAATATTGCTGTAGGGTAGTAAGATAAAAAAGAGTAATGCCATTTTTTATTTCTGTTCTGCAATATGTTCATCAGGAAATAAAATCAACCAAATAAGGGGAATGACATGTGATCTAGTTACACTTGATGCACTATTGTGAGGCCTGATATATCTAGCCTAACCATAGGTATAAAAAGCTAGAAGAAAATAAATGAAGAAATTTGGGAGGCAAAGCAAATTATGATTTTGTCATAAGAACAGTGCACATGATGTGGGGATGTGAAATGGTGTAAAAAAGAAGAAACTAAAAGAGGCAAATGAAAATGAATGGTATATAAATAATAAAACAGGCATGACAAAAAATTTGGAGCTGAATCATGGATTGGAGAGAGAGAGAGAGAGAAGATTTCAAAAGTTGAAATACAGTAGTAGAATATGAAAAGAAATACACAAAGTACAAGATTAAAAATTAGTTGACAACCAGACCAAAAAGAAAAAAAGGATGATAAACACAGAAGATGAGGAAAATCTTTCTAGTGAAAAACAGAAACAAGAGCATAATAATCCAAAACAAGTTGGACACCAAGTAGAAGAATCACAGAAAGTGTCTTTCATGTTAGTCCAGCTACTGGAAATGATTAAAGAAGTATATGTAAAAATATGTGAACAAGGAAATGAAGATAATAAAAAAAGAGATGAACAAAGAGATGAAGATAAGAACCAAAGAGAAGAAAATAGAAGAAGGAATGATCAAAGAAAAAAAGAAAATAGAAGGGGTAATCAAGAAGAGGAAGACAAAACACATAGTAAAGCTAACCAAAGAATAGAAAAACAGATCAGAGATGCAACTGAAAGCCAAAATAAAAAGATTGAATAAATAATGAAAGAAATGAAATAATATTAAAAATTAAGGAGAAAGTGACGGATGATGTATCGGGTTACTAGTTGAGCAAGAAGTCAAGATGACCCAAATGCACAATGTCATGGATACAAAAATCATAAAAATCCAAGAATACATGCAGGAGCAGGTGGATAGATTGTACACCCAAATAAAAAAGATGAAAAATATCAGTGTATTACTAATTAAAGAAAGGACAGAAACAGTCCCAAAAGAAATTAGTTACTCATGAGGTCCCTATAATCAACCATATGCCAGGAAAAGTATATCAGTTCCTCAAAATATGAACTTTTGTAGGGATCTAGAATGAAACACCCATTATGTACCTCAAAAGTCTGGAGAGGTACTTCAGCATAAATGCCTTGATGGAAGAGACAAAACTGGCAATAGCTTGTAGCTATCTTTATAGTGCAGCACTTTATAGTGCAGCACTGGAATGATGGCAATCCCTGTTCAGCCAGCCTACAAATTTTCAGGATTTCAATGTGGCACTAACAAGCTTTTACTAGAGTGATGATTGTAAAGAAATTGTTAAATACAGGGTGTCCCAGGAAAAATGTCCACCTGGAGAGCCTTACACACTATTCTTTAGAAGGCAGTTGGCCAAGTTAAGGGCCCTGATATCTGACCTTCCATAAGAATTCTAGAGTATCAGGATGATCCACCATTGTTTCCCAAGATATATTGAAAAAATGCTGATCGGAACAGATCAATGATCTATTGAACAGGTGGCTGAACTGTGACCTGCATATGATAACTGTGGTACGTCCATAAATAAAGGAGGATCCAAGCTGCCAAATAAACCTCTTTATAGAAGAGATGATGGGCCTAGGATAGAAGCAAGCAGTTATAAAATAAATTGCCTCCAAGAAACTATATTAATTATGACATAACTCCATGATATCATCACCAAAAAATGGGGTACCACCAGGAAAGAGGAGGTAGAGAAGAAATACAATAGGCAGTATACATAGCCCATACCAGACCTGGGTAATAAAAAGATCAAATAGTGATGATGACCTGAGAAGAAGTGCAGGTAAAAACACAAGCCACCAGGGTGTTGTAAGTCCTAAGAAATGTCCAAAAATAAGAGACATATCACCACACAAAAGAGCCCTATAGGAGAATTGATAATGATCTTCAGTATCCCAAACCTGGATGCAGCAACAATCCTGAACAATAAAGCGATGATAGCTGATGAAAGAAGTTTGTGAGTGAAAAGTAGTGATTCATGTATTTCTATTTTTTCATGCTGAGGTGGGTGAATAATTGATGAGGGCTGCATGGATGCATTGTGTTCATGATGTTTTAAAGTATATGCTTGGCTCTATCCAGACCTATATGTTGAGATCCTAGAGTAGTCCATCAGTGATGAATAAGTCTCATGAATAAAAAGCATGGATAAGACTTTATTGTCAAATAAAAATTGTATCATTTACAAATGGACATGTAGGTGTTGCAGTGATATATGGATGAATCAAAGTGCACAATGAAAAAAAGAACAAAGGAGCACTTGTTATTATTAAAAAAGTGTTCAAAATAAAAAACAAAAATATAAAAATAATGGTAATTTATCAGCTTCTGTTTTTTATAACCATAATAAATCATGTATATATGGCTTTGATTTCAATTATAGTAATGTAAAAATATTGGAAATTGAAAGATATAATAATAAAAGAAAAATTAAAGAAGCAATGTTAATATATAAATACAAGAAAGATTTAATTAATAGAAAAGCAGCAAACATTATAATCATGATATTATTGGAAAGTTGACATCATGGATTTATGGAAAATCTGCCATTTTAAAAGTATTAGTTAACAAAAACTCCAAATATAGTTGAAAGCGCTTCTAAATGATGGTTATAGATATATTTTTAAAACTTTTAAATATTGTATTTTCTATTATTTATTTATAAAATTACATCACTCTACAGCTAAAAGCCTTATTAATCAACTATCATGTGACTTTGAAGTTGCTTTCCATTCATCTCCCAACACCAATAGACTGATAAATAATACCAAAGACAGGATCAAACCTGAACTCACCCCTCAAGTTGTGTACAAAATTACCTGCCCCCAAAGAAATTGCATGGCAACATATTATGGAGAGACCAAAACTAACATTGCCACCAGAGTAGCTCAACACCGATACCTTTACAATAAAACCAAAACAAAATATGAAGGTAATTCGATTTTTGTGAACACGAAAGAAACTCTGGACATGTTTTTCTACCTACCACAGCCAGTGTTATTTGCTCTGAAACAAACAACACCAAACATAACGTTAGGGAAGCTTACTTCATTGTGGCTGACCCATCGGCAATCAACAGAAGAGAGGCCTGCTATTCCCTATCTCGTAAATGGTCCACGTAACATCTGCATATAAATTTGCATAAAATTTGCATAGTTTTACAGTTATTAACAGAATAACTCACCATGAATATGGGACTGTAGACTGTCCCAAAAGCGCTTGGCAGTAAAAATTTTGACAATTTATTAATAGCATCATTAACTGTGCGCAGAGCACATATATATATATATATTAATTTATTTAAGCGTTGATTACTATATATTATTTTGAAGAAATACAGACATCGATTTGTAATATTATTAATATATATATTCAGAGAATGTAAACAGTTCTCCTAAAGTGAAATAGTTTTATCTTGAAGCTACTTCTTCTCTAGACTTCTTGCAAATGTTTCTTCAAAGTTGAAAAGACTGCAGCAAAAATCAAAAAAAGAACTTAATACTTTGTATGGGCTTAGAAAATGTTTTTTTTTTTTCAAATAATTTTGGTATTCTAATTGAATTTTGTCAATATTGAAAACTAGGATAACTCTAGCTTCTTAAACAGAATAAAATATTTCTGCAGCTAGAATTGAAACTTTTTTGTACTATTCATTTCTTAGACAATGAAGAATACTTCTGCAGCTGGAGTTGTAACATTTTTAAATAAAATAATTTCTTAGACAATATAGAATGCTTCTGCAGCTAGGATTGAAATTTTTTTTTAACTATTCATTGATTGTGTTATGTACTTTAGTTTTCCATTGATGGCATTGTTTGTCTTTTCTTATTTTGCTTTTATAGAATTTTGCCTTCTGAGAGATAACTCTTCCCAAAAAGTCTAAGCTTGCTTTTTTCGCTTAATCCTGTTTTTTAGTTACCACTATTTACTGTCCTTTATTTTTAAATTTTTAATTACCCAAAATTACAGTTTGTTGTTTTAATTTAATCTTTATTAAACAATTTCATTAATCATAATTAAAGGTTTTACTGAGTTTAACTTATGCAAAATTACAAAATAAATAATTTTAGGTTTATGAATATCTATTTTATTACACTTATATACCTAGAAATCTAATTAATAGTACACATATTTAAAAGGTATAAAATACGAATTAAATAACTAATTTTATTACAATATTTTTTTTTTATTAATTTAAAAGTATTTATTTTATATACTACTTTAATTGATTAGGCATACAATGCATGAATTGATTTTTGCTGATAAAATTGCACTACCCATTTATTAAAATAATGAAATAACAAAATGGAAGTGTATATTTCATTTCTTGTTATTTAAATGGTAACTGGATTTTTTTTCTTACACTTGATTATTAAATAAACTATTAATTTCTTTAAATCCAAACATTAATTATTCTCTTTTTTTCTATTATCTATATCGCTAAGGGACACAAGTGGTCTTTTTAGCTGCTTGTATTTTTACTGTTGCTGTATCTTAGCCAGACTATTTATGAATTGCATGTACAACTATCAAACATACATTATCACAAGCAATCTCTCAAGCATTAGAATTGATATTCAGTGTTACAATACTCAAATCTATATTAAATTGAATAATAACTAGATTTATGCTATAATATTGTACTTTTGCCACAGAACTAGCTCCACTTAGTAAAATAATATCAGAAATGCTAAACTGCTATACATATATATCTTGGAAATCTCAACTAAGGTTTTATCTGATGGATGAATGGTCTTCTCTCGAAGCACAATTATAAGAAATAATACATCAATAAAAATAATGCAATAAGTATTTATATGTGATTTATCAATCCCACATAGTCATATTTTTAATGAATGCATCATAAATTTATTTAGCATAATATCCCACATAATCATAGATACTGACATAGCAATTAACATATTTGATGCTTTTCAGATGAAATTTGTTTTTAATTTTTTTCTGTTCTTGATTGGCACCATTGCCTTTATTAGATAATTTTTTTATTTTCCAATGTTAATAATTTATTACTTTTATATTTTATCTAACAAACTGATATTGCCTTAGTCTTTTACTGACTGCCTTAGTACTCATTTTTGGTTGTCACTTTCAGTATTTTATCATTTTTTAATTGTTCAAATAGTGTGTTTATTTAAGTTCGTTTTTTTAAATAATATATACATTTGTTTGAGAAATCATGTATTTTTACAGTAAATACAATAAATAGAATACATTATTTTACCATACGCTGAAGAGTCACCATTTACATCTGTCCAGAAAATTTTTCAATGGAAATGGTATCATACTTTTTTGTGACAGAATATTTTTTGTTATCCTAGGAATAATTTTCTACTT
Source organism: Epiperipatus broadwayi (assembly GCA_028023455.1). Lineage (NCBI taxonomy): Eukaryota > Metazoa > Onychophora > Udeonychophora > Euonychophora > Peripatidae > Epiperipatus > Epiperipatus broadwayi. Next base: position 4,690,844 of record JAQFVV010000084.1, on the reverse strand, counting down.
TTTTGCTGGACTCACTTTGCTTTTGTTTCATTTTCTAGATTTAGGCCATTTCTTAGTGTTCCCAATATCAGTTCTTGACTAAAGTGATTTCCCTATTAATTTTTCAGGAATATCCTGTTACATTGAGTTGATATAATTTTGTGAACACCTCACAATTCACATTTACCCCATATTATTTGTAGTTTTTTTTCTTTTTACATTTCTTGGACAATATCTGTAGATATCATTTATGTTCATATACATTATGTTCATCTTACTTATTTAATTTAATTACTACTGTATTGATGAAACCTATTTTCTTTACAATAAAAGCTTTTTATTAGTTTAAGTCTTAAATGTGGTGTCTACATCTGTTCAGCTACTCATCAATGTCCATATGCATCTGTTCTACTTTGTAAGTTAATGATTATCTTCATTTAGTTAAATAATGGTTAGTTAGAATAATCACTCAAACTTACAAATGGTCTAATCAAGAATGTTGTGTGTGTTTCAACTGGTTTATACTTTACCGAAAATTTGATAAATAATAACTTCTTGATACTTTTTTGGCCAATAACAGCATAATAACATGTCTTTAGCACAACTAAATACAAATGTAATTAAGACTATCAAATCTTTCTCATTAAGACAAAGTTGAAATAATATTGACTATGTTTAACAAAGATAAATAAAATGGATCTTTTCTATTCTTTAAGATTTTGATGTTTATAAAATTAACATTGACTAGTGATAAAAACTCATAGTAAACTAAATGTACCAGTCAGATAAAAATATGGCATTAATACTTATTAGACTAATAGGCTAAGCATGTGTTAAAAATGGAACAGAGATTAGTAATTGTAAATTGCAATAGCATATCTATGTAATTAAGGGGAAAAAACATTCTCTTTCAGACCATTATTATTTAATTATTATTTTAATAATTTTCAACAATGTTGGCAATGTAAACTTAAAAAAATTAAAAGATTAAAAAAATAGTTGGGTCCATTCTATTATTAATCTTTTGCTACACATTCAGAATGTTATTTATTAATTACTATTTGTTATTGCGTTGCCAAATGTATACTATTTATTTACCACACTCTTTTACAGTTTATAGTAGTAAAGTGCATGGATGATTTAGTATCATATGGTAAATGTTGTTTATTCACAGCCCAAGGTAGTGTGTTTTGGTTTTGTTACAATTATTGTACCAATTCTTTTTGTCAAGGTGCCTGAAAGTATAAAATATTCATTTGTACTTGCAAACTCTGATATTGAAGTGACTGGTTCTTTTAAATAATTGCATGATTATTATATCTGGGTTGAATTTAAATTGACACATTGCTGATTAATAAAATGAGAAGAAACGATTGTTATTTTGGGTTGTTTATTTTTGGTTACATTAAATGAAACTTTGTTTATATTGGAGCGAATTTGAATTTGACTTTTAACTCTTTAATTAAGAACTTTAAACACAGTATATTTATTTTCTATTTTTTATACTTTTTATTTTAACAATATGAATATTATTCTTTGTTTAATTATTTCCATATAGAAACATTTACTTTAACTTTGCAGACGCCTATTTCAAAAATATTGCAGTGTAGTAATGATATCTGAGAGATATCATTACTAGATTTTTCAGATATATGCATAGAAATTAAAAGCATTGCTTATTAATATATAAAATGTTATATTTATTTTTGGTTACAATCTAGAAATTATTAACAAAGAAATATAATAATTGAAAAAAATAAAATTTGTTCTTTTTAAATAACTGAAACATAGATATTGCTAAAAACATGCAGCTAAAAATGGTTTTAACATAATTAATAATAATTTTCAATAATTGTTTTTAAATAATGTGTCTAATATTCACTGAAAACAATGATACTTTGTTTAATGTACATGTTACAACTACACTTACACTGATATCATAGTTTATGATATCTTTTAAAGAAATTTGTTATTAAATATTACACACTTTAATGAGATGTATTAAAACCAAACTAATTGTGTCAATGATACAGTTAATATAGTCAATCAGGATGATGTAGCTAGTTATGATCTTGAACCTTATGTACCTGATACATGCAACAATACTTAAAAAAATAGTCCCTTTGTTTTTTTAATTAACAGTGACCTTCACATGGTAAATGTAAGTTTGTAAAAAAAAATCACCTTTAAAATAACATATCAACTTTTTGTAAATAAAAAATAATAATAAATAGACATAAATAATAAATAAAAGTTTTGTATGTACTATTGTAAAGTGACTTTAAATGAAATAAATTTATTCTCACATCATTTTCTAGTAATAAAATGAATTTTAATAAAATGTGCATTCAAGCACTGAAATAAATTTCCAAAATATTTAAATTACATATATAATTACAAAAATGCAATGGGGTTAATATTAAAGTGAATTTCTCTTAAAAGAGATATGTATTTTTTATTTTAATTAAAGGCCTTTTTATACTTGTTTAAACTGATTACGTTTCTTTTAAAAGAATAATTTTGCTCAAAGAAAAGCTAAGATCCAAATGTTTGAAACTAATTATACAAAAGTAAAAATAATATCTAAAAAAATATGTGTAAATTTGAATATCCAACTTCATAAAAGCTGAGGACATTTTTATTAGTTTATAAATTTTCAATCAAATAATTTTCTGCTAAAAATAAACTTATTCAAATAAAAGATGAAACAAAATATCACTTTTATACTGATACATAAATATTTAATATACTTTATTTATATTTATAAAAATAAGTATAAATAAAAATAAATTATGTGTGAAATGACATTTTTCAATTTTTCAAAAGTGAACATCAATTTCTGAAAATACAAGTTGACCATGTGCTCTGAATCATTTCAACCTTTATATACATATTATAAAGATCCGGAAAATAGGTTTAATGTAATCTGCACTACAGGGCGCCATCTAGGTATTTGAACCTAGAAAAATTTATAAAGTAGGCAGATACGTAAGTCAAAAAAAATTTTTATTTTATATATTTTGATAACCAGTCATTAGCCCATTGTCACTAGCTCAGTGGAAGAACAGAGATTTATATTTTATAAAAAATTCTTATCTAAGAATATATAAAAAAGAATAAAGAAAGTCACTGCCAGTAATTATACACACAAACATTTATTTACCCACATATATACATATAAATTTATTATTATTATTTTAGAATGTTTACTTTAATGTTTAACATTTTTAACTTTTATTTTAGATTTTAATTTGCATTTTAATTTTTATTCTATTATAGTTCGCACAGATGGGTTAATAAAAGTTTGTTTTAAAATGTTGAGTATAGATTGGTTACATAGATTACACGGTTAAAAAACATTTCAAAATAAACATAATGATCAAAATACAAAGTCATTGATACCATCAATTGCATAGGGAATACAAGAAACCCAATGGTATTCATCATAAGATACCGCAGACACCAATAACTTAAAAGACATCCGAATAAATACATTTTAGATACTCACCATAAGGTATCATTATTTACCGAATGTCTATATATATATTTTGATCAAATATGAAAACTCAAAACATAATTAACTGATAACAAATCCATGCAACATCCATACCCAACTTAAATTTAATGCATTTTTATTTAGAGTGTCGAGTATGAATAGACTACATAGATTTGCATTTGAAAGAAAATATTCTATCCTTATTTAACCTTAGGCCAAAAGTTTGCAGTCAAACTAACGTCAATTCATCTGATATATTGATGCATTCAATGTAATACTAAATACGGCAGCTCAAAAGGTTAAGAAAAGAAAATGCCTCTTGTCAGATAGGAATACTACATCTACCTGACAAGAAGAGCTATAAAGAAAACCTCCATAGGAAAGGACTGCTGTCATTTTTCTGACTTACGAATCGCATTCCATAGGCCAAAAAGGAAGTGTGCAGCATATAAAGCGATTCTGCCCATAGCGAATCTCATACTACATCTACTAATTACACCAATATATCCAATCCATTGACCCAATTTAACTACGAAACAAATAACCTAAGATTACCCTCCCCTAATATAACTTTACAAATCTATACAGCCATTCATGCCTAACTTAAGTTTAACATGTATATAATATAATTTAACGAAAACAAAACAGTCATAATAAAACTTAAAAGAACAAAAAAATAAATGGAAATGATTTTACAAAATAAATACATCAAATTAAAATTACTTATTAGTAAATGAAGTTGGTCAGATAGGATTCTATTGATATTATTTTAAATACGGAAAGTTTTTAATTTAATGTTAATTAATTATAAAGTTCTTATGGTTTTAAACAGTTCATTTTTATCCATTGCTTGCTGTTTGAATGTGAATTCTCATGCCATCCTAAAGAGATTAGTTGAGTTAGCTATTGTTTTTTTATTTATCCGGATGTCTTTTAGTTTAGCTGGCCCTTAATGTAGAAAAAACAATGTCATTTCTTCTTTTTTAAACAAAACTGAAGGGATTGAAGAGTGCATCTTTTCAATCCCTTCTCCTTCAACTCCACACTAACACATATAGTCACATTGTAATAACTCACTAATAATTTCCAAACTTTTCCTTTTATATTAATTTTAAGGATTCAATTGACATTACGTTATCGATGATGATGATCCTTCCGTTGAGGTCCGATTTCCCGATGGATTTCTCTCATTTGCTATTAGTTTCTATTGTTTTCCTATCTGACCATTGCTTATACATTTAAATGCCCAAAGGCTAATTCACTTTAACTAATTAAAACAATCATTTCCATTTTCTGATTACTTAATGTGTTTTCCGAAATTAAAGATATATTTTTATCTCTAAATCTTTTGAAGTTTTTGTTTTTAAAATACCTTTTCTATTTTTAATAAAGTTTTTTTTAATATTTTTTTTCCATCTGTGTGATTTTATATATATGAGTTTAGTATAGAATTTTAATTTCAATTTTTAATTCTTAAAAAGGAAGTTTTATTTGCGAACTTTTATTCTTTTCATGTTTACTAATAAAAAACAATGTAACATACGTATGTGCCCGTTACAATATATATATATATATATATTGTGCCCTTTTGTATGGGTCTCCATAATTTGTTGTATCAATCTATTTAAAAAATTTTAAATTTAAGATATATTTAATTATATGATGTTAATTTTGTTTATAACAATTTTTAAAAAAAAATGTAATTAAAGTAATTCATGAGTGTTTGATATGTAAAAAATTGTGCTGATGTTTGAGAGAGACATTTCAATGGGAATGATAATAGTATATGGTTGGGAAAACTGGCCATAAGTAATACTGCATTAATAAATTTAATAAATGAATTGTTTAAAGCTAAAAGTTTTAAAAGACAAGTTAAAATTAAATGCCTATATTTATTTGTTGATAAAGATTAAAATTTAATAAATGAATATAAATATTTTAATTATTAGTATTACATAATAGAAGATTGATATTTGATTTTAATAATATCGAATTCTTATTTTAAAAATTGTTATAAGATATTATTTATTTTAAAAAATATTTATTTTAAAAAATGAATTGTTAGTTTATTTGTAGATTATTACAAGCGTTTGTAGCTTTGTTGTAAAAAACAGATGTTAATTAAGATACATACACCCATGCTTGGAAGTTTTTTTTGGTAAAGTTGTAAAGCTATTTTTAAAATTCTGTTATAAAATTTATAAATATTATTTTGGCTATCATGAAATAAAAATAAAGATAATTAATGTGAAACATTAAATCTGATTTTTTAAATACTTCTTAAAAAACATAACGAATAAAAATAGACTTAGTTTGTTTATAAAAATAATTTTATAAAAGTTAAACGTAAAATAAAGTAAGAAAGTATATTTTAAAAAAATGTTTAAGAGATTTAAATAAACGATGAATATTGATTTAAGAATTTAATAATGTAAGAAATAATAAATATTAAATAAGTCATTATTTATTTTTAATTCTGTCTTGTTGGTAAAATATGTAAATAAGCTAGCAAGTCAATTGTTTAATTCACCAATCAAGTGGGAGTTTTCTTCCGGTATAAAACCAAGGTTCAATTGTTTGGAGGGGTTTTGTGATTTAAATTCTTAAAGTAAAGGTGCTATTAAAAAAAAGCTAAGTGATTATAGACGCTCTCAAAATCGTTTTAAAATTATTAGAGAGTAGTTTTTTTTTTAAAAATAATTTATAAAAGTTACCGATAAATATGCAGTGTTAATTTATTATAGTTCCCTATTGATCGTTTCCTATTAAAGCTCAATTTACTATCAAATAATCATGAAGACATCGTATAAGGATAAAATATATTGGAGACTTTATACTGAAAATTTAACAAACGCTGGATTGACTAGGAGAGTTATTAGATGCCTAACAGTAATATGTTGGACTTTGTATAAATTTAAAAGCTAATGGTAGTTGATTTTTATAAATCAGATATTTTAAAAGCATGAGAAATACTTCTTTATGAAGCAAGTATTTGTAAATTATAAATTTAAATATATATCTTGGTAAAGATATAATATGTAACAATAATTGTATAAATATTTGCCTTGTTAAGTCTTTATGGTTTAAAAGACTACATTTTGACAGTTTTAAAAGGCAAATCAATTGGAAATTTAATGGGTAAAGACGTACCTATAAATAAAATTATTATATTAAAAGTTTGAACGCTGGTCGTACAAAAGATTTTAAAAGCAATCTTACCTAAATATCTGTTATGGAATGCGCAAATCAAATAAACGTGGATATCCAAATCAAATCAATTAAAATAATTAAACAAGAACTTTGTAAATTATAGACTAATACTAAAAATAATAACTTTAAAATAATTTTCTTAAAAGAAAAGAATACGGATCCTATAAACTATTCTAATTTTATTTTGTTTGTATGGTGGAACTGACTCTTATTTTTTTATTTTTTAAAAAGAACGTTTTCATTTTTTTATAAAAACTTTTAAAGAACATGTGATGTACCAGAAAAGGAAGTAGTGTTTTGGTGAAAACTTGTGCCTAGGAAAAAGAACAATGATAGCTGAAGAAGACACCGTTGGATGTTATGTAATATGTTTAAATTATTAACTAACATAAATATTTCATTAATTATTGATTTATTAAAAATAGGAAAGGTACATTTACATTTTTTTTAAATAATAACTAAATACTAATATAACTTTTATTGCATAAAGTTTATTTTATAATTATACAACACGTAATATTTTAAAGGATAATTGTTGAGTGTAAATGTGAAATTATTTTGTAAAACTGAAATCTTGGAGGACATCGTGTGACGGACTGGACATTGAAGTATCATTTATGGTAAAAATTGTGTAATAATAATAATAATTTGATGTATTTATTATGTTTTCTTTAGATCAACCAAATGTTATATGATTATTGAATGAATGTATTAATGTTTAAATAATATACACGCACAAGATTAATAATAGCAGTTTTATTTTAATATGCATATTTTAAATTGATGATGTAAATTTAATACAACGTAATATGAGAACCTAGAAATAATTATATGATTCTTTCGTGAATAAATTTTAATGTTTCTGTTACAATATTAGGAATTATATTTTGTTAGTGTAAGTTATTTATTTTTCTTTTCAAGTTAGTAAGAAGTATATAAAGTCTATATTTTTATTTTTTATTTTTATTAGATAAGTAAGTTAATTTTACATAGAAATTTATATCTTGATTGAAGGCTTATTGTATACTGAGGATGAGGTATAAGAGAGTTTGGATCGTTATTATTTTGTTTAAAAATGGGTCATCTATTTTTCTAAAGTTAGATAAGGTTAAAATGGTATTTGTAGATAGAAGTTTATTAGGAGGAAATAGGAATAACAAGTAAAAGTGTAATAATTAAAATGGAAAAGAATCATAGAATTTTATTTAACATTATACTTTATAAAAGTTGAAATTATTGAATAATTTAAAATATTATTTTTTTAAAAGTACATATACGTATTGCATATTTTGATAAGACATGTAGTATGACATTATATCGGAATGAAATAAACAGTGATAATCAATAATTGTTATGATATTACAAAGTTATATGAGTTTGTACATTAATTGATTTTTGAGTAATATTAATAATAAATGTAGTACATACTAGTACATTATAATCTAAATAATAGTAAGACTTAAGTGAAATAGCATTTTTAATTATTAAAGTTTGTTTATTTACCTACATGCTACATGAATGATATCTTACATAAAACCTTTTCTTTTATTAACTGAGGACAAATGATGTTTTATTAAAATTTAAAGTTATAATTTGAATTAAATGTTATTGATAGAACATTTAATAAATGTATAAATTATCTACTTATGATTATGGAAATAATAACAGTGTAAAAAACTTGTATTATTATTTTTATTTTTGTTTATTTTCTTTAGTTTCATTTAAATGTAAATAGTGTAAATAAATTATTTGTTAAAGTTGATGTAAATAAATTTGTTAAGTTGTTTTAAAAGTGTGTCGAGTTCATTATTTTACACCATAGCATTTGACAACAGATAATTTGAATGTACATAATATTTGCACAATATGAATTTATTATTTTATTATTTGAGAAAGAAACACAATATTTTCTTAATATAATTTATAGAAATTGATTGATATTAACATATAATATTACAATGGTCATAAAGTAGTTATAATGCACAATATAAGAGTATAATATTATTTATTGCCACAGATTGTTAAATTATAAGATTTTGGTCTATTTTAAAATTAAGATACTATATGGAAATGAAAGACATGTATATGATTTACTTATTTTCTTAATGATTAATAGTACAATAAAATAGATGAGATTAAGCTATACATTAAAGATTATTATTATTGTTAGTTATTGTTATTAGAATAAGTTAGGTGTATTTAGGTTTGATATTAAATCCCTTATCATTCCTATCTACATGAATTATTATTACTTTAAGATAATTAGAAGAACCTGAGATCATTTAATTATAGTTCCTTAACAAAAGATTGAGATTTATTTATCTATTATTATTAAAGATAATTCATTTTATAAAAGTCATAAGAGTGCTGTAGAGTTAGTAATGAGATAGTAAAGAAGTAATAGTATTCTTATGCCATTGAGACAGTGTCTTGGAAAGACATTGACTCAATGTAAATCTGATTACCAATTGTAACTTCATTTCACAGTCTCATGATTTTTAGTAAATATTTATTTAATTAGTACATAATATAGAACTATATTAATTTTTGATAAGTTTGTAATAAATCTAATAAGTTATAATATTATAAAAATATATTAAAGATAGTTGTACATATTTTAGCTGAGCATAATGATTTTATTGAGCTAGTCATATTTTAAATTATATCATATATCGAGAAGTGAGGGTACAATATATATATATATATATATATATATATATATATATATATATATATATATATATATATATATATATATATATATATATATATATAAACCTGATTTTCTAATTATTTGTATATATATATATATTGTACCTATATTGATATAGGCACATATAATTTTTATCTAAAATTATTATTAAAGTAATCTTTCGTAAAAAAAAAAAACATAAAATTAAATGTTGAAGAGTTTATTCAGTTTGTTTTAGAAAAAGATAGGAATTAAATAGTTTTTATTAGTATTCGTAAAAATATAAATATACAAATCTCTTTTCATTCTAGTTTAATTAAAGAAAAAATAATGTTAAAACTAAATAGTAAATTGTATTAAAAATATATGACCGTATATATGTGCGATTGTCAACAATAGAATAAATGTTATTATAAAGTTAAAGAAGATTATTATTAAAAAACACGGCAATGGTTATTAATTAAAATATAAAACAACATCTCTGCATGGCTATTACTAATTAAGCAATCTTCCAAAACACGTTTATCAAATGATTATCATTGGAATTTGACAACAGAACTTTGCCAGAGATATCAGAAAGACAACAAGGCGCAGGTATAAATAGACTTTTTTTTATCGGACAGTAATTCAGATCCAAAATTAATTGAGTGAGATCAGTTCACAAAGTTATTGAGAGAGTGCAGTTCGGAAATTAATTGAGTCAGTTAAGAAACAAAATGCAGTGCTGAGAATATTTTGGAATGCACGTTCACCTCCAGCCCAGATGTCCGAGAAAACAGCAGATCTGCCCGTGAAATAATGTCAGCTTAACATCTTAGAAAATCTCCGTCAGTATCTATTTGTCTCCGATAGTAATAATCGTGAAAATCAGGAAACTCAGCAAGGAAATGTCCCAGCCGGCTGGAAGCATTCATACTGGAACCATTCATACTGGAAGAAACAACAAACAAGAAGAAAACAAAGTGTTAAATCTATGTTTAAAATCCTAGGCAAAACATTTGCTTATTTTCGTTATACTGTAATAGCCATTGCATTTCATTAATTTGTGCGAATCCTCCAAGAGTCTAATTATACGAACTCGATATCATACATAAATGAACTAGTGATGTGTGTGATTAAATTTCAAATGCTATGTAATACTTTAATATTATTATGTGTGTGCATGAGTTAATATGTGCGTGATCATTATATCAATATTTATTAGTTAAATTAGAGTGTTCTGTTATTAAATCTATAGGAATATTTAAACTATTTAGAAATGTTAATTTAAAATATGCGTGTGTTTTATTAGAATTATAAAATGTTTAAATTTAGTAAATAAATGTTAGTTAATAAATTATCTTTAAAATTAAACTTTATTTGTCGGTCAATTCTTTTTATCAATTCTTTTACCAAATTCTTTTTATCAATTCCTTTTAACAAATTCTTTTATTAATTCTTTTAATCACTAATTAAGTATAATCTATTAGTGATTACAAACAGCTGAGCTAGTCGTGGATTTAGGCATTGGGTTAGTGGCCATTGTTCAAAGCGCATTATTTATTCATCCTTGAATAGATAGCTGGCGCCCGTGTTTATACACAAACAAAAAAGTGCTTTGAACTTGGTGTTGAACTCAACAGTCAAGAAGAAGTTATGTCCTGGAAATGTAACGTTAGTTATATACTTTATAGCTATCGTTTGGGCATACATACTCTCCGAGTATGTTCTTCTCTGCCTAAGAGACCGGTGTTTCGAATACACATATTCGAATACGGTTCAAATGGCTAGACCCAAATTGGGGCTGAACCTAAGAAACAATAGTAAAGAAATACTTTGTTCTTGTTGAAAATAAAAATCTAAAAAGTTAAATTACGTATGTAAAAGTGTTTTAATTTAAAAAAAAAGAATTGACCGAAAACTTTTTTTTTTCGAAATGAAAAGAGATTTTGACATTTATGCTATCAAATCAGAGACAGCTGATATTTGGGCGGAGTTAAAGCATTAGATCGGGTAGAAAAATGGACAAAAGGGGTGGTCAGCGTGTGTTTCCGTTTTACTCAGAAATAAATAAATAAGCCATATATTAAATTTAGTGAAATAAAATATTGTTTTAAAAATGGAAAAAGAGAAAAAAATGTCTGAGACGCAGATGCTGAAAATGATGATAAATATGATGGAAGAAATGCGTCATGAATTCAGGCAAAGTCATCAAGAATTCATTGCGGGAATAAGAGAAATAAGATGTGAAATTAAAGGAATGAGGAGTTAAATATAGTTCGTCTTTCTTTTTAATGAAATAATTTATCAACTGTAAAAGCATATTTTCGAAAAGTTCAGGAGTTAAATATAGTTTGTCTTTGTTTTGAAATAATTTATAGAAAACAGTAAATAGCGGTTTATTTGCTATTAGATTTTAGATTTTCTTTTAAGAAGTTAGTATTGTGAATTTAATTTGTGTTGAAAATGGAAGACAACGAAGAAAGCAACAGGGCGGCATTGGTAGAAGACAGTCCTTTCTCATTCAAAAACCCTCGAATTGTAGAAAAAGAATAGAGTGAGTCACAGATGATGATGAAGATGTTGATGAAGTTGGTAATAGGCATGGAGGAAATTAAGCAGGGCCAGCAGGCAATGAAGAAAGAAATTAGTGAAGTTAAACAGGGCCAGCAGGCTATAAAGGAAGAAATGAAAGAAATGAGACAAGAAATAATGGGAGAAGTAGAAGAAAGTCAGGAAGTAGACATCATAAAAGATATAAAAATTGAAGTAGCACAGGATAGTGCTAAGACAGGGGAAAACATAGATCAAGAAATAGAAGAGAGACATAAGTTGAAGGTAGAAGATAGCGTTGAAAAGTTTTTACAAAAATTTAAAAAGGTTAAAGTAAAAGTTTGTGTTTGTTTTAAATGGAGATGTAAATCAAAGAGAAAGTGCAAGGAAAAATATTCACGGTTAGGAAAAATACGGAGGTCTGTGAAGCTTAAAAGTTTTCTAATTTACAAGGCAGAAAATAGAACGGAGAGAGAAAGAGATAAAGCAGCAAACTTTATGGATGTGAGGATATGGAGCATAATTTATGTTAGTGAATTAGTAGAAAGAAAGAAGGAACCACCGGACATATTTAAAAGATAGTAAACGGGTGGAATAGTAAAGGAAATAAACAAAAAGGACCGGAAATGGACAATGAGCAGGAATATGATTATTCTAATGTCAATAATTTAAGAAGTTTAAATCTGAAACTTCTATTTAAAACTAAAATAATAAAATTAAAAATAACTGAATAATAAATTAAATGTTTGAAAGCAATAATAATAACGGAGGCTTCGCAAAATAAAAGATTTTTTTTTTCTCCACGCACATATTAATTAAGGAAATGTTCGTAAATAAACAGTTCAAATAAATAAAAATCAATAAAATCAAGTTAAATAAATGGGTCAAATTAAGGATTTAGAAATAATATTTGTAGAATTAAATAAATGAATAAAATAATGGAAATACATAAAATAAAAACAAGTTAAATAAATAAGTATAATATATCTGTAGAAAATAAATCAAATATTCATAATAAAGCAAAATAGTTTTTTGTTCTAAGTACACACACGTTAATATATCAGTTAAAGTAATGGGTTAAAAGTAATATCGTAATATAAATAAATATGTTAAAGTAATGTTCATGTGTATTTAAAATAATATTGTAGGATTAGTGATAAATAATATAAGGTCAATCTAAGTTATATTAGGAGTGTATAAGGGTTTGAATCTAATGGGAATGAGAGTAGTATAGAAGTGTTTTAGTTAAGGTTAAGTTTAAAGCTCTCGACTGGATAAATTCTAGTACCCGTAACGGATTGGCCGGGATCATTCCTCGTTTAAAAAAAACGCACTGGCAACAACCAGAGTAAGTCGTGAGTCACTTTTCGGGGGAGAATCCCCATATCTTGTACCTCGTTTTCCAAAGCGTAAGTCGGAAAAGGACAGTTGAAAATTCCTGCCATTGTAGCTGCTTAGTCAAAGTCCGATCAAGAGAATCGGCAATCGTTTTCCAGGGCGTAAGTCGAAAATGGACAGTTGAAATTCCTGCCATTTGCAGCCACCTTTTCTTAGTCAAAGTCCGATCAAGAGAATCGGCAGCCGAAGTTTCATTTATAAAAGATCCCTGTGCCACAAATTTAGTTTGTCCTCATGGTCATTATCCAGGACGAACATTGTAAGCAATGATACCAGCATAGAAAGAAGAAAAGCATAATTGGAGATTGCCCTTAGCATGGAAAAAGAAAAGATACCAAAAAGCAAACTTAGAAAGAATAATAAATTAAGATTTAATGTTGTCAGAGATAAAATAGTCAAAAATGATGCATTTTACTCTCAAAATGAAGGGCGGTGTAATGTACCTATACTGATATAGGCACATATAATTTTTATCTAAAATTATTATTAAAGTAATCTTTTGTAAAAAAAAAAACAACATAAAATTAAATGTTGAAGAGTTTATTCAGTTTGTTTTAGAAAAAGATAGGAATTAAATAGTTTTTATTAGTATTCGTAAAAATATAAATATACAAATCTCTTTTCATTCAAGTTTAATTAAAGAAAAAATAATGTTAAAACTAGATAGTAAATTGTATTAAAAATATATGACTGTATATATGTGCGATTGTCAACAATAGAATAAATGTTATTATAAAGTTAAAGAAGATTATTATTAAAAAACACGGCAATGGTTATTAATTTAAATATAAAACAACATCTCTGCATGGCTATTACTAATTAAGCAAACTTCCAAAACACGTTTATCAAATGATTATCATTGGAATTTGACAACAGATCTTTGCCGGAGATATTAGAAAGACAACAAGGCGCAGGTATAAATAGACTTTTTTTTATCGGACAGTAATTCAGTTCCACAAATTAATTGAGTGAGATCAGTTCACAAAGTTATTGAGAGAGTGCAGTTCGGAAATTAATTGAGTCAGTTAAGAAACAAAATGCAGTGCTGAGAATATTTTGGAACGCACGTTCACCTCCAGCCCAGATGTCCGAGAAAACAGCAGATCTTCCCGTGAAATAATGTCAGCTTAACATCTTAGAAAATCTCCGTCAGTATCTATTTGTCTCCGATAGTAATAATCGTGAAAATCAGGAAACTCAGCAAGGAAACGTCCCAGCCGGCTGGAAGCATTCATACTGGAACCATTCATACTGGAAGAAACAACAAACAAGAAGAAAACAAAGTGTTAAATCTACGGTTAAAATCCTAGGTAAAACATTTGCTTATTTTCGTTATACTGTAATAGCCATTGCATTTCATTAATTCGTGTGAATCCTCCAAGAGTCTAATTATACGAACTCGATATCATACATAAATGAACTAGTGATGTGTGTGATTAAATTTCAAATGCTATGTAATACTTTAATATTATTATGTGTGTGCATGAGTTAATATGTGCGTGATCATTATATCAATATTTATTAGTTAAATTAGAGTGTTCTGTTATTAAATCTATAGGAATATTTAAACTATTTAGAAATGTTAATTTAAAATATGCGTGTGTTTTATTAGAATTATAAAATGTTTAAATTTAGTAAATAAATGTTAGTTAATAAATTATCTTTAAAATTAAACTTTATTTGTCGGTCAATTCTTTTTATCAATTCTTTTACCAAATTCTTTTTATCAATTCCTTTTAACAAATAATTTTATTAATTCTTTTAATCACTAATTAAGTATAATCTATTAGTGATTACAAACAGCTGAGCTAGTCGTGGATTTAGGCGTTGGGTTAGTGGCCATTGTTCAAAGTGCGTTATTTATTCATCCTTGATTAGATAGCTGGCACCAGTGTTTATACACAAACAAAAAAGTGATTTGAACTTGGTGTTGAACTCAACAGTCGAGAAGAAGTTATGTCCTGGAAATGTAACGTTAGTTATATACTTTATAGCTATCGTTTGGGCATACATACTCTCCGAGTATGTTCTTCTCTGCCTAAGAGACCGGTGTTTCGAATACACATATTCGAATATGGTTCAATATATATATAAATATATTATACCGGTTCGAAATCCCCAAGTGGTTTTATACAGCTAGACTCATATACGCACTGAGCATGAAGTGACTATGTTACAAAATGGGAAAACGATAACAATTCTCCGAAATTATTGTTGATAAAATATAAATAAATATTTCTAAAGAATTATTAGAAAAAGTAGATTGAACATAAAATTAGGTCAATCGAAGCCTTCCCTGTTAAATTATATCACAATTGTCTGATTAACTATACGTTGACCATTTGGAGTCTTTACACACCTTTAAGAGCACTGAAATGTTTTACTTCAGCTTCTAGCGCCACCCCCATTCAAGACGATATTGTTTATTCCTTTTCTCTCCCGAGAGAGTGTGCAAAATATGACTGGTAATTATCGAATATTATTAATTCAAGATGTTTGGACTGGAATAAAGGAAACAATCCAACTCCCCATAAGTTACCCCTATCTAGCTCATTATATGTGTTCTTTAAATCTCAGGTTACTAAGTGGGTTAGCATTTTGATTAAATAACCACAATCCTATCTGCTAATGAATCAATAAATACTTCAAAACCAAGTAAAGGAAACTGTAAACGATTTAACTATGAAATTTACTATTTATTACCCCCAGATTATTATATATTTCCCTCCACCAATTACATATAAAAATAAAAATAATTTAATCCAGTTCATATCTTAAATAATGAAAATATAATATTAATGAGATATCACCAGACTAAATTGAAAATTCATTTACAGAAACAAATGCATATATATAACAAAAAAATATTTAAAGGATTGCACAATGGATGTGACCTATATCCCTTTCCCCACTTTAAAGTAATAATGCAAAAATCAAATGTATGCAGCAAATATATATATATATATATATATATATATATATATTTGCTGCATACATTTCTATATTTTTTTTGGTATATATATAATATTAGAGTTATATATATATATATATATATATATATAAAACTCTAATATTATATATATACCAAAAAAAATTAGAGAAGATAGATGAAATAAAAAAATATATAGTAAAAAAAAAACTATATACACTCATCTGAACTTGTTCTTTCATGAAGTTCAACTTTCATGGACCACATGACTACTCAATAGGGCAGATAGGGCTTCTTTTCACCAATACATGTAAGAGTCTTTTTTTAATCAGGGTCTGCTGTTTTTCCTATGGCATTTTCGGGCTTGATAGATGAACAGGTGGTGCACTGTGGCTAGAAGTCTACTCCATGGTAGAGTAGTAAACTGGAATGAACAATAAGGCCATCTCCTTGAGTATAGGGTCGGTGAATATAATTTTCACATAGATATATATGTCGCGTTCACAGCAGACTTATACACCAACTGTACGAATACTTGCTTGAGACTAAAGATTATGCTTGACACATAGGTCAAATACGAATTTAAGTTCTCCACATATGATTTTTTCTTTTTATTAAATGGATATGGGATTCATATTGTTGATAACTTTTCTAAAATCCATTTAATGATCCTTCATGTTCGAGAGGCTAATTTCAAATTTCCTTTTTTCTTTATATTCTTTAGACACCAGTTACAACTATAATTTTCGGCAAACACATATCATTTCTCCTTTCTTTCTCTTTGTTATCTTCTGCAAGCATATACCATTCCCTTACTTAGACACATTGGAGCCAACTCCTATTTTAGCAAACATAAATCATCCTATTTCTGGGACAAGCTGGAAACAAAATTTTTATTTTCTTAAACATCTGCCATCTGAATGCTTTAGCAAGCTAGCACCAACTGAACTCAATGCCCCAAGTAAGTAGCACATATAGCCCAATTAGTACAATTGTAATACCCCCCCTATGAACTATTTCATCAGCCGATAATAAGACTATACTTTTACATTAATTTACCCACATTCTTTTACTTTTTATGTATTAAAGTACGATTTATCTAATACTGGAATTTGTATAGCTTCCATATTGATTGATTACAGCACCCAGAACAAATTTTTAATACAAAACATTTTCTTCTGTTAAAAGTAGATTACAATTGACAAAAGGTTTTTCTTTCTTTTTATAAATCAATATTAATTACCAACCATCTTATTCTAATAAATTTAAAATTTAAATTCTAATAAGTGCAAAATTCAAATTCTATTTAAACAATTTTTAGGAAAAAAGAAAAAAATAATACATTTCTATATACATGTATCAGAACATTTACAAGTGGTAATAAACTTAAATACAAAAAACTGTTCAACACGTAAACAAAATGTTACAAGCTTAGTTTTCCCTTTATGATATAGATTTGCTGTGTGAATAAAATTATTAACACATATACTGCATATACTTGTACTGTGCATATAATAGGACTATAATATAGACCAAACCCATTTATTTATGTACCATATATAAGTACCTCCAAATACATTTCTAAATTATGGTTTAATAAATCTGTTAAAAATTACAATTTTAATGTGATAAATCTTAGCTGTGCTGAATCTTCAGCAACAGCCATTTTGTTCATGGCTGTTATACACGGTCTGGCACAATATATATATATATATAATGTTTTCACGGTTATATGATGTAGATAAAATAATATTTTTGTGTATAAACCGTGTGTTATTTTGCATTACAATCCAATATTTCAAAGATGGACTAGCAACCACCATTATCAAGGTTAACTTTTGAAAAAAAAAAAAGCGTTTGATTTCAAACAATAACATGACTCAGTGTGAGATGAAAAATGATATATATATATATTAGATAGAACCAAAACAAGTGAAAACACATTTTATTTCAAATTTTTATCATCAAACGTATGAAAAATCATGAGTTTTACTGTGAATCATTCAAGTCCTCATATGCATGTGCTTCCAGCTATAATTTATGCACATATAGTGTTATGCAGCTCGCCTGGAACTACGATTGGAAAGATTAAGATTACACCTTCTCAAAAATCATCTTTTTAATTTGTGCAACTGCAAATATAAACAAGCATTTTATATCTTCAAACATTGTAACAAAAAGTTTCAGTATAGATTCAATATAATGATATTGACAGTACACAGAAAAAAAAGTCATATCTGTATTCTTATTCACACACACACACACACACACATATATATATATATATATATATATATATAGAAATGTATCATATATATATAATATTTTCAGTTCATCTGTTATTAATCACCATTTTAGTTTCCAATTTACTCATCACATTTCAATTTACTTATATAGAAAATGGCATAGCAGTTATATGACACAACAAAAGCAAAGGCCTGACCAACAGTTCTCCCCCCCCCCCATATTTCTCCATTAAAAATAGTAAAAAGTAAGACATTATTAACAAGTTTTTCATATTTCAGATTATGTTCATAAAATTTGTCATTCTTGTTTAGCCTTAAGAACCATATCCAATATTAAATGGCTAACTAGACATATATTCAAAATCTAATTGAAACTGACAAAAGTTTTTTTTTCACGGTTCACAATTTATGAGTAAAAGTCGGCGGCAGATAAGCTAAAAATTATACTACACCATTAATAAAAATACATATATCTTTTTCAGTTATTTATTTGTTTTACACACAGAATATTTTTTACACTTTCTATTTATGGGTACATTTGAATATGTAATTGCAGTTGATTGTGCGTTTGTGTGAACGTTAAGGATGTACGGCATTTTGATCCATATATAAATATATAACTTTTTACAAAAGTAAAACTCCACATCTATTAGAAACAATTTTTTTTGGTCTACTTTTAAATTTGTAAGGTTTTTAAATGATTTCCATAAAAGTAAAGCTCTGTAATACTTATTACTTTATGATTGGTTTTACATTCATTCAAATACAACTGATTAATAACCAAAAGTTTGCTAATTGCAAAAAGTAATAAATAACGACACAATGATTTTTTTTTTTTTTTATCAATATAATTTCCATAAAATTTAATGTAAAGATAAACATAAATCGAATTTATTTTGTGAAAAAAGTCATTAAGGACTATTTGGATGTTTTTAGTTACCAGTTTTATATTTTAATTAGTATATAATAGTAATTAGTTTAAAGCGTTTTTCTGTAACATATCAGTAACATTCTTTCTGGCGACAATCAGTCTCGGCTATATTAATTTTCAGAAAACGTATTTTAAATAATGAGAAAAATTGTTCGGATATAGATAAATTTGCACGAGTGTATAAATAAGTGCATATATATATAGATTGCAATTAGTAATAATATAATCATTTTATTTATATATCTTAACATATATGGGAATGATTGACTACAGATAGGTATCACTCAAAAAATGCTTCTCTCATTGAGAAAATGACGAAAGGTCATTAGCGACTAAGAATTATTCTGGATACTAAAGTATATTAATAAAAATAAATAAACAAATAAAAACAAACGCAAAATGCTATGTCGTCAAATAATCCACTAATAAGTCAAATTATTAGCATTCATTAGATTTGCTTGCATAAAACTATAAACGTTATATCATAAAATCGTAAGAGTAAAGCAAAAAAAGTTTATATGAAAAATTAAAACTAATGATAAATTTCTTATACATATAAAAAAACATATTCTATAATGACAAGATATATATAATTTTGCGTCATTAAAATGAAGGGATAACATTGAATTATAAAATGTACACTCATTTTTCTTTAGCAAATGTGATTAAAAATAATCTTTCTTAGGCCTATTACTATTTCTTTGGTGGAAGTGGTCAACAGTATTACCTTGTACGTTAATCTCTATGAGAAGAAGGAGGAGGAGGAAGAGGAGTAGTAGTAGTAGTAGTAGTAGTAGTAGTAGTAGTAGTAGTAGTAGTAGTAGTAGTAGTAGTAGTAGTAGTAGTAGTAGTAGTAGTAGTAGTAGATAGTAGTAGTAGTAGTAGTAGTAGTTGTAGTAGTAGTAGTGATAGTAGTAGTAGTAGATAGTAGTAGTGGTGTAGTAGTAGTAGTATTAGTATTATTATTATTATTATTATTAGTAGTAGTAGTAGTAGTAGTAGTAGTAGTGATGGTGGTAATATTAGTAGTAGTAGTGGTTATGGGATCTTTAGCGACAAGAGAATATACACATAAATGGAAAAAAATATGGGTGATTTAGTCTGCAAATTGTGTAAAGAAGGCATAGAAAATTTTAGGCATCTGTTAATTAAATGTAAATGCTTGAAAGCAGAAATGGTACAAATAATGAAATTATCGAAGAATAAATATGAACAAAGTGATTAAAAAGAAAGTGTGTTATTGGTTTTTATGCTGGGTTTGGGAAAAGATAAGGGGGATTTAGATATAAAGGTCATAGAGTTGACAAAGATTATGTTGTGGAAATGGGATGGAGCAAATTATGAGAAAAATTAGGGTGTGTAATAGAAAGGGAAGGTAAAGTGGCTAACAGGTTTATCTGGGCATAGTTGCTGAAAGATTCCTGACTCTGTTTAATGAGATGTCACAGTGCATCACAACACATCAATGGCAGTTGTATTGGTGGTAGTAGTAAAATTTTACTTTTATTATAGTTATGGATTTCTACTAAATTAGTTGTGTGAATAAAAGTCAAGTTCTAAATCTCAGATAGATTATATTGCTAACAGCTTCTACACAAAGAAGAGCAGTTGCTAAAATGAAATGTTTTTGTCAAAGCATCAGGAAGACGAATAAATAATAAATGTGTATAATATATTAATATTTTATGCATAGTAAAATAGGGTAATTTTAATTGTAGATAAGTCAAAATTCATTATGTAAGCAGCTTACCCATAATACTTTAAAAACATCAATTTCCAAGCATTAGCCTGTGCTTTTTTGTTTTTTTATTTATCAATGTATATTTTATTTTTATTTTTTATGTAGATACTTTTAAATCACTCTACTTTTTTTAATCTATTATTGTATATATATATTTTTTATTTTTTGTAATAGTATTAAATTAATTTGTTTTATTTCACAACTTTTAAAGCATTTAAATACAAAGGCTTAATCATTATTTCCTATCTTTATTTTTTTCAATGTCAAATAATCTGACAATAGCAGCAACAACAACAACATATTATTATTATTATTATTATTATTATTATTATTATTATTATTATTATTATTATTATTATTATTATTATTATTATTATTATTATTATTATTATTATTATTATTATTATTATTATTATTATTATTATTGTTGTTATTGTTGTTGTTGTTATTATTATTATTATTATTATTATTATTATTGTTATTGTTGTTGTTATTATTATTATTATTATTATTATTATTTTGTATTATCAAAAGTTCTTGGTAGTTGGTTTACTGGTTTTTATGATGAGTCGTGAGAGGTCAAATAAAGAGAACATCATTAAGATGGCTTGAGGAACAGTTCATTGACAACAGTGATAGATATTTAATATTAATTCATAAACATGTTTAGATATAAATAATGACATCATATACTACTGACAACATTTATTTATCATACCCATGATCATAACAGTATTTATTAACTTTTTAGATAGTTGAGAGAATTTTTGTATATAAACTAATACTTTATTTTAGACAATTGAGGTATACTTAAATGATATTGATATTATTATTACAAATAATTGAATATTTATGAATTTATAATTGGATAACCAAAGTCCCAAAATAGTTTAGGTGGATTTTTAACCATATTATTTTTTTGGATTATAAAAATGTTATTACATTTACTGGTTTTATTATTAATATTATTATTGTTATTGTTATTACTGTTATGATTGAGAAAAATGCCAAAACCAATTGAGTTTACAGGATATTTATATATATTTTTGTATGTGGGTAAAGATAGCATGACAAATCTAAGTCATTCATATTATTCTTAATTGAGTATTTAAAAAAAAAAAATAGAAAAGTATAATACAGTGACAACTGAGACACTAATGGGAAAAGTATTTTTTAAAAAGAAAAATGGCATTTAAGAGAAAACAAAAGTTATGTATTTACTGTATTAGAAGCCCCTTTAGTTGAGATTTATCTGGGCTGACGATTCATATCACTATACATTTATCTCATATTCTTAACGCTTCCTTCCAATCCATTATGAATTATTTAAACCTAACAATTACTTCTTCATCAAATGCAAAGATTAAATAAAATTTGATTAAAAATGACGATCAAATGTCTTCTGTTTACATTTATTTACGTAAGGCACCTTAGTTATATTTCCTGATCACCATACATCACATCCATCAAAGAGGGTTTCATTTAACTTTCATTCATAAAGGTTTAAATAGCTTTTGAACTTAATTATCCGTCATAACGCCACGTCCACTTAAAAAGACTTTATATCAATATATTACCTTCTGGGATTATCATCGCGAGTAAAAATCGCACTTTTCTCAGTTCAAAACATAAGCGCTTTACCGAGAATCAATAAGCAGTATTGAAAATGAGATTACTGAGAAAATAACGTAAAATTACCAAATAAGTTAAATAAAAATATTATTAGTAGCTTGTTTTCACACTCTTGATTGATTTCAAAAATAAGTAAACAAATAAAATAATAAATTTAATGAACATCATGTAAAAGAAAAAATAGTAAAGATTAATTGTAAATATTTAAACATATCTATGCAATTTATATTTAAATCTTAGAAGTGATTATTTATGATAAATAATAAAAAAAATATTAAGCTATATACGACATATTCCAAAAATTAAAAAGGACAATTATTAAAGTATACTTATTATATTAATATTTTAAAAATACTTTGTATATATAAAATACATATTTTGCAGGTTCATCCGTGTTAAAAACTTTTAATATTAATATACTGACGTTTCGACTTGGTCACACAAGTCATCCACAGAGTTATAAAAGGTAGAAAAACGGTTGTAGAGGCGCTACAATCACTGATTTGAATAAAACGTTAAAATTCCACCAATAGCAAAAAATGTTAAATTTAGGAATGTTTTTTAAAAAAAATATTTCCAAATAGGAGGAAGTTTGCATGTATCATCTTGCTTATTGATACAATCTGGCCTTTTAAGTATCTCAATGGCTTCTCTAATTTTGCACTGGTAGAGATTATCACGTCTGGATATGCTCCTGGTACTAGAAAAATCAATTTTATGAGCTGAATCTATAGTATGGATTGAGAGTGCTGCTGATGATGAGTGTTGTTTAACTGCATTAGCATTCTCATCTCTTCTAACACTGATGCGATGATTACTCATACCTATGTAAGAAGCTTTACAATTTTTACATGAGATTTGATAGACACCATGAGAATCAAGAGGGATTGAATCCTTAGGCTTGGTTATTATATTGCTGATCTTTTGATGAGCAGAAAATGCTGTATCTATATTATAGTGTTTTAATATACATCCAATACTGTCTGTAATTCCTTTTACATATGGAACACAAATCCTATTAGCTGATTTATCATCTTTTTGTTTCCTAATTTGTCTATTTTGGGTTTGAAATAAGGCTTTTTTATAAATTTATAATTATAACTATTTGCTAATAAAACACTATTAATATGATTTATTTCTTCGTTCAGATATGTCTCATCTGAAAGGTTAATTGCTCTATTTAAAAGAGTTTTGGCTACAGAAACTATCTGAGTTGGGTGATGATAAGAATGGAAATATCTCTCTGGGTGTGTATCCTTTCTGTAAATAGAAAAAGATAAACTATTTGGTGTTCTGGTGACTAGAACATCAAGAAAAGGGAGTTTCCCATCAGACTCTGTCTCCATTGTAAATTTAATATGAGGATGCATATTATTTAAATGTAAGAAAAAATCATCTAATTTATTTTTCCTATGTTGTCATATTCCAAAAGTGTCTCTTTTCTTGATAGTCTAGTCACCAGAACACCAAATAATTTATCTTTTTTTATTTACAGAAAGGATACACATAGAGACAGATATTTCCATTTCCATTCTCACCATCACCCAACTCAGATAGTTTCTGTAGCCAAAACTCTTTTAAATAGAGCAATTAACCATTCAGATAAGACATATCTGAAAGAAGAAATAAATCATATTAATAGTGTTTTATTAGCAAATAGTTATAATTACAAATTTATAAAAAAAGTCTTATTTCAAGCCCAAATTAGATAAAATAGAAAACAAAAAGATGATAAATCAGCTATTAGGATTTGTGTTCCATATGGAAAAGGAACTACAGACAGTATCGGATATATATTAAAATGCTATAATATAGATACAGCATTTTCTGCTCATCAAAAGATCAGCAATATAATAACCAAGCCTAAGGATTCAATCCCTCTTGAATCTCATGGTGTCCATCAAATCTCATGTAAAAATTGTAAAGCTTCTTACATAGGTATGAGTAATCATCACATAAGTGTAAGGAGAGATGAGCATGCTAATGCAGTTAGACAACACTCATCAGCAGCAGCACTCTCACTCCAAACTATAGATTCAGGTCATAAAATTGATTTTTCTAGTATCAGGATCATATTCAGATGTGATAATCTCTACCAGTGCAAAATTGGAGAAGCCTTTGAGATAATAAAAAGGCCAGATTGTATCAATAAGCGAGATGATACATGCAAACTTCCGTCTATTTGGAAAGATTTTTTTAAAAAAACATTCCTAAATTTAACATTTTATGCTGTTGGTGGAATTTTAACATTTTATTCAAATCAGTGATTGTAGCACCTCTACAACCATCTTTCTACCTTTTATAACTCTGTGGATGACTTGTGTGACCAAGTCAAAATGTCAATATATTAATATTAAAAGTTTTTAACATGGATGAACCCGCAAAATATGTATTTTATATATTTAACCCGTGAAAATCTTCATTTTAACATATATATATATATATATAAGTTTCTAAGTTCTTATCACATTTTGGTTCAGAAGAGTTTCCTAAGCTTACCACAATTGGATTATTTATGTCCGATCTTAATACTCACAAAGATATCTGTTCAGGAGGAATTGCCTGGGTTTTTAATAACTTGCTTCTTGACTATGTAATAGTATCGATAGGCAATTGAAAAAAAAAAAACAGTTCAGTAGGCAAAAGGTATCATTTCACTAGGTCCTATACTTCTGTATTTCTTGAGAATATTTTTAAGTTAGGAAAACTAGTTGTGGCTGTATGTAAGTTGTGTTTAATAATTCATACTTGTTTTTTCCCCTCTTCAAACAAGTTAGACATTTTCACTGGCTGATTATATGACAGTACTAAGAAATACTAAAATAGCGATCTGATTACCATGATATTGCAGCTGGAATTCAATTTTTCATTTTATACAATACTGAAATGGTGTTCTCTGAACATTCAACAGACGTTATACATGTTTTTTCTCTTCTTCTTTTCTCCTTTGTACATTTTTGTTAAGCCAGGGCAAATGTTCTCAGAGAGTCTAAGTAGGCTTTTCCTCATTTTAAACCCTCTTTTTATTTTATTTTTTAAATTCTTTTATTTTTTAAAATTATGATTCTGATTAAATTTAACCTAATTAAACTTTATCAAAAAACTTAAATTAAAATTTTTATTATTATTTTTTAAGTAAAGTGTGACATTATTTAAATCAAGGTTATAAAATATACAGTATTATAACTTAGCAGTAATAAGGAATATGCAAACTTTTACAAATTTTGCCAATCTCTTTATAAAGACAAACATTTTCTCATAATGATCTAATTGTCTCAATATAAATTTAAATTATATATGTATATATGAGACCAATTGAAAGAACATTTTATTATAGTATATTTCTTTTATTTTTATTTTCATAGTTCTAAATTTTATTCACGAATATTTAAAAACTCTCATTTTGGGTCTATTTTATTGAGAGAAATGTAATTTACGACTTGGTTAGAGTGGATCAAGTCTATAATATTACATTATATACATCAAATCTATAATCATAATAACACCTTATAAGAATCAAATAATAATTGATTTGCCAAACATAATTTCTCGGCATTTTTAACCATTAGCTGCTAACCGTATAATTTCACTTTCTGTGTGTGGAAAAAGATTGAGGGTTTTATGCGCTCGCAAAAACAATTTAGGCTTCATCATTTTTATGTATTTTTTATCATAAAGTATATAAAGTAAAATTAAATATTAATTTCAATATTCCTTAATTTTTAATAGATTCTATAAAAATCAGTTGTTACAGAAAAATATTTCACTTCTTGTTTGTAACTTGTAATTTACTTGTTAATTGATGATGATGATAATAATAATAATAATAATAATAATAATAATAATAATAATAATAATTATAGTAATAATAATAATAATAATAATAATAAACAAAAACAAGTTACAAGTGTGTGCCTAATTGGCTATAAAACAAAAAAAAAAAGAATTAATATCGTATTTTATTTTTTTAAAACCTTTTAACAAGCAATGAATATAAAATTTTAATTCCCTTTTGTAGAAAGGTATTGTATTATCATCCTAAAGAGAAAAGACCTGGAAATATTATCATATGTATTGAAAGTACATTTTCGAAATTAAATTTACTAAAGTGGAGATTATATATTTAGCAAATAAAAGCATAATTGGATAATGATACTATTATAGTCTAATAATATTTTTTATTTGTCAATAATTAGACAACAGATTACCTGATAATAAATAATATTTATGTAGTCTTAATACTATTATAATTTTTTAATGAAGTGATCCATGCCAACAAAATTCACTAACTATTTTATTTAAAAAGAAAACAGAAGCAGGGGGCTTCTATCCAAAATAAATTTTCTAGAATAGCTCTATATTAGTCTACAATAAAATGAATTGATATAATTGGCATATAATATTTAAATATAATAGTGATAATAAAATATTGAATATATGAATGAGATATTGAAGTAATACCCCAGAATTCAATTATAAAAATACATATATGAAAGTAAACTTATATAAAATCATATTTTATTGGTATTTATCTACCCTAGTCATCTTATTAATATAAAGAACACTTTAATATATCATTTAATGATTTAGTAAGTATAACAAAAGCTGAAGTGATATATTTCAATATAAAAAAATAATATATATCATCTTTTTATATAAAGTAATAGAGTAATTTAATTTTAATTATGTTTAAAGTTGAATTAGTATAAAATCTAAGAATGAAATATATAAGATGAAATATTACTAATGATATTTTTGTTTTTATATTTTTCTTATAAAAAGAGTGATTGTGCATGCAAGTATAAGAAGAATATGAAATTTATTTTTAACTAAACTATTATCTTTTTAAAATAATAACAAATATAGATGTACAATTTATAAGTTTTATGATTTATGTTAAGTATTTGTATGTAGAAATAAATAAATTAATTTCATCCAGAATAGGATTAGTATTTGAAATTGTTATTTCTAATTAAAATATGAATAAAATCATTATCTAACCCTATTTTTGAAAATTGTAGCTTTCGAATTATTTCAAATGTTTCACTTGTATTTTATTTATTTTAACTAATTATAAAAAAATCGAAATTTGTAAAAAAAAATTGAAGCCTGGACTTTCTTTTCAATATCTGTTTGTACTTTGAGATTGATTTCGTGAATTCCTCTAAATTAAATTACTAAACAGTTTTAATTTTGATTCATATATTGCTCACTAATTGGATAAATTAAGAATAGATAGTTAACTGAGAAAGATTAAGGATTTTCAACATTTATGCATTTCCATTTCCTGATGTTTATTCAAAACTAATCTAATGAAAATTATTTTCACATTATAGCAATAAATAATTTGTAAGAGATATTTAATGATATTATGCCCTTAATATATATGCATTCACACAATTTCATAGCTTTATTTACTTTGAAAAAATAAATGGTTCTAGATCATAATTACATGTGGATATCTTAAATCTTCATTATGGAGAATGATTATGATTTCATTATGCACAAGTTACCATTATATTACAATAATAATGCACAAAAATTCCCTTTTTTCTTAATTTTTTTTAGGTACATTTATCACAATAACACCAGTGCCTGATTATATTTTAATTTTTATTTGTACTACATAACTTCTAAAATTTATTTAATATTATAAGTAACTTCATTATTTAATTAATTATGGGTTCAGTTTGGTTTTATAAATAAGATCATCTATCTTAGCTACTAAATCACGGATAAACCTCATCTGAATTGTAATTGGTTTGATTCACTATTTACCTCTTACAAGATCTATCTATCTATCTATCTATCTATCTATCTATCTATCTATCTATCTATCTATCTATCTATCTATCTGTCTGTCTGTCTGTCTGTCTGTCTGTCTGTCTGTCTGTCTGTCTGTCTGTCTATCTGTCTATCTATCTATCTATCTATCTATCTATCTATCTATCTATCTATCTATCTATCTATCTATCTATCTATCTATCTATCTATCTATCTATCTATCTATCTATCTATCTATCTATCTATCTATCTATCTATCTATCTATCTATCTATCTATCTATCTATCTATCTATCTATCTATCTATCTATCTATCTATCTATCTATCTATCTATCTATCTATCTATCTATCTATCTATCTATCTATCTATCTATCTATCTATCTATCTATCTATCTATCTATCTATCTATCTATCTATCTATCTATCTATCTATCTATCTATCTATCTATCTTCAAAGATGAAAGTAGGTAGATAGAAAAATACAGAAAAAGTAACACATTAAACATTTATAATATTTACACTGTTTTCATTTTTATTTGTATATTAACTCTCCTGAGTATGACAGCCATAACACAACTTCTATAAATTTTATCTCCATATCGTAGATATTGATAATATGATTTTAAAATCTTGTGACCAAATTCATGCTTGGGAAAAGTCTTATTAACTACCTAATTAATAATAGAATTTTCAACTAATTTTTATGTTCATAATTTTTGGTCAAGTGACTGGATTGTTAACATTAAAATTTAAATTAAAAATTAAAGTTTCATGTTTTTTTTTTATAAAATATAGAATTTTATTCAGAAATTTAGTTACAATATATGATAATAGTTAAACATAGGATATATTACATGATAATCAGTGGGATGAAAGCTCACTATTGATATCTTGTTTGACACCAGCTAAAAGGACTAATATGAAGCATATCAGCAAGGAACGAGTCTGGAATAGTATCCTGTTGACATAGATGACCAAGTTGGCATGTCTCATATAGTTCAGTGGTAGGTCTAATCTTTTGTCCATGCTCCACATGACCAAATTGACCCTTCATACTGGAGGTTACTTCCATAACAACTCAGGATCTGGGCAATAATCATGCAGAGCAAGGTAAGTTATCACAAAGGAATGCAGGCCATTCAGCCTCAAATTACTCTCCAGGAAAGATTTCAATTTAGGAGTGAAAGGGATCAGCTTTGGGGGCCAGATCAAAATCCCCCATGTGGAGTCATAGATGTAAGAGGGGGCCAAATTCTGGTCCCTTTTCCGAATTTTTTCCATTTTGTTAATATAGAGTTCAAGTGGACGCTCTAGTGCATGATTAAAGGTGAGCCAGCACCATGTGTACCATAGTGAAAACAGTACAAATGTTGTTATTCGTATCCCTGGGATGGATCCATGTTTTGACTCTTAGAATCTCCACTTTCTTTAATTTTTTGGGATATTATAATCAACTTTCTCTATTTTGAATTTCAGATTATTTATTAGAAATTTTTTCCATGATATATCCTCAACTGGAAGGATCAAAATAAATGAATATAAAACTCTTAAAAGTAGAATAAAATTCCCAATGACTTTATAACGGGACAAAATTTTACATTAAAGTAAACAATTATATATATATATATATATATATTGTCACGAGCATAGATGTTACAATATATATATATATATAATATTATAACAAATATTATAACAAAACCCATTATATCTCACTAGACAGGCGTACACTACCGAATACGTATATATGATGTATCAATTTAAGTCCCTATGTCTTTTTATTTAATTAAGTAGTTTTGACCCAAAATATTATTATTCCAAACCCATGGACTTATTTTTGCAATTGTAATATATCCCCAATGTGTATTTATGGTCATCCGAAGGACACCAAGGACCAATCCTATACGAATATGAGAATTATGCGAAGTGGATATATTACTAACAAGAATACTATTTACGTAATGTGAGAGAGGTTTCGGCCATCATCTAGCTCAGTCTTATGGTTGGGTGGTGTCACAGCCATGAGTATCTACAAATGGGGTTAAGATTTCTTTTTTTTTTTTAACATAAAAAAAAATTAATAACAACTAGAGAAATGGATCTATAAATAAATAACTAATTCCACTCTACTTCTTTGTATATTTTATTTAACATTATAAAAAAAAGTATTTATTACTCTGTCATTTTAAATCGCACACATACATCATACCTTTCATAATAAATCCCTCATACACAACTCAAGTCGTGAAAGTTGATACTACAAAAAGTTTGTATCACATGACTTCTGACATTGATTGCTTTATTATGTCCGCAATGGAAACCTTATTAATTAGTTCATACGTCACCTCCACTTATTATAGTAAGTAAAAACACAAGAATTTCCTTTTCACAAAGAAAAAAAGAAAATCATTAATTAAAGTTCTTTACCTGACTCTTCCTGGGAAGTAGTAAAAGCAGATTTATCTATTTATTACAGAGTTCCATTCCACAGGTAAATTAGACAATTCAAGTTAACGATTTGAGATCTTCATGTCCATTTGCCAACAAGGTTCATTTGATTCCATGCTGGAATTATGTGTTGTTTCGAGGCATCTTGGTTTTACTAGTTGAAGCAGCTGCAGCAGGTTGGGATTAGAAATTTGAATCTGATGCAACTTATCTTACCTCGACATTTCTTTTGAAATCGCCATTATATAAGTTAAATACTAAAACTGTTTAGGTGTTCACTGTTGTAGCTCTGACGGAAAAAGATCCTGTGCATTCTGGGTGGCTCACTTTTATAGCCCCCTCCATTTGTTATAGAAGCTTCTTTTTTATCTCACTTCTGATTTTCCTTGTGGACTAACCAGATCTTTTAGATGTGTGAAAACTCATGTCATAGCTTCTATTGTAATATAACAGAAAACAGAATCTCATTCTGCCAGAAACCTCTAGTCTTTAAAGCATGAAACAAAATCTCGTTTCTCTCCTTTCACTACTTAATTCATTCATACACGCATTTGTCACATGCACATATATATCATTAAAAAATGACAGAGTCCCTCCCCCCATGTTTATGTATTTTTAACCACCACCACATAATAAACAAAATTAAATTATATATATACATCTACATGTGTTTAACAATTAAATAATTTAATTTGTGACTGGGTTCGAACCCATTCTGTCACAATACCCTCTCCTCCAAAAGCCTTAAAATACATTCATGTATTTTGAACGGCTCCTTTTGTATAACACTTATCTATTTCACCTCATATGTCCCTCTGCTTTTTTTCCTGGTCTAAAGTTCAGCTTCTCTGGTGGTCTCTTGTCTTTGGGCGTTTCTCTCCATTTTGTAAAGGTATCCCCTCCCATTCTCAGCTCTCTTTCATCCTCTTTTACTGCTTCATGATGCCTACCTTAATCATACAAGCTCATGTCAATGGCATTGAGCCACTCCACAATCTCTCCCAGTGATGTTTCCCTGCCCCCAAGATCATCCATTCCCCTCTCATGGGCATACTGTGTCTTATAATGTGGAGTATATGACTCTCTATCATGTTGCATGCATCCAATATCCACAGTCTGGCCACCTGTTTATGAAAAAAATGTGAATAGCTATCATTGCACCCTTCTTTAAACTTTTCTTGCATAATTTGATAGCGTGCTAACTCCTGCAAATTCTCTCTCACTTCTTTTCAATACTCTTCAAAGCTAGCCAGCTGTCGACCAAGCATGACTGAGCATTGCCTGTGAGGTTGCCACATGCTATAATCACCTTACTTTCTTCCACCATGGAATTTATATTGAAGTATCTTTCTAGGCTACGTAGTTGCTTGACCGGTGCTTCTCCCATCCTACCTGCAAATGGATGAATTTTTAGAATTTGGTTCATACTCCCTTGCACCATTGTTTGACTTATTACTACTGCCCGTTTTCCTGAAGGGTTTACTTGAGCACCTTGCTTCTGTTCATCTCCACTCTTCATATCTGTCTTTTCACCTTCCTGTTCCCCCAAATCATTCTTGTCTTTGATTCCCACTTTCTGTTCTAATCTGTCCATTCTCTTTTCTATATCTCCGAATTTCAACTCTAAACTTTCAAGCTATTTCAAAATTCACTCCAACATATTTTTCTGTTCTTTTTTTTCCATCTTCTTTAGCACCATTGTTTTCATAAAATTCTTTTCTTTTATTTCATCTTTGATTAATGTCTCAGACCAACTCCCCCTTTCCAGCACCCTGCACTGCCTTCCTGTTAGCCACTTTACCTCGAAAAACCTCATCGAATTAGACAAACAAACAAGAAATAACAGATTGCATAAGTTTGACCTACTGCGCAACTATGAACTAACAAAATGGTTATTTGTTAAAAGATATATATTTAACAAACTAACACCCTTCAATTTATTTAATGATTCATTTGAACTATATATCCAAACAACCCTTTCTTCAATAAAACATAAAACCTTTCACTTTATTAATGTATTTCTAATATCTCATAACTCTCCCCATTCCTCTCTACTTCTCTCCAAAGCCCTTTAGTTGGGATGCCATTATAACAAAACCCATTACCTCTCACTAGACAGACGTACTCTACTGAATATGTATATAGGATTTATCAGTATATGTGCCAATGTATTTTTATTTAATTAAGTGGTTTTGACCCAAAATATTATTATTCCAAACTTATGGACTTATTCTCGCAACTGTAATATATCCCCAATGCGTATTTATGGTCATCCAAAGGACACCAAGTGCCAATCCTATACGAATATAGGAATTACATGAAGTGGATATATTACCAACAAGAATACTATTTATGTAATGTGAGAGAGGTTTTGGCCATCAGCTAGCTCAGTCTCATGGTTGGGTGGCATGACAGCCATGAGTAGCAATGAAAGGGGTTAAGTTTCTTTTTTTCTTTTAACATAAAAAAAAATTAATAACAACTAGAGAAATGGTTCTATAAATAAATAACTAATTCCACTCTATTTCTTTGTATATTTATTTAACATTATAAAAAAAAATGTATTTATTACTCTGTCATTTTAAATCACACACATCCGTCATTCTTTCATAATAAATCCCTCATATGCAACTCAAGTAGTGAAAGTTGATAATACAAAAAGTTTGTATCACATGACTTCCGACACTGATTACTTTATTATGTCCGCAATGGAATGAGGCTTTAAGGAAACCTTATTAATTAGTTCATATGTCACCTCCACTTATTATAGTAAGTAAAAACACAAGAATTTCCTTTTCACAAAGAAAAAAAAAAGAAAATCATTAATTAAAGTTCTTTACCTGACTCTTCCTGGGAAGTAGTAAAAGCAGATTTATCTATTTATTAGAGAGTTCCATTCTACAGGTAAATTAGGCAATTCACGGTAATGATTTGAGATTTTTATGTCTGTTGGCCAACAAGGTTCATTTGATTCCATGCTGGAATTATGTGTTTTTTTTTTAGGCATCATGATTTTACTAGTTAATGCAGCTACAGCAGGTTGGAATTAGGGGTTTGAATCCAATGCGGCTTCTCTTACCCCGACATTTCTTTTGAAATTGCCATTATATAAGTTAAATACTAAAACCGTTTAGGTGTTCACTGTTGTAGCTTTGCCTGAAAAAGATCCTGTGCATTCTGGATGGCTCACTTTTATAGCCCCTCCATTTGTTCTAGAAGTTTTTTTTTTATCTCACTTTCGATTTTCAATGTGGAATAACCAGATCTGTTAGACGTGTGAAAACTTGTGTCGTAGCTTCTATTGTAATATAACAGAAAATAGAATATCATTTTGCTGGAAACCTCTAGTTTTTAAAGCATGAAACAAAATCTTGTTTCTCTCTTTTCAATACTTAATTCATTCATACATGCATTTGTCACATGCACATATATATCATTTAAAAATGACAGAGTCCCTCCCCCCTCATTTATGTATTCGTAACCACCACATAATAAACAAAATTAAATTATATATATCTACACTATGTTTACCAATTAAATAATTTTATTTGTGACTGGGTTCGAACCCATTCTGTCACAAATACCCATTATAAAATATTATATCTATAAAAAAATATTAACGGTAAATACAATATTATAGTTTAAATTCTTTTGTAGCACTTTTGATTATGTGGTAATCCTTGTCAGCTTTAACCGAATCAGTTAAAGCTAATGAGGATTACCACGTATTCGAAAGTGCAACAGAAGAAGTTAAACTATAATATTGTATTTACTGTCAAAATATTTATATACAGTATATACATTTTGGAACAAAATATATAGGATATACACATATGTGGTAAGTTACTTATCTAAAAAACCTGATTTAAATACAACTATCTTTACAAGTAGTATGTTTTGTTATATAACTTTTATAAAACAAGTTAATTCTGCTTCTAGTTTATCTACCTAAATGATGTACATGGTGTCATTGGGTTTAGTTAAACCTAATATGGTGGTCAAAGTAACTTCTAGACATACTATATGGGTAATTACTTGCAGACAGTTATCTATTCTTTACAATATGCTTAATTTCATTTTCATGTTGCTTTTTCTATTCATCTGTTTTACCTCCAAATTCATAACAATCTTGCAGGTACATTTCCATAATAGAAAAAAAATTCTTGTTATTACTATTGTTAATATATCGGCTTGTTTCAACTATTTTTTTAGAGAACAATAATTATAACAAGATTGATCTAAATATATGTCATTAGCATAAATCTGGTGGAATCTAACCAGCATGTTAATTAGTTTCTGAAAAAATACATTTTATTTGTTTTAAAACCTATTAGTAACATTTACTTTAATTTGAAATATTTAATTCATAACTTCTTTACATTTTCAATTAACAAAGATAGGTTCTCCAATTATTAATTCAATAAAAATATATTTAGATTACTTCATGATTTATTTTTTATGTGCTTGTTACTTCACTTTTAATAACTTTATATATACTATACATTATCATATATATGCCTATACAATCTGACATCTAGAAATTTAAGAATTTACCTTACATTTATTTGAGGAGGAAGTTTAATTTTTTTTTATTCCTACATTGTTTACTCAATTAAGTTTTAGAAACCATTAGTATGACATGCACTTTCACTTATTTAATGATAAATAATGCTATAAAAATCAAACAATTGGTTTGAGCCTTTAGACAACACATTTTAAAGCATTCTCCCAGTAGATAAACTATATAAAAGAAGTTTTTAATGGTTATATAAGATTGTTAGAATTTATAAAATGACATTTAGTGACAATATCAATATCATAAAAATTGTTAAGAATTAATAATATATTTTTTAAAAATATATATTTTACGAATTTACTTTTCTTGACTTGGATCATCATGGTGCTAAAATGTGCCATAGGTCAATAATACAAAAAAAAAAGTTGTGCATATATTTGGGTAATATTATTGATGTATTATTCTACAATAGTTCAAATGCAAAAAAAAAAAAAAAAAAAAGATTACTAAAATATGTAAATATACATTATTGGTATTAAAAATAAATATTCAAACAGCTTTATTAGCTTGAGGTTACACCATAATGGGAATCATGTCTATGGTCCCATTATACAGGTTCTCTACTGGACTAAATCATATATTTCATGTTGGCCATAAAAATATGGTATAATTGATAAATGTACCTACCTACCATATAGGTGTTATGTATCATACTTCAGAATTACTATAATTATTATGAGGCCAACTTTTTTAAAATAAGTTTATATTTAAATAAATTAATAATAATGATATTTCCCCGTTCCTGAATCTGATATTTTATCATTGTGATAAACTATATTAGTCATATCAATCTTAAACAATATGATTGATAAACATAATTAATTAACATAGAATAGTTATATGATTTACTTCAGAAATACCATAAAAATTATGACACAATATTTTTTTTTAAAAAGTTATTTTTTTTTTTTTTAAAAAAAAAAGTAAAATAGCATTTATTTTTATTTTTTTATAAAAAGTATTATATTAAAATAAAAGTTTTTTTAAAAGGAATCAATTACTACAACAGTTTTAATAATGGTTATATATCCTATTCTGAATGGTCTACTCTACAACTTTTTTATGATATAATATTCAATCAATTGTTAAAAAATGAAATCCACTCATATATAAATAAAAACAATAGTTTCAATCAGATTATATTTTTAATTATGGAGCAATTTGCAAATGTAAGCATTTTCATTTGCGTTTATGTTTCATAAATTATTGTTGTTTCATGGTGTCCATTTTGATGAGGTGCAATTGTGTGGGACACAAATTATCAACTAACATGCAGTAGTCCTGAAAGCAAAAATTTCGTAGTAAAGAACGTGCACGTGTATTTCACATGCCCATTTGTCTATTATTAATAAGAGCTTTATAACAAAGCCCTTTGGAGTGGTTCACATCAGTCATTATTTAATAGGTGATATCATTAATTTGAAACGTCATTCTGTATATAATGATAATATTAAGAACAAACAATTTTATACCCTAAAAATCAAAATTTTAATTTCATATATATATATAAAGAAAAAAGAAATAATATTTTTATAAAAGCAATTTTATCAAAGCGCTATATTTTAAGATAGATGTAACAAAATAATTTTATTATATACGTCTAATAAAATTATTTGAAATTTTGCTTTTATATTGTCTAAAAAGTACTTTTTTTCCATAATTATATATATATATTATAAGATTATATTTTTGTTCAATCTATTTTTATTGATCAATCTATAACAGAAAGGAAAAGAATAATGTTTGTATGTATATAATTAATAACATAGCGATATATATATATAGTGGAGGTAAACTACTCTTTAAAAATGCACTAGAAAATTTAAAAGTGTGTGTGTGTGGGGGGGGGTGCATGTCAATTTTTTAGCACATGTAAATATTATTCATTTTTATTAAAAAAAACAAAGAACATTATTGTTTGTTTACTATCATATTACTATTAATTATTATTGTTGTTATTTGTACTATTATTTTTTTTACAACATATGCAAGTTTTTATCATCTATGGTCTATTTTTGGAACAATAAACAAGTCACAAAAGTTTCCTGTGCAAACATTAATTCAAATATATCCTTTTTTTATTTGCATGCTATCTCATAATCATTTACTTGTTTTTTTTTTTACTTTTTGGTCTGTATTTCTATGGTCTAAATGTACAATAAATTTGGTTTTTGAAAGATAAAATACATATGTATACACGTTAATATATATATATATATATATATATATGTGTGTGTGTGTGTGCAAACCAATTTTCCAATTGTATGTCAATAATCCTATAAGTACAGACTTTTTATCATTTTACTTAATAAATATCACAAATGCAGTAAGTTTGAATTAGGTTTGACAAAATAATATATTTTTAAAATCAATTATTTTTTTTTCCGTGAAAGTACATTGGAACAGTGAATTATATATTGTATCCAACTATTTGACTTCAATTATATGTTATTCAAAGAAAAATGTAGACAAAGAAATAAAAAATGTAAATAAACAAATAAAAAAAATTCACAAAATGCATATTTGTCAGCCATATTTCTATTTTTTTTTAGAATAATTTATATTAATAAAATATATTACTGAAATGCCTTCAGTTTATGTTGAAAGAATATACATTTTATATGTCCTTTATTATTTTTTCCAAATTTGTTGAGGTATATTCTGCATAATAAAATATTTTCTGACTATAATGTTAAAAGTTTACAAAAATTTAGTGTTATTGTTGAAACTTTTTTAAAAGCGTCAAAACAATTATAGAGATTCTATTTTCTTGATAAGGGAATTACTATTATATTTCTATAAAAAATAAAAGTATTGGAAAAAAAATTGCTGGAATATATTTAATAGCTTTGAAAGGTGAACATTTCACTATTTACTTTATTTTAAATTAAAAATAGAGTTGTTAGTTTTTTTATCTTATTTTGATTAGTTCAGTGAATGCATTAATAAACACACACTAAGAAAAAATATATGTATTTTTTTAAAGTAAAATGTGCATATGTTATGTTGTCTGCATAAAAGGAATTATAGTAACTAATCAGTTAAATATTATAATTAAATAATAACACAATTATTTTTTTTCTGTTTCTTTATATAATATGCACTATTTTAGAGAAACAACAAAAATTATACTTCAAACTAATTTGCAAAAAAAAAGTGATCTACCTGTTGTATTTACACATATATTATTAATAACTATACTATTATTATTTTTAAAATTTGAATATACTTTTATCTAGGTATATATTGCTAGTATACATATAATAAAGTGTCAATTATATCAGTGGTTCTCAATCTTTGTAGAATTGCAGAAAACATTTCACTTAATATTTTTCATGTGAAAAAATAACCTATACATCTTCAAAATTAAAAAAAAATAATTGCATAATATTTTATGGAGGTGATTCATCAATAACTTAAAAGTATCAAAAGAAAATACAAATTTTATGGGAAATTTAAAATTTTAAATACTGTGCATAGGGGATAATAAGAAAGGAAATAAAACATTTGCTTGTTGTAGATACATGAAAATATTACTTTATTATATTATTACCATTATATTTAAAGAATTATTGAAAACAAATTATTTTTTAATAAACTAAAGGATAAATTAATGGAAAATGGTGTTTAAAACTTTCCACAAATTTCTAAAATATTTGAATGAATGAATGACAATGCCACTCACATTTCCTGTTCTATGTTTTCAATTCTTTCATATTTTTTTGTTTGTATGTTGACTTATGTTGAAAAAAATAATTCATAAAGAAAAGATGTAGAAAAGATCAATAAAACTTCTATAGCTTATTTTGATATAGCAGGATATTAGGAAATAAATGTTTACCTGATATCCTTTACATAACATAAATATGAGCAGTTTAATTATAGCTCCAATATCACAAAGCTATGTATTATTATTTCTAAATTTTTTTGTGAACACATGAAGTGGATTCACAGAATATCAGTGTACCATCAATCATGCTTTGAGAATTACTGCTTTATATATGTTGTGCCCGGAAGTTGTCTCTAGTCATAAAACTGAAGATTTAATTCAGAAAAGCCCTTGAATCTACTATATATATATGAAAAACTTTATTTTATCTACTATATATATATGAAAAACTTTATTTTATCCATTTGAGATAATAAAATGTTATGTAAGTCCTTTATGGATAAGGATGCGACTCTCTGGAAGGAGAGAAATGATAATATATGCACAGTAATTAAAATAATCAGTCATGACTATTTTTCTTAAGTTTAAAATTAATTGTTCAACAAGACCAAAACTGTATGCAAAAACCTTTTGGAAAAATGAATTGAATATTACCAAAGTATAATATCCATTATAAAAAAAAAAACATTATATGTAATATATATTACTGGTATACTTAAGTGCAGTCTTTTGTAGTGGTTTCAGTATAATATCCATTATAAAAAAAAC
The DNA here is from genome assembly GCA_028023455.1 of Epiperipatus broadwayi. Lineage (NCBI taxonomy): Eukaryota > Metazoa > Onychophora > Udeonychophora > Euonychophora > Peripatidae > Epiperipatus > Epiperipatus broadwayi. Next base: position 4,650,811 of record JAQFVV010000084.1, on the reverse strand, counting down.
ATTATATGTAATATATATTACTGGTATACTTAAGTGCAGTCTTTTGTAGTGGTTTCCTAGTTATTCATGTATTCTTCTTATTGCTAATAGAATAAATGTTGTCTCAAAATATATAAACAGTTATTAAGCAAAATGGATTTACAAATAACTAAATATATATTTTATTCCCTACAATATCTCCAACAAAGTTTCCAATTTTGGATGTTCAATCCATAATCTACAATTGAAGAATTATGGAAAATATGATGACATTCTTATGAGATTCTAAATATTTTTTTTTTAGATCTATCATTGAATCATATGAATTTGGTCATTCTAGAGACAGGTTAGGTAACCAACACATTTAAAATAAACCAAATCCATCATTTAAAAATGTAACTGTCATTAATCAATATAAATGTGGACAAACAACTCCAAGCACAATATTTAATGATTGTTAAATCAATAATAGGATTTAAAAAGTGAATAAACTATTAACAAATTTCTCTGTTGGATAAAATCTCTACAAAACTTTTTATGATTTTTGTTAATTGTTAATCTATGTAAAACATTCTATATATTAATAAATTAAATAAGTAAGTATTATGAATTATTTGCTTTATATAATAACAAATTAAAAAGCGTGTGAAACACTTGAACGAAAAGCTATAAAGATTCCACAAATTATTATACGCTAAAGGCTATTTGCCTCATTATTGCGACCATTAACTAACTTGTTATGTTATTGTTGTTGGTTTTTATAGAGATCACAAATAGTGAGTAATAAAATTTGCTTTCAAATATCACACTATTAAACATAATAAACAAAAAAAAAATCATGTACGTGAAGTTTAGTATATAGTGTTTATAATTTATATAAATAAATGGGAATTAATATGACTGCTCAAAAATTCAAATGTGTTTTAAGCTAGATATTGTGTAAGACTACTCCAAATTTTGATTTTGATTCATCAGCAAAAAATTATGTTTTAAAAGTATATGAAATAAAAATTAATTACAAGTTGAATGCATAATGTAATCATAAAATACGTCATTGTAATTGTTGAATACTAGCCAACTGTTTTCTTCTTTGAGCTGTTGAAGCCTGAAATTTAATCTATGTGTCTCACTTTTCTATTTTAATTCCATTTTGAAAAAAAAGAAAATGACCCCTGGAAAAACATGCAGTTCTAAGATTTATTTTAACAAAGTTGTAATTTACAAAGTAACGTTTTATATTTGTTGAAAAAAAATGCATACGATTTATTTTAAGAATTGCATACATATTTGTTATTTATATGTTTATTATATTAAAGAAATAACTAAAACAGAAAAATAGACTTACAAGTTCTTTGTTAAAAAATTCAAATTAATTTATTATAATTCCGTTATAAATGGATTGCCATATAGGATTGCAAGATGAAATATGAAATAAAAATTTTAATTGATAGATAGATACATACATACATATTGAAATTTTTACTCAAATATAATTATACAAATCAATATAATATTACTAATAGAGAAAAGAAGAAAGGAACATTAGCGAAAAATGTTTACAAAGTAAACTAATGATAAATATGCCTTTCTAACAGCACACTTATATTATCATGCCTTGCAGGCATTTGTTTTACAGAAGATTGATAGATAATTTTGAATAGATATTTAACAATAAGAATTATTAAATTAGACATATGAAGATAGAGCTATAAAATATCTTAATATTTTATAATAAAAAAAAATAAAAATAAAAAACTTTGAATGACTTATTACATTGAAATTAAGTAGCCAAATGTTAGAAGTAACTGCTGATGAAAAATATAAAGGAGAATGTAGAATCACTTAGAAACAATAAGAAAAATCCTATTCATATTGTGCAGAGATGAATGCATGCAAATAAAATATTATGGCGTTGACAATTAGTAATATTATGGAAACAAACTTATAAGTTTATATATAATCTGTTTATGTATTTATTATTTATTTGATGCAAAATTATTGAATATTTTCTTCTAATTAAATGTGTTTAATTTTAATTTAATATAGTAGGCTTCAAGAAGAAAATTAGTCAACTAACATTTAAAGATGTCACTTAAAAAAAAACATATTAGATAACTTTTTGCATATATTGTTCATAAATTTTTTGTAAGTATAAATCAAATTCTAATATTTTAATTTTTTTTAACTTTGCATAGAACAATATTTATAAATATTTGTAAGCATAGGTATATTAATTGAAAATTCTGGTTAATAAAACTGCATGCATGTTACTGTTTGAGTTGGAATATTAGTGTTAACAAAATCTATCTATCTATCTATCTATCTATCTATCTATCTATCTATCTATCTATCTATCTATCTATCTATCTATCTATCTATCTATCTATCTATCTATCTATCTATCTATCTATCTATCTATCTATCTATCTATCTATCTATCTATCTATCTATCTATCTATCTATCTATCTATCTATCTATCTATCTATTTATCTATCTATCTATCTATCTATCTATCTATCTATCTATCTATCTATCTATCAGTCTGTCTTTCTTTCTTTCTATCTATCTATCTATCTATCTATCTATCTATCTATCTATCTATCTATCTATCTATCTATCTATCTATCTATCTATCTATCTATCTATCTATCTATCTATCTATCTATCTATCTATTCATTTTATTTGTATAATTTATATCTTAAAATATTGATAGTTTAAAGAGTTAGCTTCTTTGCTTAAAAGCTTAACTTCTAACATCAAATATCAAACATTAATTATCATCTGGAATGCCAATTTTGTACCTTAAGTTTATTATTGCGCAAATGTTGACTTCTCTTCACAGGACAAAAAAAATCATACATTATTAATCATTGGAATAATAATAACAATATCAGATTACATAATCAAGAGCCAAAAAAAAAAAATCTCAGAGAAATAAAATACTAATAAATATTATTTGTTTAATGAACTACAATATAAATAATAAATATACAAGTAAATAATTCAGATAGTAAAGTGGAACTATAATCAAGAAAGATACATATGAATAAAGAAGAAGTCATTTGCTAATTAGGAGTGAAGAAGTATCTAATAAGTGAGGTTTAGACATACATTTCAGGAGAAAGAGAACTTTATAAACAGAATGGCAATTTAATTTGTAACATTTATAAGGGAGAGAATATATATATATATATATATATATATATTCTCTCCATTCAGTTATATAGCAAAAGTTAAATATCATTAAATATATATATATATATATATATATATATAATGATATTTAACTTTTGCAATATAACTGAATGTCAAGTTTTATGATGACATATTAAAAAATTGTTTGATTTTCTATTAAATAAAATTTCTAAATTAATAATAATTAACTGTTTATATAGTTTTTTAGCCATTTTTGAATGACTATTATGGTATCCATAGTTTAGAAATAACTTTAACTGTAATTTTATACGGTCTAAATCTGTCATATAACTTTTTTATAATTGGAAATATACAGTTATAGAGTTATTAATGCGTTAATGTAAAAATTAGTTAATTTTTAGAATAACAAAACTAGAATAATATTGAATTACTTGTCATACAATTTCTTAAATTCAAGTGGTAAATAATCACTTTAAACAAGTTTAAATGCAAGCTAGATAGATCTTAAATACTTAAGATAATTGTTAATGAAGTGTGTTATTTAAAATGTTTTATGCTTGTTGTCCTTGCGTTTTAATGTTGGATCTCTGTTAATGATGAGGAAAAATGGATAGAACATTATTAATGTTTGCAAAAATCGAGAAATGAGCAATAAATAGGTCATCAAATAATTAAGTCATAAAAATATATTTTACCATTTATCAACTTTCTAATGAAAGGTATGTTGGAAACTAAAATTTGAACCTTGTTGCAAAACTTGAATTATATTAATATAAATACACAGCCAGAAAATGGGTAGAAGTGGTTTAAAATAATTGTATATGTGTCTGTGGATTGTAATGTGTGTACATGAACAATATAAATTATATTTATTATCTTATAAGTTTGTTATATTGTATTGTAAAAATTATATTTTAAGATTAAATTGTACTTTTTAATTGTATTTAAACTTTATAAAAATAAAGAGAAAAATTTCACTAATTTATGTACTACATAATAAATTCCTCAGCATTTCATTAATTAGTATGAGGTATGTGATATGCTGGATGTAACTAGTAATAAAAATGTTTTTAATGAGAGAAAGGAAAGATAGATAGGTATTTTCTAATGTATTAATTATTAAGATTTTTTATCTTCTCAATGCCAAATAAATCTTATACTGATTCAATGTTCAAGACTTTTCTTTTGTTTACATTAGATACAGGCGATCAAATCTTATTAATTTTTTTTATAATAATATGCTTTTTAAAGATTGTTGTATAAAAAAAATTAAAAAAAATGTTTTGTGATATTTTTCTACAAGATAATAAAGAAAACTAAAAATATTAAGACTGACCACCAGAATGATAAGTCAGAAGTTTTCTTTTAGCTTTTCTTGAAGTGCTCTTTGTGCAGGTATTTTTCAGTGGTTGCTAATTGCTGCTGTGCTTGTTTCTTCCATGGGTGGAGAATAAACAAAGGAGAACATTCATTGAGAGTTATGATACTAAGTACTGCTTTTCCAGGTTTTTGGTTATACTAACATGATCTTTGTATAAAATTGTTGTGGTCAAAATGAGTAAAAGGAATGGTAAATTAAGATTTTAAGGAAATGCTTAAGTGAAATTTTAAATTATTTTAAAACTTTATAGACTTGACCAGAGACTTTCAATAAAAGGGAATAAACAAATATAATTACTGGAAATAATCATTCGATGACTGTTAAAAATATATATCATGAAAAATATATATAGTCTTAAGTACCATGTAGTAAATATAATGGAGTATAGAAATGACATGAATACCAGATCTGCTATTTATCTCTGTTATGTGATGGAGTTATTTGTCACCAATTTTCCAAAACTGGAATCGAACATAAACATTCATTGGGAAAGATGGGTTCATGTAAACTGAAAATGTATGGATTTTTTGTTAGTTAAGCCTAGAATCCACTGAAAAAAATAAAGAAGAAGAGAAATTACTTTTAATCCCAAAAGACATGAACATTCTATGGAAAAATGAGAAAGTCAAATAAAAATCTAAGACATAAATAAGCTCATCATCTTGGGATGTTATAGTCCCAGGAAATAAAGTGAAAACTTATTTTTGATTTTTATTTTGTTTCCATGATGTTTTTTGTTTTATTCATCACATCAAATTGTGAATTTTTTTTTTACATTTTTATGTTTTATTTTTACTTTGATATAATATGAATCAAAAAGGGAGAGAAGGAAACTCATATTTATATGGAAAAATTCACATTGTTCCATAGTGTAATGAGCACATATGCCATTACATTATTTTTTAAAAACAATTGAGACATTGAAAAGTTCGCATTTAAAAACTTCACTTTTTTTTTTAAGACATAGAAATTGAAAATTAATTTTATCTTAAATTCGTATATATATATAATCATACAGATGAGAAATTAAAAAAGAAACTTTATTAAAAAAAAGGAAAAAGTTTTAAAACTAAATCTTCAACAAAAACTTAAAAAGATTTAAAGATAAAAATATATCTTTAAGTTTGGAAAACAAATTAATTAATCATAAAATGAAAATGATTGTTTTAATTAGTTAAATGTAAACTAGCCCTTGGGCATTTAAAATGTATAAGTAAAGGTCAGATAGGAGAGAAAAACAATGGGATCAGAATGGCCAATAAAAGAAATCACTCATGGAATCGGTCCTCAGTGAAAAGATCATCACCATCATCATGACATAATGTCCACTGGATCTGAAAGTCTACTATAAAAAGTGAGTGAAGAAAGAGCTGGGAGAGACATGTGATAGTGGTGGTGATATGTGTTAGTGCAGAGTTGGAGGAGAAGGGATTGTAAAGATGCACTCTTCAATTCCTTCAGTTCTGCTAAAAAAAAGAAAAGAAAGAGAAATGACATTGTTTTCTACATTGAGGACCAGTTAAAGTAAGACTTCCGGATGAATAAATAAAATGGCTAACTGGATAGAAATCTCTTCAGGATGGTGTGGGAATTCATGTTCAAAATTGCAAGCAATGGATAAAGATGAACATTTTAAAAATCGTAAGATCTTTATGAACATTTTCAAAACAAACTCTAAATTCTAAACCTTTCAGAAATTATCGCAATAGTATTTCCTAAACTAAATTATTTATTAATTCTTTTTATTTGATGTATTTCTTTTTTAAAATCATTTACATTTTTTTTTTGTTCTTTTAAGTTTTATTTATAATTTTTGTTTTTCATTAAATTAAATTATATACATATTAAACTTAAGTCAGGCATGAATGGCTATATAGTTTTGTAAAGTTATATTAGTTTTATTAGGGTAGGGTAATTTTGGGTTATTCGTTTCATAGTTAAATTGGATCAATGGATTGGATATATTGGTGTAATTAGTAGATGTAGTATGAGGTTCCCTACATGCAGAATCGCAGTATACATCACATACTCCCATGTTGTCTATGAAAAGGATTATAAGACGGAGAATGTAGTTCTTTCCTATGGAGTTTTTTTCTATTGCTTTTCTTACTAGATAGATGTAGTATTCCTATCTGGACGAGAGTTTATTTCTTCTCTTAAAGTATTTTTGTGCTGCCTTATTTGTATTACATTGAATACATCAATATATCAGATAGATTGACATTGGTTTAACTGCAAACTTTTGGCCTAAGGTTAAGTAAGGGATAGAAATTTTTTTCAAATGCAATCTATGTAGTCTATTCATACTCGACACTCTAAATGCATTAAATTTAAGTTGGGTATAGATGCTTGCATGGATTCATTATCAGTTAATTATGTTTTTGGTTTTCATATTTGATCAAAATATATAGACATTCAGTAAATAATGATACCTTATGGTGAGTATCTAAAATGTAATTCAGATGTCTTTTAAGTTATTGGTGTCAATGCGGCATCTTATGATGAATGACATTGGGTTGCTTATAAATTTCCTTCTGCAATTCCATCAATGACTTTATATTTTGATCGTTTATGTTTATTTTGAAATGTTTTTAACCATGTAATCTATGTAACTGATCTATACTCAACATTATAAAACAAACTTTTATAAATCCATCTGTGCAAACTTATAATAGCTTATAAAAATTAAAATGTAAAATCAAATTCTAAAATCAAGTTAAAATCAAAAGTAAAAGTTATTCTAAAATAATTTTAAATCTTATATATATATATATATATATATATATATATATATATATATATATACACACAAACATTATATATATATATATATATATATATAAATGTTTGTGTGTTAATTACTGGCAGTGGCTTATTTATTCTTTTTTTTTCAAATATTAATATATTTTGATAATACATATCATTATTATTTAATCTCTACTACTCTGCAATGGTCAGAATCAAAATATGTAAAATAAATTTTTTTTTTTAAAACTTACGTATCTTCCTACTTTATAAATTTTCTAGGTTAAATGCCTAGTGGTGCCCTGTAGTGTAGATTATGGCAGACTCCTATTCTCCCCGATCATTATAATAGAAACTTTATACATGTATGAAAGTAAACAAAAAAAGAGATTAGCTAGAGATTTATATAAATTTTTATACATAATCTATAAGTGGGCAATGGAGAAGAGGAATTATTATTATTATTATTATTATTATTATTATTATTATTATTATTATTATTATTATTATTATTATTATTATTATTATTATTATTATTATTATTATTATTATTATTATTATTATTATTATTATTATTATTATTATTATTATTATTATTATTATTATTATTATTATTATTATTATTATTATTATTATTATTATTATTATTATTATTATTATTATTATTATTATTACTACTACTACTACTACTACTACTACTACTACTACTACTACTACTACTATTATTATTGTTATTATTATATGGTATTGTTGTTCTATGTATATTTAGATAAAAAGAAATTTATAAAATATGTATGTGGGAAAATTATAATTGTTGTCACATTTGTTGAAATGATTTTAATAAAAGAAGTAGATTAGAAAAACAAATAACAAATAGTTTGGTAATCAATCATTGCTCATCCTTATTAGTAAATATTATAAGTAAATATTGACATAGATAATGTTATTCTGTGTCTATCTTTTAAATTGTTTGTTAATACAACTTACCCTGAGAATTATAATAGATGCTGAATAGTGTAGGGGATTTCCATGTTAATTGTGAATGCATGATTTCTTTGCATGTACTTCCAAATTGCACAATTCCTTTTTAGTTTAGAATTGTACCTAAAGGCTGATAAATTTATAAATAAAAATTAGTGTTTATAAATATGCTTGAGGAAATCAAAACAAAATATTAATTAGTTTGTATATAACTATAGGTAAGCTTAAAGTAATCAATATATTTTTTTTCTCATGTGTCAAAGCATTGGCTGCAAAGCAAACTTTCAAACCTGGGACAAATGCTTGTAAGGCAGTTGTGCTGACCACTTAACGTCCAACATAATTAAAATTACATTGAAAATTTTGGTATGCAGTATAATTTATTTGAAAATGCCTAGGCAAATATTGCTATCTTCACAGACTTTATGCTTATCTAAAATATGTTTCTGCATATATTTATTCATCCTAATTAATATTAGTTTAGTTATCTTTATTACATAGCATATTTTAATAATGAACTCTAAATAAAACCATAAATGTATAAAAAAATATTACTATCATGTGAAACGTATGAGGTTTGAATATTTTTTGCATGACTACTATGAGAATAAAATATGAGAAGATAATGACTGGTATTATATATATATATATATTGTAACAGGCACAGACGTTGTTACATTGTTTTTTTTTAGTAAACATGAAAAAAATAAAAGTTCGCAAATAAAACTTTTTTTTTTTTTTTTTAAGAATTAAAAATTGAAAATTAAAAGTCTATACTAAACTCGTATCTATATAATCGCATAGATGAAAAAAAATATTAAAATAAAACTTTATTAAAAAAAAGAAAAAGTATTTTAAAACTAAATTGTCAGTAAATATTTAGTTTTAAAATACTTTTTCTTTTTTTTAATAAAGTTTTATTTTAATATTTTTTTTCATCTGTGCGATTATATAGATAGAAGTTTAGTATAGAATTTTAATTTTCAATTTTTAATTCTTAAAAAAAAAAAAAAAGCGTTATAATATATATATATTGTGCCATTACAATTTAGTCATTAGATAAATTTGTAGTAATGTGCATGAAAGAAAATGTAAAACAAAAATCATCATCACATTTTTATATAGTAAATGAAGCTGTAGGGCATCCAAGTTTAAACCCTACAAGATCAAGGTTTAAAAGCTTAAGACAGAGAGAGAGAGAGAGTGGGACAACAGTTATATTCTTTATTTGTTTGTGTGTTGATAGAAAACTCAAAAAGAGTAATACACACATTTAGATTTTTCATTATTTAAATTTTTGTTAAAAAGTAGAGTAATAACACATATATAGGAAGTGTGTGTATGTAAACTGTTTAATTATCATTGTATATTTCAAATATTAAACTCTCTTCAAAGCTAACCTACATTTACTAAATTTTAATATTTTATTCTATTTCTATTTTATTATTATCTGTTTCTGTTTTTGTTTTTCTATGATTGTAATATTACGATTTCAAAATGATTATAATTGGGGATTGGAAGGTTAAAAAATTAATTTTAAATATTAAGGTCATAATTTCTAAAAAAAACATTTAGATTATTGTAATAGGCCAGCTTTATAAATGAGTTGAATAAGTGTGCGTGTACATTACATACATAAATGTACATTTTATTACATATTGAAAAAGAAGGGAAGATCTATTAAATTATATATGTTTTATTTTTTTTAAACAATTTTGTTTTTATAAAAGTTGGTTTTCTGTTAAAAACTCAGACAGTTGTGACAGATACATGAGAAAAAAAAGGATTAAGACAATTTTTACTTCAAAACAGGATTAGTCTGAAAAATCAAGGTAGTGTGATTTTTAAATATGTTTCCAGAGAAAGTCACACTATCACTCTAATTGGGTGAGTTGACTCAAAAGTCAAATATAAAAACTGTCTGGGGAAAATCTGTAAAAAAGAATTCTAAAAATCTTGAAACTAAGGCAGACAAACATTTTAATTCTGCTAGATAACCTTTTTTTTAATATAAAGTTTTGAAGGTTAAAAATATAAGTATGTTGGGCTAGAAAAAAAAAATATTCTCATCTGGAGGATCCCAGGACCTTCCAGAACCAGCACATCATATAAAAAAAAAAGGAAATGTCATGTCTGAAATTATAATATTCTACACCGTCTTACTGACTGAGAAAAATAAGATGTTTTTAAATAGAAAGAAGAAAGAATTCACCTGCATTTGAAGGTGATCAAAAGAAAAATGATTAATCTGCAGATAAATGTTAAATCATTGAGTTCAATTAAATCCAGTAACTGAGTTTGAACCCAAGAAAAATTATAAATGTGAAAATAACTGCTGTACTTCATCCACTAACAGAATCATGCTTGACATGAAGAGAAGAAAAGTTAATATAATTATTTCTAAATTGTCTATTAAAGCAAATAACCTCAATAGAATCATCATCATCAAATAATTATACACCTCAAAAAAAAAAAGATTGTTTCAATGTAAAACAGAAATGGTAGCTGCAAAATATAGACATTAAACAAGATAAATTTGACTCAATGGAAGTCGCTACAAGGAATAGAACTGGTAATATAATTTATATATATATATATATTTTATAATATCAGAGAGTTAGTAAAATTTTAGCAACAGAGTGGTATATTTTTGTTTAAAGAACTTTTAAAACAACCAAGATCAATTGAAACCCAGAATTTCTTAATAAAGATAAACATAAGCTTCATTAATGATTTTATATGTACTAAAATTATGATTGTCTATTAACCTAAAGTTATGAAATGTTATTAATATGTAACATATTTTTTTGTTATTGTTATTTTGTTTTAAATAATATTTTTGTTATTATGGGGATAAAACATGCACATACATAATAATATAATACTTGTTGCATATATGTAATTGTGTGTGAATGTAAAACAATAGGCAATATTAAGAATATTAGAGTATTGTGTTTTAAGTTAAAGTATAGCATTTCAGAGGGTAGAAGGAAGGGGAGAAAAATAATTTAAAACTTGTTCTGGAAATCTTGCTCTTTCACTTCTACTAACATTTTTTTTATCATTCTGCTCTACATGTTGAATTATAAATATGTGTGCCAATGAGTGAATTTTTTTTAATGAAATATTTTCTTGCAGATGGAAAATTTTAACAAATCAGTTACCCAATTTAATACAAAATACATTTACGGGAGAGGAGGAAGAATTTAAAATTAATGTTATGATATTAAAACAGTCGGTTATGATTATTGTTGTTATTGTTAATATCAATTTTCATGTAGATATAGAAATTTTTATGTATATGTTAGAAATGCAGTGATAAATGTTAATTTGTTTTATTAAACAGAGGTGTATATATTTCATTAAGAGTATTTTTTTGTTTTATTAGTTGTGATCATTCATCATCAAGGTGAATATTAGCTATTTAAGTTCCAATTAGATATACTAAGATTATCCACTAATTATTAATTTCTGAAACTAAATTTTATGTGTAGGCTTAGTCCTAATGCTATGGTTGAGACCATTATTGTTATCATTATCATTATCATCATCATCACATTTTAATTAATGAGATAGATAAATGTTTAAAGGCCATAAATAAATAGTAATTTCATGGTATTTAGTTAACATTTGTGAATAATTGTAATAACCACCATCCCATCATCTATTTCATGCAAGGATGAGTGAATTGCCATCCTAAATTAATAATATGATCTGATCTAGTAAAACATATAAAAATATTGAAACACATTTATTATGTTAAGATCTAAGAAATGATATCTGTCTAATAAAATTTATATACTCCACTTTAGTTTAAGGATGATTTATGTTTACCTAAATATTAGTGCATACAGTGACATGGATCTAAAAGCAAAATCCTCCATTTTATTAGAAATAAAGTACCAAAAAGGGATTCAAACCTGGTACATGTGAAAAAGTTATAAATATAAATTTGTCTAGGTCCAGCTAACCTAGTGGCACCCTGATAGACTATATTCACTTGTTGTTCACATAGATATGCACTTGAGATCCAACCAAGAGATAAGAGTGAGTAAATACTACAGTTGGATATATTGAGAGATATTTGATTGAGTTACCAGTGTACTCACTCCCTTGATTTCCATATACCTGAGTTATAATAGTTTGTTCTGAATAATAATTGCTTATAGGTTGATTTACTTGTTTATTGATGATACAATGCCTGCCTAACCAGGATTTGAATTAGGTCAGACACCTTAAATGACTAGTCTCCAGGAATTATCGGCTCTAATTATTGATATTATGATATCTTTAAAAATCTAATTATAGAAATATGTTTAATTTAATCCTACTCATCATTTTAATATTTATTTACTACTATAGACTACTCAGGTATGGTAATATTTATATTTGAGTTCTTTTGATCTACCTTTATTTAGTTACAATATGATTGATAACTCAGTCTGATCTTTTGTTTAATAGCCACTACTCAGGTTAAATAATTCTTTTCTTTTTGATATAAAATAAAAAGCAACAATTATTTTTTGTTTATTAAGTTATAATATTTGAATATTTGAGATTTTAATAATATTTGGATTTTTGATACTTGGATCAGATCTTTTGATCATGTTATTAGGTTACAATATATATATATATATATATATATATATATATATATATAAATAAATGGTACAATATATATATATATATATGATCAATAGATGACGTTTTACCAAAAACACCAAACAAGTGTAAATTTGTTTATATAAACAACAAAAACTCAGCATTCACTATCTCTTTCATTTGCCCACCCTCAGATCAGCTGATTTCAAGCTAATTTGCTATCATCAGTGAAGGATAGAGTTAGACTCTATCCTTCACTGATGATAGCAAATTAGCTTGAAATCAGCTCTCAGATCAGCTGATTTCAAGCTAATTTGCTATCATCAGTGAAGGATAGAGTTAGACTCTATCCTTCACTGATAATAGCAAATTAGCTTGAAATCAGCTGATCTGAGGGTGGGAAAATGAAAGAGATAGTGAATACTGACTCTTTTGTCATTTATGTAAATAAATTTACACTTGTTCGGTGTTTTTGGTAAATAGCCATCTATTGATCATAAATACAAGTGATAGCATGTTATGTGAATTTAACTTGTTTTTGTTTTTTCATATATATATATATAGCTGGTCTGGTTGAATTTTGGTTTTGGGATAGTTTTGATTATATATATATATATATATATATATATATATATATATTTATAAATACAGACATCATATGATATATGCCGGTATACATCATATATATATATATATATATAATTTGATGTCTGTATTTTTAAAGCAATATAAGAAATTATATAACTGAATATTTGTAAATACAGTAAATAAATAATTAAAATTTTTTATCCATTTAGGAGCGCTTTTAATTATCCCAGTAATCTTTGTCAACTAAAGCTTTGAAGCCTAACTTTCCAACAATTCTGTGATCTTAACGTTTGCTGCTTGCCTGTTAATTAAGTCATGTTTATATTTGTATATTTGTATAGCTTTCTTTATTTTTTTTTATTGTTATTTTTTTCAATTTGCAATATTTTTACATTATTAAAATTGAAGTCAAAACCATAATTACATGATTTATTATGGTCATGAAAAACAGATGCTGAAATATTATTATCACCTATGCAATTTGTTTCGATTTAAGTGAATAATTTTTTTTAATTATTTAGTTACTGTATTTACAAATATTTAGTTATATATATATATATATATATATATATATATATATATATATATATATATATATATATATATATATATATATATATATATATATAAATCAACCATTTGCATACTCACTTCAGGGCAATATAATATTAAATAAAAATGGCATAGCTCAGTTACTGATTACATTTGGCTAAATGCAAATAATTAATAAATAAAATCTTCTGTATTAATTTAAAATATTCCACTAGCTCAAACTCAAAATAAGAATAGGGTTCAGTTTATAAAATAAACTAATAAATATTTATTATTTCATGAGACTTGGAAGTGAAAATACAGGGGACAAGAAAGATTACATTGAGCCAATATCTCACAGGATACTACCTCAATGGCATAAGAACACTATCCCCCTATTACTGTTTCAAATAAATAAACTTATAGCATTTTTACAACTTTAATAAATCCTACTCATTACGATTAAACTAATACTTAAATCTTAATCTTTTATCTACTATAAATTAGCTCAATAAAATCTAAGGTTCATAAAATTATTCTAAGTTAGTTAAAAATCACTGTAGCAATACATGATAAAGGATTTTTATGCCATAGCCTATTACATTTAACTACTACTACTACTAATAATAAATAATAAACAAATTCTGCATATTTTTTCTTTTCACTATAATTTATTACTATAATAAAATAATAAAAATACTATAATATAATCTTTTATCTTTGTATAATAACGTAATAAATATGTGGTAGTATAAGATAATCTGACAAATATGTGTGTGGAAACTAATAGCATATGATTTGATGTACTATTATGATTATTAATTTATGACCATAAGATAATATAAAATGTGATTACTTAAAAAAATAAATACCAAGAAAATGATTAAATTCTTAAAATAATTCTTTATTTATTTCTGTGCAAAAATAAAAATATTATGTTTGATTTTATCATTCTGGATGTATCATGCATTTGAATGGAAAAGAAACAGTCTCAACACACAAATTTTTGAAAACCAATTTTAACAAAGTTTTATTATAACAATAAAATAAAGTAAACTATTTATTTACAGTATTTACACCAAATATCTTCAATTTGCACCGTTATACAGTTTTTTTTTTTATTTGAACCTAGTTAAATCTTTATTATGACTTAAAGTAATAATAATAAAAACAATACAATTTTATTGATTCCTTTGTGAGCAATCTTATGATAAAATTACATTTATTTAATACTTATTTAAAACATATCATATCTTTAACTATTATTTAACTATGCTTCTTTTTTTATTAAAACATCTATTGAAACATAGTATTGAAAAACAAAATAATAATAGCAATCGAGAATATGGATCATTTTAAAATAAGCAATTTTCGTTTTGCAATGTTGAAAAATACTATATAACGTATCTATTGATAATTTATAATGAGATTGTGCAGATATTGTTGTTCACTACACTATGTTTATTAAATATATTATATCCCATTTAATATTATTCTAACACTATTAAGTTGTAATTACTGATATATTCCTTATTATTTAATAAACATAAAATTGTACCTATGCTAATTATTGATATCATTTTACTTTATAACATTATGTCTTAAAAATAAGCAGTACTCATTTAAAATGAAATAAAATATTGAAAAGTTATTTAATATTTCAAAAGCAACTTTGCTTTACATATTTCATTCCTGAAAATTTATTTTATTTTTAACATAAAATCTAAACAGATTTTATGATTTTTTTCCCTTTTGAATCCATGAGATTTTCAATTCCAATTTATACAAATTCTACTTCTTTTTACAAGTAAATGAACTTATCTCATTCAGACAATAGCATAAATTAAACTCTAAATTATCTATTTTCTTTTAAAATATACCATACTGTGTGTTGTAGTTACTTTGGAAATCTAGATAGCGAATAGATGTGTAGGCTTTAGGGAAGAAAAACTAGAGTATAACTCATAGCACATATCGATAAATATCATGGCATAGTGTATCTATAAGAAATAGAGGTATGACCTACTCTGTCTAGTGATCTCCAATACTATCAATGATGTCAAAGCTATTCATTCAGCTTTATAGAAACATCAATACTTAAAGAAAATAGACACTGTCCACAAATAAATATACAATTACAGGGCTTTGTTAACTGTATTGCATATCCACTAAGATTATAAAATACTATTCATATTCCCTAATTACATCCTACCTTAATATCATCTCCTGGGTTCATGTTCATAATACTACAACCAAGCCACTATCTTATCATTATTTCCTAAAAGATTTATCACATCTTACATTGACAAATCATGAACTTGCATATTCAAAATAATAAACAAAATTCACTTTATAATTAGAGTGATCTCACTAATCCACAAGAAAAGTCTGCTTACTTTCTTATTCTATATTCTAAACACATACAAACTAGTCATATAAATACTTTGAATATCCAATAATGTGAAAGTTTTTAAAGAATCACACAATATTCATCATAATGTTGTGTTATATTACTAGTATAAAATTAAAGTATGCATATTCTCAAAATAAATCCTGATCTCATAATTTAAAAGTGTATTTTAAAATGTGTTTACATATAATTAAACATTTATACTTCCATACATTACAATTCATAGGCAATCTGCAAAAAAAAAAAAAGAAAAAAATATACATCATAAAATATATCAATATTCATTAACTATTACCAAGTGATATTAACTTGTCATCACTTTTGCAGTCTACTTTTTTTCATCAATTAGATACAACATTTCATACATGAAAATATATCCATACTTTTACTTAAATGTTCTTATTTAAATTATTAAAGTATTCTACTATAAGATTATAATATTACCAATAAATTAATATTCATGTTCCTACTCTTATAAACCAAAATAATTACATTTTAAAAATAAATGAGTCAAAACTATATTTACTTATTCTTCAGCTGAGATGAAAATTTTTTTATAAAGTTCAAAATGTTTTTTATTTTCTCGAGAGTTTTTTTTTTTTTAAATGTTCTCTTCAAGAGTAATTATATAACTCTCCCATTGCTATAATGATAAACAAGACAATGCTGTTTCCTGCGGTGATTGTTGTACTCCTTTCGGTACAAAAATCTCAGATTAAAAAAAGAATGAATAATAAAAAATAATATGACGTCTTTTAAAATCTTGAAAAATTAAATAAAACAATCATCAATCCATCCTAGAAAAGTTATAGAATAATATGTGGTTTCTATAATCCAGAATGATGATTATTCAAATCATATAAAAATCATAATATCTAAAAATAATTCAGTGAAGCTTCTGTTCTAGAATATTCTATGTCGACCTGGTGATGATGCATCATGTCTTTTTGGCTTAGCTTGAACTTTCTGGATAAACTTTTTTGTGCAATATACAACATTTTCCATAATTCCATACTTTTTTTATTAACATATTCCTTTTCTTTGTAGGATTATTTTTCCACATCGCTTTTCTATTTCATCCACCCATCTCACATGTGGTCTCTTTCTGGGTCTTTCCCAATCTTTTGGAATCCAGTTTAAGGTTTCAAAGGTACATCTATTATCATCTTTTCTAGCAATATATCCAGCACAACTCCACTTCCATCATTTAATGTCTTCAATGAGGTCAATAATACCTGTTTGTTCTTTTACCCATATATTATGTTTTTAATCTCTTCTTGTTACTCCCAACATGCACCTCTCCATACTTCTTTGAGTGATCTGAAGTCTTTGTATTGCTCTTCTGTTTATTAAGTATCCAAGTCTCAGATCCAGAAGGAAAAACTGGTAAAACACATTTATTAATAAACTTTATTTTCAAACACATAGGCATATTTCCTTTTAGTATCAAGTTATTTGTACCAAAATCACTTCAACCAATTTTAATTATTTTTGTTAATTTCATCCATTATGTTTCCATTTTTATTAATAATCTGACCAATATTTTTGTAGCTGTTAACTTCCAAATCATCATAATCAATCTTTATTTTCATATTTTGAGAAATCCATTAAATATTTCTATAGTCTTTTTAATATTTATCTTTAGTTTTACTTTCTTACTTTCATCTGATAACTTCTGCAACAGTTTCTGTAGCTCTAAATCGTTATTTTTAAAAATACCTACATCATCTCCCAAATCTAAATGAATTAAATAATCTCCATTTACTTTCACTTTTCTAGCTTCCCATTTTAATTTACAAAATACTTCTTCTAGCACTGCTGTAAAACATTTTGGAGATATGGAGTCACCCTGTCTTACACCCTTCTCAATGTTGACATTCATAGCATCATTGTGTAATGTAATTGTTGCTGTTGCAGTTTTATGCATATTTTTCAAAATATGACAATATGCTGGATCTATACCCTGATGATACAATGTATTAATCACTGAAGAAAGTTTATATAATGAAATGTCTTTTCATAATATACAAATCCAAACCATAATGGTTACACATATTCATGTGTCCTTTCTAAAACTTCTCTCAACACCTGGTTATGATCAACTGTATTAAAAGTACTTTTAAAACCAGCTTGTTTTTTGGTTGGTGGAAATCCAGTGTTTTCTGTAGAGAAGTTGTAATTATGTTGGTAAAATATTGTATAAAACTGATAAAGGAATCTGTAATTTCTAATATATTCTTTATCACTTTTTAAAATATTAATATTAATACTGCATTTTTCCAATCAACTGGTACATCTTTCTCATTTACACATTTTCCCATACATATACGCTTGGGTCAAAAAGATAGATGGATTCATTCTATCTTTTCCCAAAGACTTTATCTTGTGTTTGAAAAAGTGGGAATATTCATTTATATAGTGACAACTAGAAAGTGCATGTGCAGTAGCTTATATGCTTATTGGTATTACAGTTTATAAAAACATTATGCTATATAAAATAAATGTCTTGTTTACATATGTTTAATTTAATAAGAATGATGTATCGTAAATTCTAGAAATTTCACAGGCGTCATTCATTCACATAGTAAAACAGTAATTTAATGCGATCAATTAACAACTTCACACTGTCATTTTCAAACACTTAAGATTTGCCCACACATATATGTTTGGGTAAAATGATAGATGGATTCATTCTAACTTTTCCCAAAGACTTTATCTTGTGTTTGAAAAAGTGGGAGTATTCATTTATATGATGATAACTAGAAAGAACACGTGCATTAGCTTATTGGCTTATTGGTATTACAGTTGGTATATAACTTTGCTAAAAACTTTTCTGTTTCTTCAGCTGCTTTATTCGTTATATCAATTATAATTCCCTCTTTACCTGGAACATTTCCTTTCATCAGAAATTTAAATGCATGTCTCACAACGTCATTTAAAATTCTGGGCAATTCGGAAGATATAATAGGTATAGGACATTTTAAAGCTTAGTGAAAATTATTTACACAGGTTTGTGTATATGTATTCAAAAATAATGAGTGCAAAATAATAGATATGAATTTTTTTTTTACATATGATGCTTAATGCCTGGATTGTAAGAAAAAAAGAAAATATAATTTCATTATATTTCAAGATAATTTTATTTTTGTTCAGTTAATAGGCTGACCTGGGTATGCTTTCCCCTACAATAAATTTGTGTATTTGTAGTATTGAACATTATCTCATATTTGTTGAAGGTACTAATATGCACTATATACCAGGACAGACAACTCCCATTATCATTTATGAGAGGCTTGCCTGCAAGTTGACCTCATGGATTTATAAACTTTAATATTAATTATTGATTCTCTGGCTGTTTATGTTACTTGTTGGTGATGGATATTAGTAAAATTGTCTGTGGGAAATGTGTCCATAGTTACTTGTGAGGTATCATTTTTATCTCCATTTTATTTAACTTGGATAATTTAAATTTATGTTCTTTTTTGGGACATCTGGGTTTCCTTTTGGTTTTAAGTGTAATAAGAAGTGTTGGGTTTGTTAATTGTGAGAGACATGGTATTATTGTGTCTAATGTTTCCATAAATATCTTGTTAATTATATATATATATATATATATAAATATAAATATATATATATATATATATATATATATATATATATATATGGATATTTTTCTTTTTAGATTGATAATCATGTGTGGATAAGAGAATTAACATATTAAATTTGGCATTGTTGGCCATATTTTGGTTAGACTCATTGACTTGTGTGTTGATCACTGATTCAGAGTTCAATTGCATTTATGTCTCTGTGGTAACATTGCATGTGAAAGTTGTAATAAAAGCATAACTGTGTCCATTTGTCTCTGAAAGAGTGGTTAATTACATTTGATTATTTTGATAACTTCTGTTACAAAAGTGGAAGTCAGATCAATAAAGGTTTCTTCAGTGATGTGTGATATAGTAATTAATGGTAATCTATTACTTATGGTGTCACTACATTCAGATTTATCTTTGCATCCTTGTTTCTCAAATTGACTTACAACTGGCTCTGGTGTTGTACTCTGATATTGTGTACACAATGTGTTAATGTGTTTTCACTGATGGTATGCCTACAGTGGCCTCTTGATTAAGCATCTGGGTTGTTATATAGGTAGGATTGGTTTCATGGTTATTGGTTGCTATGGAATGAATGCATCATGAAGATAAATCTGTTGGAAAATAACCTTCACTAAAGGCTGAATCCTTTTGGACTTCATAAGAGGAGAATCAAACTTTCAATTTAAGCTCTTCAGTGATGCTGTTTTGTCAGTTTTCATTAAGGTTTATAAGGTCAAAATCCTTAATGTTTAAACATATGTTTCAAAATGCCACTTTTGATTACTATAATGGAATTGTTTTGCCAGGTACTGAGGGATGCGCTACAGTGCCTTTTATAAAATCCCAGAGGTCAAACTGTTCAATAGCTTTATGTAGTATCTGGCAAGGAAAGTGATATAAAATAATGTTGAGGTCAGTTGTTGATATAGCAATAGAGCAAGACAAAAAATCTTCAAAATGATGTAAATAATCCCCAGGCAAGGCATTATTGATTTTTTTATTTAATATGTCAAGCATTTTATTTGTCCAGATAAAGGGGGGGGGGGGTATTGGTTTTCCTGACAATAAAGTTCAGAATATTTAAATCAGCATTAGTTCTCATGAAATGAAAAAGAGGTGGAGGTTGAAATAAGTTGATATTGAATTACTTTTGTTCTTTTTAGCTAATTGCTGACTTTTACCTAAGTTTAAATAGAATTGATTAGATTTTGCTTTTTTTGCAATATTATTGCAGCTGCTTCCAATTATTATAACATATGATTGTCTAGACCATTTTTACTTAGGTTTTGATGTTATAAATGTTATTAAAAATTAGAAATATGAATCAAAAAATTAACCCTCTTTAAAAAAAGTGTTAAATAATCAATTTCTGTCTGTTTTTTTAGTTGGTATGACTTACATCTTGTTGTTTTAATTTATGACTTTGAGAGTTTAAATTTGGAGGTTCTTACCTTGGCTGTTTCATCTTGAACATTAACTGCATACTATCAGTATTATTATTGGATCATGTGATTGGTAGATACCATGTTTACTTAGATTTTGATGTTATAAAAGTTTTAAAAAACAGAATTATAAATGAAAAAATTGAATCAACTTTAAAAAATGTAAAAAGGCATGAGATGGTGATCATGTGATGTTTAGTGGTTTAAAAATGTGTTTAATGATCAATTTCTATCTGCTTATTTAGTTGGTATGATTTTTAATTTATTGTTTTTGTTTCCTCTTTTCTATTTGAGAGCTTAAACTTGGAGGTTGTTAACTTGGTTGTTTCATCTTGGATATTCACTGCATTATTATTATTATTATTATTATTATTATTATTATTATTATTATTATTATTATTATTATTATTATTATTATTATTATTATTATTATTATTATTATTATTATTATTATTATTATTATTATTATTATTATTATTATTATTATTATTATTATTATTATTATTATTATTATTATTGTTGTTGTTGTTGTTGTTGTTATTATTATTATTATTATTATTATTATTATTATTATTATTATTATTATTATTGATAATAATCAAAGACCTACAATATTTTTGCTTTTTAAATTTAAGTTAAAAATATTTTATTTTGTAATAAATAAATTTAATACTTTGGTTATGTACTTCAGATTATACGTTTTTGAAAAAAATCAATGCCATATTTAGAATATTTTATTACATTTTATATTTATGTTATTTTTATTTTTTTATAAAAATTATAAGTGTAAATCAATATTAAATTCTAACATCACAACCTAAAATCTTATTAGAGGTTTTTTTTTCACTTAATGTTATAAAATATCTACTGGATCTCATTATTATAAAAATCAGATCTTTCTCTTATTAAATAAAAAAGTAATATTTAAAGAAATATGTATTTTTTTTTTAAATTATAAACTCAAAAATTAACAATCTTAATATTTTAAAGTTTTATTATCGATTATTACTAAGACGCAAAAATGAATTATTAAAAAGTTAGTAAGCATTGATAAAATTTCCATTGAGTTAATGAAGTGTTCTTTATTGATCAAACATCTTTTTGCCTTGGTGTATATATACTATAGTTTCCCATAAAAGTACATAGAGGCATTATATAATGCAGCATGGTAATAATGTTAATAATCATATATTTGATAGTTATATGGAAATATTCGGCCAAAGATCGGAATTCGATCACAACAGTTGATACAATTCTGCACTTAAGTTAATAATACTTATGTTTATCTATAAACACTTTTGCTTACTCATATAACACACAAAATTATATTTAAAATTTATGAATCTTGTCTTTGTAGTTAAACAAAATATTATTTCTTGAATGCAAGCTTTATAAGTAAATGTAATAATTTGGAGAATATATTTATTGAAATTACATAAGATTAGCTTACTTCGTGAAAATGATAATAACAAACAAAGCACAAATTGCACTCCGTGATTATTTATAAACCACAAATGAAATACATGATGACAGACAACCCAAATTTCTTATGTTAAAAAAACGAACATTTATGCGTATATATATATATATATACACATTAAAATTACCCCGAATCCAAAACTCATACAGACTAGCCTAGAAAATAAAATAAAAAACACAACCATTGGTTTTGCTGCTACAAGCAGACTTCTCAAGTGTAAAGAACTACAAAATAACACCGTATTTATATTAAATATTACACACAAATCCAGTTATATTTCATCCACCCTTAATATTAAAAGAACTTTTAAGTAAGTTTAAATACATTTACTATTGGATAGTATTTTAATTTTCAGGTTTGTAATCTATAGCATTGTATTTTGTTTTAAGTTATTGCTGAATCTATTATTTGTTACCATTGTATGGTTTCATTGACACTATTGCCTTTACCTATCCAGTATGAATTTTGCCCAGCTATTTGATGTCATTATATGGCCTCTTATATAGATTGCAAAATTTCTAGAAGATAAATTTTTTGGGGTTTTTTATATGGGGTGTCTTAATAAAAACTTTATTACCTGTTTTAAAATGATACTTTTGTTTTAGAATTTGTTACATCGTTCACTCATTGTTAGCATTTTGTTATATGCCTCCTTTCAAATAATTAACTAAAACTTTTAAATAAGTTAATTGCTTCAGAATAATAAATTTTCAATAATAAAGATTTTTATTTTTTATTTTTATTTAATTTCTTTCAAGGAAGATAATGATCGCTTCATCGAAATTAGTAGTGTGGCCTGTATCTTTTTCATGAACATACAATCCAGAACTAAGATATTTATTTCTAACCTTATTTTTATGTACTTTTATTTAGTAGGATTAGAAATAAATATCGTAGTTCTGTTTGTATGTCCATGAAAAATATATAGGTCACACTATTGTTTTTGATGAAACTAAGGTTGTCTTTTGTGAAAGAAATGAAATAAATAGAAAAATTGAAGAATATTTTCTATTGAAACTATATTATTCTGAAGCAATTAACTTATTTAAAATTTTTTTTAATATTAAGGGTTGATGAAAAGTAAATAGATGTGTGGGATAATGTTAATATAAATATGGTGTTGCTTTGTAGTTCTTTACACTTGAAAAGTCTGCTTATAGCAGTGGAAACAATTGTTTTTGACTTTGATTTTATTTTCTTGGCTAATCCGGTTGAGTTTTGGATTTGGAGTAATAGTGACTGTAAGATTAGTGACCTGCATTAAAAAAAATAAATGTGAGTAAAGTGATTATAAAGGACACACCCTTATGTTCACAAACTTATTTATTGACATACTATGAGTTATTATTTTGTATATCATTTAGGATAATATCTAATATATAATTTAATTTTAGAAAACATGAACTTATAACCATTCAAATTAAAAATTAAATAAAAAATTGAAATAAATCCATATAAGAATGTATGCCATTTAATAAATTTTATTTACATATATGAGTGAGGGTATGTATATAATTGATTTTCATGAATATAAGTTAAAAGGAAAATGACTTGTGTATATATATATATATATATATATATATATATATATATATATATATATATATATATATATATATATATATATATATATATATATATATATATATATATATATATATATATATATATAGGATATGATACTTAAGTACTAAAGCATGGACCATTTATTAGACCCTTATGTGCCTGTTCACATTCATATCAATCCACCACTTGTAAATTTGTTATCCTATGGTCTTACCAAAATAATGTGTACACAGATTTTTCTTTGGCAAAAATCAACAATTACAAAGTTATTTGAGATTGACATGAATTTCAACAGCCACAGTAAGTCTAATACATGCTCTGTATTGCAAGACTAAAAGTAAATGAATAATAATAAAATAAGTGAATAATAAAAAAATATGATATAGCTTAAATATATACCAAATGAACAATAAATGATATTGATTTTTAAGTAATTTGTATAAAAATGCATTAACTACTAGGATTTTTATAAAACTGCTAAGAAACATATTTTTTTAATAAAGAAATCAAACAGTAAATGATTTTTATGTTTATGAAATTTTGAACAACTTTTTTAAAAAAAAAAAAAACAACAAGTTTTAAGAATGATGCCATTAATCAAAAAAATAGTTATTTCAATATACACAAAACAAACAGTAAATGGTTATGATTTTGAAATAATTTGGATAAGAACACATTAACTATACTTCTATGACACCTACCATGTAATATATAACAGAAATTTATATGTTAAAATCAAACTTTTCCTATTAAATATTACAATAGAAAATGGAGATCTGCAGTAAAAATCTTTGCTTCAAAAATGAAATCACTTGATTGCAAAGTATGCTGGGATTGCCATAAAACTGCTAATGAACATCTTTTTTTATAAAGAAATTAGAGCAAAAACTACAAAAAAGCTGTATTACAGATATACCAAATGATTAGTAAATATATTTTAGTTTTAAATAATTATGAACAACTTTTAAAAAAAATAAAGTGTTAAGAATGACACCATTAATCAAAAAATGTTATTTAAATATAGAAAAACAAAAACAGTAAATAATTATTATTTTGAAAAAATTTGGATAAAAATATATTAAGTATATTCCTATGACACTTACCATGTAATATATAACAGAAATTTATGTGTTGAAACCAAAGATTTCCTATTAAATATTACCACAGAAAATGGAGATCTGCAAACAAGTTTTTGCTCCAAAATTGAAAACACTTGATTGTAAAGTATGCTGGGATTTTCATAAAAGTGATATCGTTTTTTTTTTTTTTTTTTTATAAAGAAATTAAACCAAAAATACAATGAACATGACAAGAATATCACAATTGAAAAAATAGCTGTTGTCAGAAACAAATTTGGACAATAACTGAAAAATGTCTGATTATTTATTTCAATATGATGTCATCTATGATGATATGATATCAACTATGATGTCATCACCACTGAAAAATATAGGATTCTTTTTTTTAATATGATGTTATTATGTCATGACACATTTATTGTGGGAGTAAAAAGGTCTCCCATCTCCCCTATGTTACAGCTTTAGTACTCAATTAACAAGGAAATATATATTATTATTACAAACAAAAAAAATGTAAAAGGTATTTGCCCAAAAAAATGTTTTTGTTTTTTTTTTATCTTCTTAATATTATTAAGAATAATATTATTTGAATATCATGTGATAAAATTAAAAAGTACATAATTAAATCTATAAAAAATTATGGAATGTGATTTCAAAAAATAAGCACATGATGCTTAACAAAAATATATTCTAAAATTGGATTTGCATTTTTCGGACAAAAATAAAAAAATATAGATTTTTTTTTAAGTATAAAAAAATGAACTACTGCAATAATAATTGTATTTTAAAAATCAATAACCAAATAATGAAATCATAAGACCATGGCAGGTTGATGTTCTTAAGAGAACTCAATGATAATCTTTTTTACAAAGAAACACCTAACCATGAATATATTATCTAGGTCATCATCATCATTATTATTACTAATGAATTATACCAATAATAGATTCTACATATAAATGGAAATAAAAACCACAAAGTATGTAAGAAACAGCATCCCCTTATTAAATTTTAACAATAAAATGTTTTATTCTATTCTAGCTGAAGTATCAAAACTCTAGATTTCTATAACATTTTATTTTATTTCATTATTAAAAGGTGGATAAATATTTCAAGAATGATCAGTATATTCCACTGAAAGAACAAATTAACTTCAAATAATTATTTTGTAATTTACAGGAACCAATACTACTCCTAATATTATTGCCAGTTATTATTGTATTGCCAAATCATCAATGTTTTGTTAATAATAGAGAACTTTGCAAAAAAAAAGAAGTATATTTATTTATAAAATAAAAAAAAGAAGGGAAATCACTATTATTATTATTTTTTTCTTTCTTACAAAAAAAAAAAGAAAAGAAAAAGCTAAGTCATCCCTTATCCTTAAGATTAATGAATAATAATTTAATAATCTTATATATAATATTTTATACAGTATTATATGTTGCTTATATGGTTTTTGTGGGTTAATATTATTCAAGTGTGATGGAAATATGATCATTTTCTTTAAATCTGATCGAATGTTTATTCAATTTTAGTGTATAAAATAATGTAACGTATGCTGGGCATTAAGCTTAAAGGAGTATATATTAATATAAGATTTAATATCATACTTTGAGGATATGCACACACATGCATGCATACATTTTGTAAATCATCAAAATTGAAGCACCAATTCAGTACTTATGTCCCACAGGCAACATTTGTATATTCATTTGTATTTATTTTACTTGTTAGTAAATAAAAAAAAGAAAAAAATTAAATTTGAAGTAATATATTTTTCTGTACTATTAATAATCCATTGATATTAATAGATTAACTGCCTCATATGTACTTAATCTCTGAGATATTATTGTTTACTATGAACATTTAGCAGAGAGGAGTGTCATTATGTGTAATAAACATTAAATATAATCATAATGCTCAAACGAATTTTGTGCATTACATTTCGATACAGGTTATTGCTAGCATAAAGATGTAAATTAATTTATATATTGCAGACACATGTAATACTAAGGTTATAAGGAAACAATTTTTTGGCTAAATTTGAACACATATATCTTTAGTTGAATTAAATGTTATTTGGATGTAATAAAATCTTCTTTACTCCACATAGCATTGATGTCTGTATTAATTAACAGTACATTAATACTCTTTCTCTCTATATAATTCTCAATGCTTTCTCTTTTGTTACAAATACACAATTATACTATCACATCCCAATCCATGGATATTGACAACATATTATTTTGGTATCTATAATTTAACTGGCCCAATTAGTGGAGTCTCAACAAGGCTTACTATTTTTGATATTTACAATATGTAACTATAGAATGGAGCAGGTATTTATGAATTTAAAATATGTATTTCATATTTTATTCTAGACTATAAAGACCTAGAAAATAATATTTCTATTTTTGCCCTTAAATAATTGAAAGATAATATTGATTATAATCTTTTATAAATTTAAGTCATAAAAAGAGTATTATCATTAGCTCCCATTGATTGCATAATATCTTATAGACAATGAGTTTTAAAAAATAAGTAGATCTGGAGTAGCAATATCGATTAAATTATGATTATACTGAAATCTTTAAATCATTATCTAAACTTCATTTACTGGAGAAAAAAAGTTTATTCATCTGCATATATATATTAAAGACTGCAAATAATAAATAATAAAAGTTTATTCATCTGCATATATATATTAAAGACTGCAAATAATAAATAATAAAAAAACAAATCATATTTATAAATCTTTATTTATAAAACATGATAGTCACTGTTCAATGAAACCCTTTACTGTCAATTAAAAAAAATAATGAAGAAAGCCAAGGTAAACTCTATAATGCTTAATTTAAATTTCATTAATGCTAAAATCTATATTAATTTATCAGTAATAAATAATCTATTGTAAATTAAAACTACATATATAATTATTAATGTATAATCCGAGCTTAAATGAAAAGTCTGCTGACTGGTCTTATTTGTAGGGAAAAAAAACACTCTTTGTATAAAAGCTAATAGTTTTTTTTTTTTTAAATCATTTCAAATATTAGTAATTTCAACAATAAGTAAATAGAGAGAATATTTAAAACACAAAAGTTAACTCTCGATATCAATGTTTGCTTATAAATACACATCAAAATAAACACATTTTCTAAAAGCAAATTTATTGTACTATATTATAAAAGTAAAATATCAAAAATCATGAAGAATGTATCAATTTATCAGCATTATAAGGTATTTGGAATGTATATCTTAAAATGCTAAACAAATAAATTCTTTAAAAAAAACCATGCGCGCACACACACACATTTAAATACTATAACTTTTTTTTTTATTCATTCCAGAGATAAATAATAGGAACGATTTTTGTTTAATTTTGGTAAATATCTTAATAAAATTGCACAAAAACTCATAATTTAACTCTTTGGGTCTTTAGAGTTAATACTATTAATATAATCTTTATTGCGCAAATTAATCATAAGATTGATATTATTGTAATCCGATTCTAAAGAGAGATTTAAAAATACAAATGATGAGAACGCTTGAATATTAATTAACACTAAGCTATAAATTAACGTATTGATGTGTGTAAATGTTTGGTATATATAAAATATAGTATTTTGAATAGCAAGTCTATGCTGCATACATAGATATGAATAAATACATAAGTTAACTACAAACGAATTTTACATTTTCTAATACAGATTTAAACTGTTTGTCGTCAATCGATATTTAACATTAAATACATAAAGTATTATCTTATCCTAATATAAGGCCTATTGTTAAGCATATAATAGACTATTTTTTGCATATCACAAATTTTGGCTAAAACATGGGCTGTTGGGTCAGAAGTCTAAGAATCCCTTCTATACTTTCAGAATAATATTTAAAAAAAATAACAATCATGCAATATATATGTATATATTATTTTCTAGTTTGAATATGTTAATGCAAAATTGAACTTTTAAAATTATTTTCAACTTATGTTTAATTTATCTTAGAATATTCAATATTTATTATTTAAGGATGAAACAATTATATTCTTCTAAGATCTTTCCAAAAATTGATGGATTATGACAATTGAAAATGATGGAGTGAGTTGATTTACTATAATATTTATTTCTATTATATAAGATGCGTATATTTAAAAATTATATACATAAAAGGAAATTCTCTACATATGATTCTTCTATATTGTTATATCTATCAAATAATTTCTTAAATACAAGAAGTATGTGTATTTTACGATAAAAAACAAACAAACATATCTATATCAATAATTATTCTATTGATATAATTTTAAAAATAAGAACATTGCTCACAAGTAATAATCCAATGATAAAAATTAGTATCTATCTACCGATATCTATTCAATATCTATTTATATGCCTGTGCATTCTTCTATATATATATATATATATATATAGAAGAATGCACAGGCATATATATATATATATATATATATATATATATAAATTCATATGCACCTTTCCATCCATTTATATATATCTATATGTCTATCAAGTGTACATTTAACTTTTTATCTATCTACCTATTTAAGTATCAATTTATTTAATTACTTACTTAGCTACATAATTATTTACTTACTCATCTATCTATCTATCTATCTATCTATCTATCTATCTATCTATCTATCTATCTATCTATCTATCTATCTATCTATCTATCTATCTATCTATCTATCTATCTATCTATCTATCTATCTATCTATCTATCTATCTATCTATCTATCTATCTATCTATCTATCTATCTATCTATCTATCTATCTATCTATCTATCTATCTATCTATCTATCTATCTATCTATCTATCTATCTATCTATCTATCTATCTATCTATTTTCCTATGCAATTGCTGTGTTCCCCCCAACTCCGATCTTTACTATTTTACAACTTGATAAATCAAAAACGTAAAATAAAGTCTATAAATAAAAGTTTTCTTCATAAAGGCTTTTCCGATAAATTGACAACTACATAATAAATAATAGTAAGGTTAGAATGTTTTTAAAAATAACATATATACTACTACCATTTTTCTCTTATGTAAACTATGATCTATCATCTTATTATATACATTTTTATTTTTATAATTGTGGAATAGACACAATTCAATGTATTTTTTCTTCATAAGTCTGTATTATTTGCAGGTATATCAAAACTAAAATTAAAATTTTTATCTGATCAATAGATAAATAAGTGGCTACATCGATATATTTTAATGGTATATTCGTTTAAAACAAGGCATTGATAACTATGTTTTCATTTTTTATTATCAATTTTTAGTCAGTATATATTGCTAATAAATATATTTTTTATGTTTCATTATATTTGATAAACGAAAATGAGATATGCAGTTTACATGTCATATTCTTCTACCACTTCTTGAATTGTTAATATGATGATGACTATGGATCCCAATAGTTGAATGTACTCTTGGTTTCCACAGCATAAATAATTTGGTAATGAATATTAGTTATCAAAGTAATCGATTATCAATGTATGCAAAATCATAATTTTTCTTATATCTTTACTATGTATACATAACTACTAACTTATTTTAAATATATTATGTAAATAATAAATGTTATTACATTTATAATTATTTTTTTCATTAATATTTATCTAATAGAATGTTTCGTGTGTGCACTCATAAATTAATTAAGTTAAATATAGTAAAATTCATTATATGAAATTTATTATATATTTACATAAGTGAACATACCAAATACAGTAATCAAATTAATATTAAATTTATATAAATTCTAATTAACATTATCAAACACTTTACACTAATATTTTCATGGTTGGTATTTGGAAAAATGATTATAATTTAATCATAATAAAGAGTTAATTAAAAGATTAAATGTATATAGATTCAATTATAATTCAAAAATTATAATAACTAACCTTAGTTTTATAATAAAAAATCATTATATATTTTTCCCATGAAAATGTTTCTTATTTAACTTAATATACATGTATTATAACTGTTTTTAAGAATTTATAATTTTTCTAATAATTACATATTTATTTATTTACACAATTATATTAATATTTCTTTCATTTTAATGTAATTTATTTTCTGATGTCCTTTTTGAATATTAGGGTTTTTATTCTTATCCTCAGTTTAAATTTTGAGATAAATTATATCCCTTTGTTTATAGTTTATAACTCTATTTTGTATACTGATCAGTACATTATAAAGTGTCATGCTGTATAAAAAAAACCTGTTATGATGAGAAATTTTTATCAAGTAATACTATTCCATAAACCTGGAATTTATAAGTGGAGATAAATATGTTGCTTTGCATAAAAACTCGTATTGTATTAATACAAACATTATAAGTAAATGTGTGGTCAGAGTTTACTCTTTTGTATAAATAATTATAAAAATTGAAAATTGAATGTGGGCTCACAGTTAAAACATTAAATAAACTGGTGTAGATATATATGCATACACAATAAATAAATACCTTTGATGCAATTAACTGTTAACATGTTAATTAATAAATAAATAGCACATGTATATTTTCCATTACTTTAATATAATCTTTGTCAACAGCATACAATATTAAAAT
Source organism: Epiperipatus broadwayi (assembly GCA_028023455.1). Taxonomy (NCBI): domain Eukaryota; kingdom Metazoa; phylum Onychophora; class Udeonychophora; order Euonychophora; family Peripatidae; genus Epiperipatus; species Epiperipatus broadwayi. The sequence continues at coordinate 4,618,666 of JAQFVV010000084.1, read as the reverse complement.
AAATACATTGACCCTGTGTATTTTTGAATTTTAGGTTATATTATAAGATAAATAAATTATTCATTTTCTTATTAAAATACTTTTTTTAAAGTTATTTTTCTTCATATCAGACTTTTACCTCATCCAGATTGAACACAATTTTTTTATATTTTAGTTCATAATAATTAAACGCAGAATATGTTTGTGTATTTTTTATTTAATGTATTTTAATTTTTTAATCTGAAATCTCATAATGTTATTTGGTATAAAATGAAATATTGTATTATCCATAGTCAAAATACAAAAAAATATTAAATTAAATTAATTGAATGCATATTTCTGTAAATAATTTATTGTTTAATGTTTTAAATGTTAAATTGCATCATGTTTATTTATTTACTATATATTTTTATTGTGATTTTTTGTTTTTACAAATATTTTATCTATACCCTTATAGTTTAACAAAGTTCAAATTAATTATTAAATCACATGAAACAATATTGCAAAAATAACACCAATGCATAAATTATTATTCATTAGCCAACAAAATAAGATAGCTCATTTTCTAGCCAATATATGTTAAATATATTAACAAATTTAGATATCAACAATTTGTAGGAATGAAATTAATTGTAGTTCAAATATTGGCAATAATAATGCTGATTTGATATTACTTTATTTACCAAGGCACAATCATTAAATCTCATTTTAATAACTTTGAAACATATCAAAACATTATTTAATATAAATAGTAATATTTATAGTTTAAGGTAACTACTAGACCATATAAATAATATTTTATAAGAAATAATATGATATTGGTTTATAGAGGTTATTGCTTAAATATTTTTTTTTACTGGACAATAAAATGAGATATATCTTTCTAAGATGCAACATATTAAATGTAATATTGATGTTTATTTTGTTTGTATTTATAATTCAAACTTGTATATTTCATTGTTTGTAAATAAGTCAATTATTTTATATAGCACGATGTTTATAAACTAATATTTTAAACAGCATTAAACTGTTGCACATGCGCTTTGAATTTTAACTATAAAATGAGAAACATCATGCTATATAAAATAATTGACTTATTTACATACATTTAATTTCAAATAAGAATGACATATTATAAATTCAAGTAAATTTCACCAGCGTCATTCATTCAAGCATGTAAAAGTAATTTAAAGTGATTATTTAATATCTTCACACTTTCACTTTCAAACACTTAAGATTCACCCATACAAAAGTGTTTGGGTTTGAAAAGATAGATGGCCATTCTATCTTTTCCAAAGACTTTATCATGTGGTTGAAGCATTAGTATTCATTCATTTTATAGTTAAAATCCAAAGTGCATGTGCAACAGTTTAATGCTGTTTAAAATATTATATTTCATTGTTTGTATAACCAAGTAGTTTCTTTATTCTTTATAACCTAAAGCTAAGTCCTATGATTATGGTGAACTTCACTAAAATACACTCATATTTAAGTTATAAAGAAGAAACTATTTTGTTATGCTGACAAACAAATATATGCAAATTTGAATAATATTAAAATTACTAAAAGTCATTTCTTATTGTGTTCAAAGATTTTTATATATAACTCTAATTGGCTTGCCATAAACATTCAAGGAATGCAGTAAGACACAGTATTCTTTTATTACAATGATAGTAACATGAAAGTATATTTATTGTGGCAGTAAATATAAAATATATGTCATTGGGAGTTATTTTTAATTAGAAATAATACTGTAGTTATGTTTCACATGGATTGCTTCTGCTATCATTTGGTTGAATTAGATGGGTGTTTTAAGAATATTGAAAAAGCATTGCAGAGAACACCAAGAATGCATATTAAATGTCCCTCTAATTTTTTTTAAAAGTGTAGATCCATAATCTCATATAAAATTAACAATTGTTTTAATTAACCCACAAGAGCTACAATATCATTTGTTCAATGCACTGACATCAACAGTATTTGGTACCACTCCTAAAGATTACTTACAATAAGTATTACAATATTTTTATATACAAAATAGAATATTAGATTACAAGAAATGAGGAAACAAAATTACTTTTCTTCATATCGTTCATAATTGAAATGAGATGACTGCTTTCATTAAAAAAAAAATATTATCAGTTATTTTAATAACACAAATTTGATTTGATTTATTATAAGCATTACTTGTAAAAACATTACATTTGTGTAAAACAGTAAAAGTAATATAATTGTAGATTGCAAAAAATGGAGAAATAAAATTTACTTTCATTTGTACTGTCTTAACTAGAATGAATTGATTGCTTTTTATTAGTAAAATTATCATCAGTTAAAATTGGGAAATAATTTGATTTTATTTATTATAAGCGATACTTAAAAGATAATAAAAAATATTTATATTAAAAGGTAAAAAAAAATACAACAATAGATTATAAAGCACAGTTGATTGAATTACATTCAGTTAGTGCTAAAGATACTGATAACATGTCAATACTGGCATTAGAAATATACTATGTGGACAAATTTAACTGATTGTTGTTGTTTTTTTCAAAATACAGATACACCAAGAAAGATAGTAAATCATACATGTATTCAACATATAAAATTCTAAGATATTAAGACATATACAAATTTCTAGTGATATCAAACACCACGTGTAGCCATTGAGAATTAAAGATAATTAATATTTTTCAGACAAGTAAGGGGTACCATCAAATTTATGCAAATAATATGTGCCTTAGCTTTTTTGTTGCCATTTTTTCATATATTTTCTGTTTCAATATTTGAAAAGTAAATTTAGGCTCAATGATTATTGTAGAAAGATTGTGAATATATATTTTAGTTTTCATTATTGCTTGTAGATATCAGTAGTTAACATTAATAAAAAAAATCAGACCGCCCTGGCGGAAGATGATAGTAGTTAAGCCTATATTTATTCTGAATAAAAGAATTATAACTACACTTTTTTGTTTTCAATTTTATTTTAATTATTTTGACAAATATTTTTATTAATAAATTTAAATGTATTTTATTTCTATAATTATATCATAATTCTAAAAAAAATTGAAGACAAATTGTTGGAGAACAAAAAAAAAATCCACTTAATATTGTTAAGACTTTGAAATTTGTTTAGATAAATAACTTATTTTTAATAGTTTATTACTTCAATGGTGACAAATAGTAACTATGCTAATATGGTTTTATTTTGCCACACAAAATTTATTAAAACGTAACGTTTATATTTGGTTATTAAATTGGCGTGAAAAAAAGTTAATATATATATATATTAAATCGTAAATAACTAAAGTTTATCACCATATTTGTTTATGTTTTCTTAACAATTTATATGACCTCTGATTTTCATTTAGTAGTGAATATCATTTTTAGTTAACATTTTGGCATTAAAAAAAATCTATATTTTAAAAGAATCCGTAATTTTGAGAAGATATTATTCTGGTGATTGTGATGTTTTTGCTGCATTTGCTTATCAATATTACTTACAGCTAATGAGATGATTACTTGTATCCATATAAGTCCAACAAATTTCATATGCAATTTCATAAATTTTGTAAACATTAAGAAAGATAAAATTCTTAGATTTGAATATAATATTATTAAAAAATAAAATTTATAAAAATAAAAAATATAACTATATTGCAAATAATTACAAAAAATAATAAAAAATAAAGCCTTAACCTAAGTCTAAAACAATGATAACAGTAAGAGAAAGTAATTTTAAAAAAGCAATAATGTTTAAATCTGAATTTCTTATAAAAATTGCAGGCAATATTAGAAGCAACATAATCCTACTAAATAAATAGTTATATAACATTCAAGAAACCAATGCTTTTTGAGTATAGATGATTTATGAAAACTTATGTGGACATTATGATATTATTAATAATAAAAGAAATTTAATTAAATTAAATTTATTAAAGGTCTTACATACATAAATTTGTCATATGACAAATTTTCAGTAATAGTATAAAAGTTTGATTTTTATAAAGCATCGCTGTAAAAGAAAATACAATATATATAGTGTGTATAGTTAAGTTATATATTACTAATTTCAACATTATGTAAATAACTTTTTACCACTGCTTAAATAAGTAGTCTTTAAAAAAATAATCATATCACAAAATAATCTTGTTCAGATACTTTAACTGGAATTACTTGTAAGCATATTTATAAAGAATCAATGTAAGATAAACTTCCAAACATCATTTTATTTTTTTCATTTACCAGTGTCATACCACTGCCAATTCACTCAATCTGATAAAACAATACCCTCTTTCATCTAACTTCTAACCATATATATTGTAAATAAATTCACACTGATATCAAAAAGCCTGAAACATATTATTAGCAATGATCTTAGTTCAATAAATTAATCAATAAAGCATAATATTTTATTTAATAGTTTATACTTTAAGTAGTAAAGACTTTATAATACTAACACATGCATTGAATATTGAAAAAACTCTCAAATTAAGACACATGATAAAGACCTTTGAAAAGATAAGAGTGGCCATCTTATCTTTAAGGATATTTTCTAACTATGTAAACCAATTTAAAGCATATCAATTTAAGAGTATGAAAATGTTTATCTGTTCACTTCTATTATATTTATCCTATGAACTCTTGAGAAATCTTTGATTTTATTTACTAGAGCAGAGATAGTATGTACTATAAACAGTAATAATTTTTCATCATAAACATATGCTATATTGTTTTCTTTATAATATGTCAGTCATGAATTGTTGTTTGAGCATTTCTTCAATACCCAACAAGACATCATTGAGATACTAAAAAACACAGTTCAGTACAAATAGAAGGATGAAAAATTCTTACTGTAGTAATTACATACTATCTCTATATTAGTTAATAAATCACATCTTGCATAATTTCTAATATTTATGAGGTTTAACATGTAGTAAATTTAAAATTTTTGTGAAAGTTAATACACAAAAACAAAATAATGAAAGTAAAGTAAACAGAGAGAACATCTTCATACATCTTAAACTGAGATGCATTAGATTGGCCTATATAATTATAAAGTAGGTTTAAAGATAAGATGAATGTTTTTATCTTTTCAAAAGTTTCTATCTTGTGACTAGTTTGAGTTTCCTCAGTACTCAACAAGGGATCATTGAAATATTATAGAAAAAACAGTATAGCACATGTTTGTTACAAACTATCTCTGCACAAATAAATAAAATCAAATGTTGCATAATACTTTATTTAAACCTGATTCACTATGAGTCTGCTTACAAATGATTCTTGGTAATATGTTTAACAAGAATGTCCTGTAATATGATACCATTTTTACAGATTATATATTTAAGCAGTGGTAAAAAGTTATTTACATACTTTATGCAGGAATGATATACAACCAACAAAACATCACATGATCATTATTTCATATGCTCACACAAGCTGTTATTAACAGTATGATATGAGATCCACTGTGACTTCTCTTTTTTCAGAGTCAGAAATCACTCATCTAGGATGCCCAGAGAAGTCTGTTAGCCACTTTACCATCCCTTTCCATTTACCACCCTAAGTCTTTTACCATTTTCTTCTCTATCCTGCTCCATCCCATTTTCACTCAAAATCTTTATCAACTCCATGGTCTTTATATCTAAATCTCTCTTGCCTTTTTCCAAACTGAGCATAAAAAACAAAAAAAAACAACACAATAATTTTGTTCATATTTATTTTTCCACAATTTCATTATTTCTGCCCTTTCTACTTGTGAGTGTTTAAATTCAATTAACAAATGACTAATATTTTATATGCCTTCCTTACACATCTTGCAAAATAAATCATCCACATTTTTCCATTTATGTGTATATTCCCTTATTGCTAAAGATACTTTTCAAGCCTTAAACAGTAAACTACTTTCCTTGCTATTATCATAAATTAACTTGCACCCAGTATACTGTTTACTTCTACATATATTTAAACTCCCTATTCTTTATTAATGCATTTATTCTTCAATCTCATTCCTTGTACCTTTTATACTCAATAATTCTCCTAACAAAATCAGCATAACTTTTGTATAAGTATACTGCTCAAATTCTTTTTTCCAAATATTCTGCATACCATACCAACTTTCTCACTCATCTTGTTTCCTACTCTTTGATAATAACCTAATTAAATACTACTTTGGTTATTCTCTTATTATCCATACATTGCAATATATTAAACATTTTCATTTTGCTTTTTGCATCTCTCATATAAAAAAACATGACCATACCATTTCTCCTTGAATTATCTCCTTTGCTGTCCACATATCTGCATCTAATGCATGTCTTCCTACTTCTCTTTATACTTTTTCTAAGTAATCTAACACTCCTTTACTTACACATAACACCTTGTTACCATATGTTAACCCTGTTATTTCCAATCTCTTCCATACAATTCTAGTTACATCATATTTATTATATGAAAAAACTGTTAATTTCTTTATCAGTCCCTTTCTTTTTTTTTGCTTCACATCAATTTTTTTCACATTCATTCAATCAATTTATCTGATTGCTTAAGATGATTTCCAAATAGTTATACCTATTTAGCAAACTTAACTTTATATCCCCAAATAAAAATTATTTGTCTTCTCTTACCCCAGTATTAATCATCATTACTTTTGATTTTTTTTCACTAAATCTAATCCCCATCTCTTTACCCACTCTTGTGCATATCCTCAGCATACCTTCCATATCTTCCCTTCTTTCTGTGCACAAGAAGACACCATCTGTGAATAAAAAAACATTAAGGTATATATATTTTTTGCCACCTATTAATGATATTACTACTCCTCTTCATTGTCTTTTTATTGCTCTCTGCATTTCTCTCAAATACAACAAATGAAAATAAGTGACATAGAGAATTCTTACCTTAGTTCCACTCCATTTTTAACATTAATTGATTCTGTATTCCTAATTGATACATACATTAATTATTTTTATACAATCTCTTAATAGAATTCACTAAAGTTCCATCCATTTCCAAATTTACTAAACTTACCCATAATCTATTTTTATTTACTCTATCATATGACTTGTATATATATATATATATATATATATATATATATATATATATATATATATATATATATATATATATTAATTCTAATGTTTTCACGGATAAAAGATGTCATATTATTATTACTATTTATGGATCAGTAGTGAAAAAGCAATGTGACGTTTATAACATCAAGTACTTCTCAGACGCCTCTTCTCAAATCATAAGAATGCATGTGAGATTTAAAATCGTTTTTATCATTTTAAATATGAGGAGAAAGAAAATGATAAAAACGATTTTAAATCTCACATGCATTCTTATGATTTGAGAAAGAGGACGCTCTGAGGAAGGTACTTGATATTGTACTGAAACGTCAGCATTTAGCTTTTTCACTACACGGAATATCCCGCAAATAGTAATAATAATATGACATATATATATATATATATATATATATAAACCATATGTAACTGTCTATCTAATTTCTACTCTTTGTATAACTACAAACAAACGATCTCTCATATCCCACAATAAAAAACCTCTTGAATTTCCCCCATTATATTATTTTCTTCCATCCATTTTGCAGCTCTTCCAGCCACTATATATGCAAAAACTTTATATTGGGGAGCTTGCTACTTCTATTTTCATAATGTTGGAATGATTAATATTTAATTTAAATAACATATGAAACTTTAATTTGGTTTGATTAATTTGTGAATTAATATCATAGCTAATAATACATTTCCGACGTTTTGATATTATTGTGAAATTATTTACAACATGTTCTATTGAAATCAGATGAAAGAGAATATTTCATTTTATTAGATTTAATGAATTGGCATTGATAAATAAAAAAATTCAAATTATATTTGCTAGTTTATTTTAAAATAAGTCATTATAAGACTGCTTACGAATAATTCCAGGTAACATGTTTGAATGAGACAAAAATAAAATAAAATATTTTTTAAAATAATTTTTTTTGTAGTATAAAAATAAATTGGTCAAATCTTAATATAATAATTTCTTGAGTAGTAATGGAATTGGATGCAACATTGATATCAATGTTGTTGTGGTTTTTTTTTTTTTTTTTTTTTTTTTTTTTTTGGGGGGGGGGTGATATAACAGAAAAATTTAGTAGAGTGGTAAAAAAATAAGCAGTTAGAATATTAGCATGGTAGTTTAATGCTAAAAGTGATCTCAGATTTAAAAAAGGTTTTGGAAAAAAACATAGTGTGATGTTTACAGTAACTATGTGATAAACTCGTCAAGCATTGGTGGTTGAGTGGTAAGCACAGCGGCCTTACAAGCAGTTGTTCTGGGTTTGCGGGATCGCTTCCCAGCTGATGCTTTGTCACATGAAAAAAGCTGATCTAATCATATAACAGTTATACTAAAAATAATGTAAGAGAAGAAAATTATCCCTGGAAGAATATTTCAAATAGTTATGTATTAATTCATCCCAAATTATGGCTTTCATGATTTATGTTAATCTGAAATGAAAATTATTGTTATACTGAAAACACGGTGCTGCAAACAGAAAAAAAGTTAAACGGATATAAAATGAAATGAAAAGCATTGTTAAATGGGATTCCTGGAGTTATAAAGAAAAAGAGAGAGAAAAAAGAAAAAAACACAAACGAATGAAAGTAACCATTCAAAAAGCTAAAAAAACTTAAAAGCCATGAGTCTAACTCAACTACAACCTACAACATTTATAAGATCAAAGAGACAACTAGGGAACTATAAATGAATTTTAAAAAATCCATAATAAAATAAGATATTGCAGTGTACACTATTTTTATATTTATAAATGTTATTTTATAAAAGCATGAATAATAGACAATACTGAATACTTTTTTTAGAAATTTTGTTTAAAACCTTTTTTTGATTGCTTAAAATAGTATAGGTATATATTTTTCAAAAGAAAAGGGGGGTGGGATTCAAGATAAAGTAAGTTAAAGTTAATGTTTTTGTCTTTATAGTAAAATACTTTTTATAGAGTTTGAGTATTCTAAGATAACACATTTAGATTGAATATTAATTAAAAAGTATCAGAATAAAATATGTGTTGTATAAAATTATATATATATATATATATATATATATATATATATATATATATATATATATATATATATATATATATATATATATATATATATATTATTAGTGAAGCAGTCAATGTCTGCTTCATCAACTACACTAACCTCCTGCGAGGTCTGCAATTTAGACCTCACGATTAATATATGCTATTCAACCACACACTCTATGCCTAATGATTAGAGATTAGTAAAAAAAAAAATATTTAGTAAAATGAAACAGTAGTTTGCGTGAAGCATATATATATATATATATATATATATATATATATGAATGAAGCAATAATTTTATTAATATTTATTGCTGAAAAATACATTTTCATTATATAATTGTAAATTTTTTTATATTTATATATGTGTATTTATTTAAAGCGTTGGAATGTAAAAACAAGGTAAAATGGGGAAGGCTCAAAATACTGAAATTATCTTTATCTCTTGTCAGATCATTGTCTATAATTAAAATTTATAAATCTTAATTAAAATCGAAAGCAATTCTTTTGTCAGTTGTTTTCAAATCTTTCAAAACAGCTAAAATGGTATTTCAAGCCTTATCTGTTAAAAATATTTTGCTAATTAAATGTTGTTTTTAAAGGGATTACAGAGATAGGGTTGGTATATGAAATTGCATTCTTGGTGGGATTAAAAGATTTACCAAAGGGCCCATGGAAGAAAAGAAGTCAGTTTTTAGTTGAGTTCAGAGGAGTTTTTAGTCAGTTGAGTTTAGTTACTTTTAAGAAGTCAACTCAAGTTCTGTGTGATGAAGCATGAGTAGAGGAATCTTTTCACCTTTCTCTTCTTCTCTTGGAGAACTGTTTTCCTGCCTGCTGCATGTTCCATCTGACCAGCTGCCCAAGATGACCATCACTGTTCCAACTGTTGACCGCCTATTTTGCATCTACTCACTATGCTGCAATCCTTAGGTAACCTTATCTGATGTAGAGCTGCCTTCATAAGTAACTACTTGTGTAATATGTAGTTAAATCTTTGTAGTTTAATTTATATATTAATTTATAAGCTTCTGCTAATTTTGCTTTCAAACTCTCTCTCTGTAATTCCTTATTAGTATTATGTACTTTAACTTACCTTTCATGCTTAATTAATTTCTATATATAACTGTGTGTGGCTCCATTAAGATTTTATGTATTTTGTTTAATGTATAGATATAATTTATTTTCTTTAATATGCCAAAAATCGCCAAATTCGCAAGTCTGAAAAAGGGAAAAATAATTGTTTAATTTGGAGAAAGGCTGGGCTTCACTTAAAACCTATCAATAAAATTTTGATTATATTAAAGAGAAATTGCTCATGAGTTTGGTTTCATTTTAGATTCATTATTCTTAAAGTCAATTAAAAACTTTTACTATGGATGAATTCTGCTAAATGTACTGCTTTGATTTTGTCTTTAAAATTTCATTTTAAAAAGATCGTGAACCTTGATTAATATAATTAGTCCTTTCTTTCCCGCTGTTGTCTAAAAGGGCTAGTCCGTAATACGTATATGGGAATCAAATTTAAATATAAAATTTTATCAGTTTAATGCTATAGAAAAGAGTTATTATTTTATTACACTTTGTTAAATGACTCAGGATTGAAAACAGGTTATTGCGCAAGAGGTTAGACCATTTCCAAACTTTAAATAATATTATAAAATTATATAAATGTTGCTGGTGTACCTTTTCCTTTATTCTGATATTTTATCTTTTCCATTTATTGATTGTTTTGTCATTGGGTACATTGGAAGCCTGAAGCTCCCATCTTACTTTGCAAAATCATTCGTAATCAGGGACACTACTACCTGTAAAATGTGAGGTTTTTGAGGTTATGTGCCATGGATGACAGTACATCCAGATCTGGGCTTTCAAACCCAGCCTCACCTTCGATATCGCTCCACCAGAATGTGCAGACATATCAAATCTAAGTTCATCTCAAATATTCTTTTAAAAATGATAGGATATCCAAAACTGCCATGAAGGCCAGATATCTTTATTGTATACTAATACCATTACTCTGCTCCTTAATTTGATCACCGTCTGCCTAACCTTAATAAGTCACAATGATGTGTTAAAGATGATGATTCATTTTGTAAAATACATTCAGTATGTTGATTTTAAAAACAGCTTTCTTTTAAAAACCATCATTGATTTCCATAGACAAAAATCTAATTTGTATTATTGATTGTATAATTTATTCTCGTAGATGTAGCACATTGTTTGTTTCTTGTATACTTATTCTAAAGATGCTATGTCCAAGTAATGCCTATCAGACATATATAATGATTTTAACATTGTAAATAAATGATTGAGGCCGTATATTTATATTTATTTGTCAAAATGATTAATGCTAAATTATCATGTATTTTTCTGTAATCCGAATCTGTTCTGATCTTGTAGATTGTTTTGTACATCCACAGCATTTTATTTGTAAAAATTTATTACATAGGCGTATTAACTCCGCACAAGTTACAACACATTCTATAAAATTATATTTGTGAAATAATTAATAAAGAGGATTTTATAAAAACAAATCTCAAGTTTGTAAATGTATAATGTCACCCCAAGAATGAAACCATATTTGTAATATATATATATATGTGTGTGTGTGTGCGTGTGTGTTTGTTTAATATTTTATTATATATATATATATATATATATTTCATGTAAATCCTGGTTTGTTGTTTTTGAATTATTATTTTTTAGTTAATATTTAGAACTATTTTCTTTAGCTAATATCTTAGCATTAATAAATAACTATCATAAATGTTACTCCTGGGCTACTCCGATCTCATTCATCATCATCAGTCTGATCTTATGCTCTACCGCTTTGCTTCTGGGCCCAGAATTAAAATAATTTTACTGTATCATCAGGATTGTTGTTCATTGGGTCAGAGATTCGAAGAATAGACAAATAGGTTAAAATTCAGGATTGCTCCAGACCTGTGTATCTTGAGCATGGTTGGTTTTGAGGTACTTTTGCTTAGGATTTGAATCTTGTTAAGTGAGCATACTATTTTGACTGGTACAATATATATATATGAAAGAAAATTACTGTTAATACTAACTGATATATATATATATATATATATATATATATATATATATATATATATATATATATATATATATATATACAGTATGTGTTATAAGGGACCAATATGTACTAACTTTGCATCTGCAAAATTATCAATTCCATTTTTTTTTTATCAGTTGAGTATTTAAATAAATAAATTATTTATTTATAAAATATTTCTTTAATATGATAACTATATTTTATTGCAATGAAAAAATATTGTATGATGAGTATATGTGTATATTTTCTTTTGATTATTATTTTTTTAAGTCTTATGAGATAAAAGATAGTTAAAACATAATAATATGTACATATATATATTTTATGAATATTCATGTTTCTTTTTAGGATTATTTACATGACATTAGGGTCATATAAATCACTTTTAATGTCCACTGACATTATGTTGACTACTTATTTATTCATGCAATAGATTCAATGTGTCAACAGACCCATAGTATTGATGATGATCAGTATTGATATAATGGTCCCTTCATTTTTGACACGTTTATTATTATAGTTGTTATAACATTTAATTATGTGTAATTAGATACAATAATGATGACGGTCTTTTTTAATTTTATGTCCTAAATTTTATTGTCATTGAATAAAAGACATTTAATGTTAGATTTCATATTATGTCACTTTTAATAGTTATGAAATGAGTGTAGACTCTTAATGATAATGCTAAGAATGTCATACATTATTACCTATTACTTATAATTATTTACAATGATTTAAGATGCTTATATTTACTTCATAGTACATTCTCATTCAATAGTAATGCATTTGATTTCTGATTTGAATCATTTTCATTATCTATACCAATGGACATAATAATACAGCTATGGACTTGGCCACGATTAATTGTTAGTAATCAGTAACTACGAAAAATGATATCATTAGAACACAAATATAACTTTACAACTGAGAAACAATTATATAAAATTAAAAGAAGAAAAATAAGTTATTTTGAAATAAGCGACAAGAGAATATATGGTGATTGGATTATTCTGTGGTAGGCATTTATTGATAGGTAATTCATTTAAATTATATAAGCGTAATGTTGATGAACATGTAAAAACTGTTCCTATATAAAGTAGAACAGAAGAAAAGGTTTTAGGCCTTGGACTATATTTAGTAACACTATTATTACTGGTGGCGAATGGAGGACCTTATCATCAAAATTTTAACACAGTGTTATAATGCAACTTTATGGAGTGGTTATACATCAGGTAGTATGTTAATCCACTATCAATTATTTATATTTACTCACATTTAAGTCTCAAAATGGAGCAAGCATAGCTTTCAAATTATTGTACTTTCCACTGTCAAAGAGTCAAAGCGATGAAGAATTTATTTTCAAAAATCACAATGTTTATATATTTATAAGAATCAGCCTCTAAGAATTATAAATCCTTAACAGAAAGGTTTCACATATTAAATTTTTATTAGTATTTTGTATTGAGCTTTTAAATATTTCCCAGTGTTTAAATTGAGATACATCTCCTGGTTTCTTTGATATGAAATATTAATCTATCTCATGATTACAGAAAATCATTCTTATTAATTTATGAACATCAGTTGAAATTGTGGAAGAAGAATTAAATACAGAATTAATATATAAATTTTATTTTAAATATGTATATAAATTTATAAAAAAAAAAGCAAAAAAGGAAGTTGATCAGCCATAAACAAACAGAATAAAAATGGGAACATCAGACTAAACAGGTGAAGATAGAAGTTGATGCAGTCATGTTCAAAGAAAGGCAGATCAAAGATAATTGGTGATATTGAGGCATTACCACCCCTTTCATAAAACATTCTTATTTTATGAAATACTATTTTAAATGTTTGGATTTTTATAATGTTCAAAAGTAATTAAATATAAGCTTATGTTGACAAGAACAAAATAAAAAAAGGATGAATAATGTGATCAAAAAGATTAACATTCAATGGTAAAGGAAATTAATGAGATGACCATGTTAGATCAGATGCAGTCAATGCAGCTGAGGAAAAAGAAAAAAACAATGAATAAAAGGGAAAAGACAATCAAATGAAAGAAAAGGAAAATAGAATGTTTCTAAGAAAAATATATGGAGAAAAACAATCATCAAAAAGTAAGAAATAATATTAAGGAAAAGTGAAGACAAACAAAAGAGTTCAAAAGATATTTAAATAACATTAATTAAAATGGAAGCAATCAGCAAAAAGACAATTTTGCTAAGGAAAATAGAAGACAGCATTCAACAAAAGTACAAACAAGCACAAAAAAGATCAGAAGAAATTCTACTATAAAAAGAAGAATATGTATGTTATTAAAGAAGGAGTCCAAGAACATGATTTGTATCATGTAGAGGTTAATCAATGCCTTGAAATATATCTTCTACAAAGGGATACATGTTAAATGCATATGAAATACTTTGCCAATTTAGAACATTATTTTACAACAAATTCAATGGAGGAAGATCACTACATGGTATTGACTTACACTCATCTTCAGATGTCAGCAACTTATGGAAATTATTGTCATATTCCAGAATATTTTCAAGGATATAAAGTGTGGTGTTACTTCCACACTGAAAGAAAATGCATCAGAATGGTAACAGCACCAATTATCACAAGAGAAATAAAGGGTATTTACAGGAGATACCTATATCAAGGGTCTTGGTTGAAAGCCTTGGCAACATGAACTTTATCAGATCATCAATGATTTGAATTATTAGCTGTAACTTTTCATAGATAGTAGACAAAATGTTTGTGTATGCATACAGAATAACACATTTAAATACAAGTAAATTGACTACAAATGAACTTAATGTAATTAGAAGACATTTAAACTAAGATGAGCTCCCTATAGCTATCCTCTTCATCTTATACAATTGATACTCATGAGCACATACATGTAAAAAATGAATGATCTCTAATATATGTATTTTGTGCTGAATAAACATTCAACAGTTGGTGCAGTTAGCTTATATTAAAATAGAAAATCTTCAAACTTTAATGGACAGGTTTCAATCCTCTCCATTCTCCAACTCTTCAGTCATCTTCACTACAGAAATATTCATTATTAGATAGTCACAAATCTATTGGATGATAAATAAAAACTATTAATATACTTTCATTAAGTACTTTATGTCAATATAATGACACTTATGACACTTATCAATTTAGTTGTAATAAATTACTATCTATATATTTACTGAACAATGATAAAGATCTATGTAAGAGATTGTAATCTGGGCCAACTGATAGGTGCTATTTCAGCATGAAATGTGCACTTTGGAGATGATGAATCTTTTTTATATGACTTTGGTCATATGTTTATTATTACATCCCTTCACAAGATATTAAAAGTGGCTAAAAACTAGTCCCTACATTAAGTGAGAGTGGTATAGTGAATATTACACTACAGAAATATTATTATTGAATAATATCTAACCTATTGAATGATTAATCAATATTATTAATAGTATGCTAAGTTTTTTATAAAAGTAGAAAGATAACATCTAATATTAACAATAACTTTATGTTTGCTTTTATGAGATTTTTAAATATAGTAACTATATATTTAACCCTCTCAGTTATATATATGTTTTAAACCATTATTTTTATAAGATTATAAAAGTTTTTTTTTTTCATTTGTACTACTGTAATAAAAATATTGTTATGTTTTTCAATAGTATGGATTAAAGTAATTTAGTTATCCCAATTAGTTAGCAGGTATATAAAATGTTATCTTAGGTTGTTTAATATCTACATGAAAAAATATAATTAATAATCAAACTAAAGAAGAGATCTAGAGCTTAATAAGTTTTAAATATATGTAATAGATAAATACATTATATGCTGTCAGAAATAATTAGATAACTTTGTTAGCATTTTAGTTAAATAATTTTAAAAATATTAGTTATAATTTTTTTAATTTCAATTCATATGAAAGTATTTCAAATTGTAATTTAAAAATAGTAAGTATAATTAACAGAGATTAGTGCTAATTTTTAATTGGTTTTAAATGTCTGTCAATAACTAATTTATTTTCATTAAAATGGTGATATTAATAGGTATGTGTATGAAAGTGTTAGAGCATGCATATGAAAGATTGAAAATTCAAAAATGTATTAAAATAAATATATTTTTAAAATTTGGGACATTCAGTATAATGTTAAATGGGGTTTAATTAAAATAAAGTAAAAAGAAAGTTAAATAAATTGAAAATGAAATCTTTAATAAAAAGAATGTTTAATTGAAAAAATTATTTAATATTTTTATTAAATAATTGATTTGATGATATTATAGAGTTAATAAAAATTAATTACCAACGTCATTTATTGTCTAGAAAACATATAACTAATTGTCTGGATTCAAAGGGCAAGGTCAAAATCAGATCAGTTAGAAGTCAGCAATTATTAATATAAATATTATGATACAGACCTGTAAATCATTGGTTTAATAAAAAGACAATGCAGTATTAATTCCCTTGCATGAGTACAGATTAAAGAAAACACACTAGTGTAAAATAGACACACTTACAAATTTAGACTTCTACTTTTTCACAATTAATCTAATTTTCATATCAAATTTTAATAATTTTAGTTTAGAAGTAAACTATTTGGTTTTGACTATTTATTTTAAGTCAATGTTAATGTTTTATTGTTTATCATCTTCAATAAGAATAAAGAACTAGTAAGTTATCCATGCAGTGTTTTGCTTAAAAGCATGAATTCAACTGAATTATTAAACAGTAATTTTAAAAGATACTAAAGAAAATTCTAATATTTTTTCTAAAAAAATCAAAGAAAAAGTCACATTAGGAAAAGTATATTGTTTTAGTGTTATATAACATTGGTATATATTCTTAAGTTTGCAGTAAGACTATCTGTGGAATGTTTTGACTAACTCTTAATTAGTGGTTAATACTAATTATTTGCTAATAAAATAATCAATCTACTTATATCAAACTCATATGTAAAATGATTTTAAAGTTTTGATAATTATTTAAATTATACAAAATTATCTTAAAAACAATTATATGAAAACTAAACTTCTAATTATAGTGATGGAAGATTATGTCCAGTTAGTTTCACATTAAAACAAATAGTATAGCTATTCAGATCAAATTTTTTTATTTATCTATATACCATAATTTAATAGAAGTACTTTCAACTATCTATGTCTTTAAAAAGAGCAAAACTCTCTATACACTATTGACACCTGTGCTAAACAGAGTAATCAATGGATGCCAGAAGGCTTGTGCATAAAATCCCTATCTAATGCCTACTCATCCAATATCCCCAGACTAGTTTCTGGCTTGTGGCCTTTGTCAGTGAGGAGCTTTGGATCTGAGAGCACTGCATCTAGATCTTAGGATCTAATGAAACCCTCTAGCAACCACCTTTTATCTCTACTTAACTACAAAACTATGAGAATGAAATTGAAAACACAAAAAATATTTTCAATCTAAGCTCAATAGCTTATATAGTCATATGGATCTAAACTCAGTTCAGCACCCATATATTTTGGTATCTTTGGCTCTTTTACAACCATAGCCACCACTATCCTATTAGGCAGGATTGGTGTTAAACCATTAAGCATCACATGATCACATTTCCTATACTAGCACATTAATTGTTGATAAACAATTTCATTCTCATAGTTTTGTAGTTAAGTAGAGATAAAAGGTGGTTGCTAGAGGGTTGCATTAGATTCTATGATCTAGATGCAGTGCTCTCAGATCTAAAGCTCCTCACTGGTGAAGGCCAGAAGCCAGAAACTAATCTGGGGATATTAGATGAGTAGGCATTAGATAGGGATTTTATGCACAAGCCTTCTGGCATCCATTGATTACTCTGTTTAGCACAGGTGGCAATACTGTATGGAGAGTTTTGCTCTGTTTATCAACAATTAATGTGCTAGTATAGGAAATGTGATCATGTGATATCTATGTAGTTATTATCAATTAGATTCAAATTGTATTACAAAAAATCATTACAAATGTAAACAAAAAGAATTACATCATACACCAATATTCTTACAATTCATTAATTTTTATATTGACAGCCTGTCTATTTATCAAATGTTGCTTTTTATTTTTTATTAACATAGCTTCTTTAATTTTATGTTTATTATATATTAGAATTATTATAACCATATCTCCTAGATATTAAATTATGATTATTATTAATTATTATATTATAAATATATTTGCATAAACACATTCCAAAGTTGGAACTAGTAAGATATGCAGTAGATTTTATTATTACAAAGTTTTTCTGAATAAGTATTTAAAATTAAAAATAATTCTACCCAAAGGCATAACAGCATTTCATATATTTATGCAAAGTATTTTATGAATGAAAGTGATATAAATATAATTGTGTGCATGAGAGTTTTAAATTATTTATGCATAATGTGCTGTCACAATTATGCCATAATAGATTTGTCAGTATACATATAATCTTAAACTGAGTAAATAAATTATGTGCCTTTTGTGCATGTGAGGCAAAATTTATTCTTATGTTTATTATTATTAACTCCATGCCTTTTATTATTGGTAATAGTATTTTTATTATTAGTGGTATCTTTGAGGCAATTTTAGTGGATATTATATTACTTTTATGCATATTTATTCACAACATGAAACAGTGTATATCTCATTCAAGTATTAACTATACCTGCACATATCACCTGATTTTTTATTGTATTTTTTCTAGTTTATATTTACTTTGGCCATGATGCTTATAACTTCAATATTACAGTATATTTTGGTGTATATCCACATGCATGTTCAGCTTTATCATTTATTATTAGCTCTGTTATATATTTTTCATCTTCAAGTAAATTATCAATGCAAGCATCATTATTTTCTTGCCCCATCATAGGTATTTTTAATATTATATTTTTATATTGCATAATATTTGTTGTGATTGTTTAATTATTTATTAAGTGACTCCAGACTGATATTTTATTATTAATTTTTGATTAAATAAAGTGTATAACATCTCCTAGTAGCCTGGACAAAGGTAAAGAGGTATATTGTTTTACATTATGGGTATTGGGTTTGGAAATAAAAATTACATTTGGTGAATAAGAAAATTATATGATAGTAAATATAGCTTAGATGATAATATTGTGGAAATGTTTTTAAGAAAGGTGCACTAATGTATTAGTTAATACGATCTATAAATTATAAATAGTAAATTAAAAGAAAGAATAATAATTATTGTAAGTAATTTTTTTTATTATATAGATTATTATATGATATAAATGAATATTTTATTATTACTTAAATAAATTATTGTCTCATTACCATTATAATGTCATTGCATAAGCAAATCAATTTTATCAGAAAATATTTTTAAACATATTTGCATTAATAATTATTTTAAGAGTGCATTTCAATGGTTAAATAGTATTTATACATTTATTTTGTATAATAATTATTTACTTATTTTACCTAAATTCTAAGAAGATAAATGTTATATTATTTACTTCATTTAAAATGCACTTGTGTAGTTGGCAGCATAAAAGTTGTCATTACTGCCTTCTACATTGTTTTGATAATGTTTATTCAAAATTACATCAGAAAATATAAGATTTATGTGTTTTATGATCAGCTGAAATCAAATAATTATATTTTAATAATTGTTAAGTATTTAAAAAAGTATTCAAGTTATCAATTATATATTATCTAAGTGTTTGTGTATTTTGATATTACATAATTTTATTTCAACTTTT
Organism: Epiperipatus broadwayi; assembly: GCA_028023455.1. NCBI lineage: Eukaryota > Metazoa > Onychophora > Udeonychophora > Euonychophora > Peripatidae > Epiperipatus > Epiperipatus broadwayi. The sequence continues at coordinate 4,598,756 of JAQFVV010000084.1, read as the reverse complement.
ATAATATACTGAGCTGTTAAAATAAATTAGAAAGAAATGTTAAATGTTCCATGTCTAGATTAAATAATTATCATCATATTTTTTCTTAAGAAGTTAAAGTATTACCATTAACATTTTATTCCAAGTGCATTCTATTCTAATTTTAAACTCCGAAATCAAGATATATTAAACATGTAAAAGAACTCAAATTTGAGATTAAGATAATTTAAAAAATAAGATGTGGTATTTTAATATTGCAAAAGGACTTATATTTAAGATAAGATGTTTAAGATTTAAAGATTATATATTTGAGATCAAGATATCATAAGAAATAAGATAAAATGTTTTGAATTGTAAAAAATAATCTTGTATTTTAATAATCATATACATCCATGGTATTGTCTACAAGAAGACACATACTACTGTATGGAGACTTTTGCCTTTGTTAAGAAACATACTCTGGGGTTTGATTTTTTAAAAATTCATTTCATATTATGTATGTGTGTGTAATCTGATGAACCAATTTGATGGCCTTGATTGTAAGATTTCTTCTGTGTTCCCGCCCCATTTAGTCAGTTTCTCCACTTGCAATATATATATAACAAAGTTTATTTTTAAAATTTTTAGACTATTTTAAATTTTAAAACATATATTTTTAACGAAGTTTTTCAAAAATATAAAGATTTGATTAGTAATAAGTTTTTTTTAGCATCAAAAATACAATTGAAAAATAAAAAATATAACAAACAATGAATGACATACACAATTGAACAATTAAGATGATAAGAGTTTGAAAAGTTTTTTTTTCCTTTCAAAATGTATTATATATTATGGAAACAAATGAAAAATAATAAAAAAATGGATAAATCATTTATTTTTGTATATTATGTGACTTTTTTATATAAACAATACTTCACAATTTTATAAAATGTTACAAAAGGTATCAGATGATTGCTAAAGAAAAAAAATAGAATGAAAATATAAGCGAAAAAGTATAGTAATTGTCAATAGCTTTTTAAAAAATGAAAATATGATTTACAGGTAATACATTTTAAAAATATAACATTTATAAATGTATCATTTATATTACTAATGTAAAAGAAAACACCTGATGAAATTAATTATAGAATTAACGTAAGACAAAGTTATTTTGGCAAAAGTAACTTAAAGTTAAAAAAAAAAAAAATGTATATATTTTACAGACACACACACACACACACACACACATATATATATATATATATATACAAAACAATACAAAAATTAATACAGTAAAAAATATTTTAAAAACAAATATATATCATAATTTAATAGAAGTACTTTTTACTATCTATGTAGTTGTTGTCAACTAGATTCAAATTGTATTACAAAAAAAACGTTACAATTGTATATGAAAAAAATTACTTCATATATCAATTTTCCCACAATTCTTTAATTTTTATATTAGCAGCCTGTCTATTGATCAAATATTCCTTTCCATTTTTTATAAACATAGCTTCTTTAATTTTACATTTATTATTACTTCTTTCAATGCACAAAATCTTAACTTTATAAAAATGAAAATCAAAACCATAATTACATGTTACATTAAGATCAAAAATACTGAAGGTGATATGTCATCATTTCTAACATTCTCTTGTCTTGATTTTTGTACTTGTTTATATAACAACCAATGCTCCTTTGATCTTTTCTCCAATGTACACTGAGATTCACCTATATATACCTTTCCACAAACACACAGCCATTTATATATTACACAACTTTGATTTAAAATACTACATCTATTTTTTTAATTATTTATCAATCTATTTAAATTAGGAGTAGTATAAAATGTGACTCTACATATATTTTTGTTTATCTGTTTTATAAATTTCACTTGTTCATTACAAATAAATGGTATTGATATCCAAGTATATTTCATTTTATCAATACCTATAGCACTTAAAATATTACCATTATTATTAAACTTAGTAACAATATTATAAATTAATTTATGATTATATCAAATATTTAATAAATCCATAGTAAATACATTTATGTTACTTATTTTATCGAAATTATATTTACATAACTTATTATTCGTAAATAAAAATGATTTTAAACCAGATAATGTATGTACTAATTTATAGGTATTAGATAATGTATGTACTATTGGCACATTTGAATACCAAGAAATATATCCTCTTTTTTCAATATCTTTTATTACCATACAATGATGTAATTTATTTTTATTATGCCACCACTCTTTAGCATATGCATAAAGATGGTTTCAGGTAAATGCTAACTTTTTCTGCTCATTTAATCTAAATACAGAAAACAGTTCTTCCAACATATATAAGTACACTAAGGGTTCTTCCTGCTTTCCCCATTGAATGCCTTAATCTTGATTAAATTTGTGGTCATTGACCCTCCTACTTTACACTCCTCTCTATTTTTATTGTCAGACCTATCTACTGGTTTCTCAACTGCAAAAGTCTAACTACCATAGGCATTTTTTTCTGACTGTCTATATTCTGTTCTATATTTAAATTCATTTGCACTCATGATAACATTGTTTTGCTTGGATTAGATTTGGCTGATCTTGCAACCCTACATTAAAATGTTCTTTTAATTCCCCTATCTTCTGGTACAAATCATCCATTTTGTAGGTCATGTATTCAATGACATAAGCTTTTTGGTTTTCCTTGACCTTCTCCAACATGACACATAATTCATGTTGATCCATTTTGGGTTTCTTTTCTAAAAGATTCAATTTGTTCCTTTGTACCATTTTCTTTCTAAGGCTATCCACCTGTCTCCCTAATTATTTTGTAAGACTTAGATCAATTTGCTCACATTCATAAGCCATGGGTACTAAATTTGTTCTTAATATTGAGGATTTGATCTACACAGCTCAAGGTAGCTTCCTTATATGAATCTAATTTGGCTACCACCTCCTCTAATCTTATATTAATTTCTGCAGAAGTTATTTCAGCATTTCTTTCGATTCATTCTGATAAGGATTGGGAGACCAACCCATAGACCTCATTTTTATAGATCTTTTTTCCCCTTATTTTCTTCAATAGATTGCTCCACTTAATACTTTAATGCCTAAAATCCTTAACCAACTTACAGTTTTACAACTTTCATAGATCTACACACTCTTTCTTTTCTATCCTCTAATGATGTAAACCCAGTCTTGCATGCTATATTCTATTTTCCCATCTTATTTTACAACACCATGATTATTTGTCTGTTGTCTTCATCAGATTTATCTATCTTCTCTTATAAACATTTATTATCTTCTCTCAGATTCTCTATACTTTTTTCAACAAATTGACATATCTTTAGTTTTAGACTTTCCATACTTCTGTTATTATCTTCTCCAGATTTAACTATCTTTTATTCTAAACTTTCCATACATCTTTCTACAGACTTATCTATCTTTTGTTTTAAACATTGGAACATACATAACATCATTATTTCCATCTGTGAATGTGCTTTCTTTTTATCTGAGTCTGGCAAACTTCTTGCAATTTAGCTACTGTTTCCCTCCTTGAGACTGCATTATTGCCACTAACTTTAGAGGCATTCTTCTTCCTCTTTTACCCTTGGTACCTAAATAAAATCTCCCCATCTTCTTCTTCAACATAAGAATTACTAATTCCATGGATTGCAGCACTTTCTTCATCCATAACATTCTCATGTAGTATCATTCAATTCACTTATTTTCTTAAAATTCAATATATTTCATCTGAGCTCTGAGGCCATTAAGAACCTGCATATCCACTCCCTTTCTGAGACATATCCCTGAATGACTGACTGAGTTGCCTTTCACCTTGATTTCCCATGATTTCCATAAACAAAAAAATTAATATCCATCATTTAACGAATCACTCAATAACAATCTATATAGTACATGCATATCTTTAATAGCCTAAATTATATATTTATCTATTCCCCTAGAGATCTGACAGATGCTGACAGCTAACATAATGATTAACAGTTCACAATCATGATATAAATAATTCAATTACAGCCTTATAAGCACACAATGCATCATGTACACTCACAAGACCATCCCAATTCAATCTCCTTAACCTACCACTACTATTGATAGAATGATGCAAGCTATGTTGCAATATCCTGCATCTTCTCAGTCCTATGGGCTGAAATATATAAAGTAATGCCTTGCTCTTTCTCTTGTAGTCTTACATGGTAAATATCAAAATGATGCCTTGCTTAGACTGAAATAATACATAACAAAACTATGTCTTGCTCTCTCTCTCTCTCTCTCTCTTTCTCTCTTGGAGATTTATAGGCTGATATCATGGCAGGAATACTGTTAACTGCTCCTTGATAAATATTAACAACTTATAATTTGGGTTGGAGTAGTGAATGGGATTAATTAATCATGTGTTGCATGAAAACACAGCATTCTCAAAGCAATAACAAAACTCTCCATTCATCATCAAAAACTGCAATATAGCCAACCAAACTCCAACAATCAAATATCCACTCCAACCTTCATAATCAGACTTTCTATGAAATGAACTCCCCAAATACTCATGAATTTACTATCCCATAATTCACCACTATCATTATGCCTGTCCATATCTCACAGTAAATCATTCATTAATAAGACAAATGTTCCAGAAATGCTATTATTAATTTCAACACTGTCTCATGTTGTGATCTATATATATATTAAAAATTGAAAACTAATCATGTTGTGATCTATATATATATTAAAAATTGAAAAACTAAGCTGTTTTATGGCTATACTCATTTATCAACATCAATGAAGAAATGAAACCACAATAAACAACATCATATACAAGTCTAAAAGAAGAACATATGGCCAAGACAATTCTATGAAAAGACAAAAAAATTATACCTAAAAGAATTTTTTTTTACCACAGATCTCTCATCATTATATAGACAGCTTTTCTCTGATAGATAGAACATCTCAGGGACCTTAGTTGGGTCATCATTTGTAATTAACCAAAATAGTGTTACAAAATGGAACCTGAGGCCATTCTGGCTCCTTCTTCTCTCAGGTATATGGCATATTTTGAGCCCAAGTTGGAGAGTCATTTGTAACTAATAAAAATATGGTTAGTCTGAATAAAATCAGATGGATTGAAAGAAAAATGATGATGAAAAATAAACTATTCATTTCATTATTATATTTATCTAGTTTTATAGGTGTTTACTAACTAGATATGGTCTATCAGGGTGCCATTAGGTGAGATAATCTAGACAAAGTTTTATTCTATACCTACTCATTGTTGTACCAAGTTTGAACTCATTTGGTACCTTATTTATAACCAGATGTAGGATTTTGGATTTTAGAACCATATCACATTTGCACCAACATTAAAAAAACAAAAAAAAACATTCTTATGCTTTAGCTGTGCATATAACCAGATGTAGGATTTTGGATTTTAGAACCATATCACATTTGCACCAACATTAAAAAAACAAAAAAAAAACATTCTTATGCTTTAGCTGTGCATATAAAATTTGTCAGAAAAACTTATTACTTAGTTTTTCAAAATCATAAATGCATTTCAACATTTTCATAAGTCTTGCTAGCTCATATCATATGTTATCAGATTATGGTGGCAATTCCCTCACTTTTGAATGATATTTGATGATCTTGATGGTGGTTATTATCTTATTATGACTCATAAATGATAAACAAATACAGTGAGAATCATTATTGATCTATAGCCAGGAAACATATTTATCTAGATCCTTGATTAAAAATGTGATGATGATGATGCTGATGATGACTATAGTACATCCAGCCACAGCTTTTAGAACTACTACATAGCATAAATTTGGCTTTTAGAAATTCATAATTATTTGCCTAACTTTATTATATTTAACTTGGGACTCATCCACTAATATTCAACAATGATGATGAATGATCATAATTAATAAGGCAAAGAATATTCTTAATAAATATATATGCCTCTTTTAATAAAACAATTTTACATTTATTACAGCTAATAAACTATACATAATATTTAAAGATATATATGAAAATTTATATAAATAATACTGATGAGTTGTCATCTTTCCCCTTCCCTTTAATGACAGTTTCCAATGTTTATATCATAATATAATATTTTGGTTAGTGAATAACTAAACATTTATATACAAAAGAAAAATATTTCATTAATAAATAATCACTCTTAGCACACACCGACTTTTGTAACCTTATAAATTTAAACACAACATATAAAACAAAATAATTAATTAGAAAAAGGTTAGTCAGGTTCTAGAGAAAAAAAGTGTTTATAGAAATAAGCTTTAAATTACCTATCTCCCCCTTTGATTAATTGAGGTCATCAATCCTAATTTTAACAAATTTCTCTTCCCCAATGCTACCTTACTACCACTTCCAACATTCAGGCTCCACAGCTACACATATGAAAGGTATAATTATATTACTGGGTATGTAATTGTTGATTCCCATTATGAATAATGTATTATTCAATAAAAAAACCTTTAAACATATAAATAACACATTTCATAAATTTTAATTAATATACAATAATACACTTCACAAAGTAAAATACATCGATAAGTGGATACATATTACAACTTCAGAATACAAACATCATCAATAAAGCAATCACTATTATTACTAAAAGTTCTTTTCCTTGATTTTGGTTTTAAGGTTCTGACTCAAAAAAAGGTAAAGAATTTGTTAATAAAAGTTTGGTTAATAGTCACTGATATAATCAATATATATATATATATATATATATATAATTAAAATTCATATTACCAGTCCTTTTACTTTCTTGAGGCATGCACTTTCCAAGACTTCAAATTCAACTTGTTGAATGTTTATTAATTTGGCAGAAGCCACAAACACCAATCTGTAACACACATATATTTACCAATTTCAGTGGTTTACTGGAACATACCTATTTTTTTCTTCATTTGGGCTTGCAATTATTTTACTGTGATTATGATGGTAAAATTATTTGCTTCCCTAGGAACCATTTGGCACTGGAATGATTTCTTCATTTTTTTTCAGTGTATTCATTTATATCAGACTACAGATATCTGCTGTTTTTCATATATGTTTAATTTTTGTTGGCACTGGAATGATTTCTTCATTTCTTTTCAGTGTATTCATTTATAACAGACTACAGATATCTGCTGTTTTTCATATATGTTTAATTTTTGTTGGGGTTTAAACTCAGTCAATTGCGTATTTAGACTAGCATGATTTGACACTTTTCAACATTCAACTTATTTTCATTTTAGATTTAAAATACAGGTGAGCAATCAGGTTCTTTTAATTAAAATGCAGGTGAGAAATCAGTTTCTTCTCTTTTTTTTCTCAATCAGTCACAAGGTGTATAATGGTTTTGGCTCAAACTCTTCAGATATACATTGATTAATGGATGGTTGAATCACCACGAACACACACACACACACACACACACACATATATATATATATATATATATATATATATATATATATGCTATAATATATATATATATATATATATATATATATATATATTATAGCAGTCAGAAGGAAAGTGAATGGAAGTCTTACCATATCTTCACTACAAGGGCACCATCTAGGCCAATTGAACCTAGAAAATTTATATAGTAGGCAGATAAGTGCTGTTAAGGTCCCACTTTATTTTATATTTAGACTATTAGCCCAAGTCACTAATTCAGTGGAGATGGAGAGATAATAATATATAACTTGTTTAATTTGTATCTTAAATATAAAAAAGTAAAAGCCACTGCCAGTAATTAACACACAAACAACATTTATTTACACATATATAATCATTTTAAATTTGAGGAAAAACTTTTATTATTTTAGATTTTAATATTCTTTAATTTGAATTATTATTTTAAAATTTTAAATCATCCACACAGATGAATTTTATATTTATTTAAGATTGTCGATTATGAATAAACTACATAGATTTGCATTTGAAAAAAAAATTCTGTCCTTATTTAACCTTAGGCCAAAAGTTCACAGTCAAACCAGTGCCAATCCATCTGATACAATGATGTATTCAATGTATCATTTAAATATGACAGCACAAAAGATACTGTACTGTCATGAATGTACATCTGAATGGCATGGTTAGAGAAGACAATTTTAAAAAACTCCATAGGAAAGGACTGCATCTTTCATCTTACTATCATATTACATAGGCAAACAGGGGGTATGTGGCATATACAGTGATTGTGCACATAGTGAATCTCATACTACATCTACTACTTACACCAATATATACAATCCATTGACCTAATTTAATTACGAAACAAATAACGTAAGATAACCCTTTTCTAATTAATTAATATAATTTTACAAATCTATATAGCCATTCATGCCCAACTTAAGTTTAACATTTATATAATTTTGCACAGATGAATTTTATAAAAGTTTGTTTTTTTAATGTTGAGTATAGATCGACTACATAGATTACACGTGCAAAAACATTTCAAAATAAGCATAAATGATCAAAATATAAAGTCATTGATGTAATTGCAGAAGAAATTCACAAGAAACCCAATGGCATTCATCATAAGATGCCACATTGACACCAATAACTAAAAAGACATCCGAATAAATACATTTTAGATATTCAACATAAGATATTGTTATTTACTGAATGTCTATATATTTTAATCAAATATGAAAACAAAAACATAATTAAATGTGAATGAATCTATGCAAGCATCTATGCCCAACTTAAATTTAATGCATTTAGTAATTTATACAATATTAATAAAAACAAAAAAAAAATGAAAATGGAAATGATTTTTAGCAAACTTAAATATATAAAATTTAAACATTAAATATCAATTTGAAAATTTGAAAGTTAGATAAGAGTTCATTTTAAAATTTAGGCTCTGAATCTTAAAATCTTGAATAAAAGTTTTTAATTATTTTCAAATTTTGTAGTTTATGGCTTACAGTAGAAGAAATCCTGGTTCCTGCTGCCAATTCCCACAAAGACTTTCATGGAAGACTGGTCTGTTTTTCTGGAGGTGGCTTTAGCTGGTTCAATCCTGGTATTACAGTCATTTCATTTTTAAATAGGTGAGAGAGGGTGACAAGTGCATCTTATCACACTTCTCACAAAATCAAGTTGGAACTCAGGAACTGTTTTAATTTGAATTGTTTTCCTTTTATAATGATCCTCTGGATTCAACGAACAAGACCTAATCCTAGTCTCTTTTTTGGTCCATGCTGAGGCTTGGTGCTTCCATTGGTCAAGCTAATTCTTTTGTTCTCTTATCTATATTGTTCAGCTGACCTTTTTTCTATAAGAGCCCCAAGGGCTAGTTCGCTTTTCAATTAATTTATAAAACAATCATTTCCATTTACAAAAATATTTTATCTTTTTCTTATACTTTTTTCTAAAAAAGTATGTTCAAATATCTTTTTTTTTCTTTTATTTAAAAAGGAAATATTTTTTTTAAGTTTTGCATCATTGCGAATATATATATATATATATAACAACTCTTTAATTTTTTTGAATATATATATATATATATAACAACTCTTTAATTTTTTTAGCTTTTAGTTTTTAATAAATTTATTTCTATTTGCGAACTTAAAGTTTTATTTTAAATTAATGTAATGGCATATTTATATACTATATATATATATATATAGCCTGTCGTTAGGTTTAGAAAACTGGCATATTTATATACTATATATATATATATATAGCCTGTCGTTAGGTTTAGAAAACTTTCCAAAGAAAAAAATATATAAAAATGACAGCAATTCAGTCTGATTTTTTTTCTCACAATTTAGTTTGGCCTTTAAACAATTTTAAAATTTTCCTTTTTTTAACAGACTTATTCCCTTTTTATATACTTTAGTTTATTACAGGACCTCATAGATAGAACTTCTGGTTTTTATTAGTTAAGCCATTTAATTAAAATTGACAATCTGTTTTAATTAACTGCTAGTAAGAAACCCATACTAATATGTTTTTTTGGTAATAGCATTCCCCACTTTTTCTCACATCTAGCCTTATAAAAACTATACTTTTTTTAAATTAGCTCTGACTAAAGAATGTCAACTGGACTGGTCAACTGAAAGTCTAACCTTGTGAGTTTAATTTGCATATAATATAATTCTCTACAATGATATAACTTTTGAAATTACAAAATGACTTTAACAAAATCTTTCTTTTTATGTATGTGTAACTGTAAGTTTATTTAGGTAAAATACAAGCACATACTCAGATATTCAGACATTCAGGAAAACCTTCCTATCAAAAAGAATCTGAATGATTTTTACAAACGAGAACTTAGTATTCAAAACTAAATTATTAAAACTATTAGCCTTAAATTATTGTTATAGAAAGAATCACAGAATTGATTAAGTATAGATCAATTTTGAAGAAATTTAATAATCAAAATCAGACAATGACTAACTGAAAAGTTTATGTTCACAGACAACTGTTTTTTGTGTTTTAATTCTAACTTTTAAAAATAACTATTAAATAATTCAACATACATACTATTCTTTTGGTTTTTATCAATACAAAACAAAGAGCATATATATTTCCTCTATTCTCTTTATGTCCTAGGCTTTTGAGACTGGATCATGTAGGGTTTGAAATTGGGTGCCCTACAGCTTTTCTTCTTATACAAGAAAATGTGATGTTGACTTTTTTTGTTTTTATTTCATGTACATTATTACAATTTAGACATAGGCTAACTGGAATGGGCAATATATATATATATATATATATATATATATATATATATATATATATATATATATATATATATATATATATATATATATATATATATATATATAAATCAATGTTCTTGTGTATTAATTTAAATAAGATATTCCAAAGTATTTACGTAAAATATATATGTATATATGCAGAAAAAAAATTAAAAATATTGAAAAAAGGTTTGAAAATACCATGATTTTTTTTAGTTATCTTACATTAGTTTTTGCACAAAAATATATAAAATTCTCTGAAATGTATTGTGCTGTCAAGTTTAACATTGATATTGCAAATGTTTATATATATATATATATATATATATATATATATAAACATTTGCATATATATATATATATATATATATATTCCGATATAATAAGGTAAATTGCAACATTCCAAATTAATATAAATAAAATTCAATATAATGTTCAGTGCTGAAATGTAAAATAATGCAATGAATTTTATGCTAATAATCAAGTTTAACACTATTTATATCCTCAAATGAAAATAATAAAATTAGAAATAAAATTTAGTGTATATATATTCTACAAAAGTGTGTGTCCCTTATCACTTTAAAATGATGAAATCAAAAACCCATAAAATGTTCCAAAAGTGATATATTTGTTGGCAGTGCTATGCAGAACATATCATTATTACGATCTATTAATATTGCATTAAAAGTTCTCGCATAAAATATATTGCTATTTTCAATCTTGAACATTTGACTTCCTGATTTAAAAATGTCAAAAAGTTATCGTAATAGTTATAGTTAATAATAAAAAAGAAATGTGAGTTTTAATAATAACATATATTTAAAATTGATTATATAATAATGTAGTGGAATAATTGTATCATCTAGTGTACTTGATAAGTGTTTTTAGTAAATTTATAATTTTTATTGATCTTCCAAATGCATTCAGTTATTCCTAATAATATAATGGCCACATGAAGTCAATCCAATGCTCAACAGATTCATGGATACTATATTTAAATTGTGTCTTTTATTGAAAATATTCTGTTAAGAGCAATAATAAATATAATTATTTTTGTATTTTTTTTATTTTTTTGTGATCAAGGCTGTGGATTATCATGCTATGTTAACTTACAGGATTAGGTGTCATTGTTATGTAATCAGATTTATTAATATTATTTAATATTCTCTATATTAATATTGTATTTTTTTTTTTATTTATTTTTTTTTTATTTTTTAAAATAAAAAAAAAAAAAAAAAAAAAAAAAAAAAAGAAAAATAATGATGATTATTTTTTAGAGATCTCAAAAAAAAAAACAAAAAAATTAAAAAAAGAAAAAACAAAAAAAAAAAAAAAAAAAAAAAGATAAGGATTTTCATTAAAATTTCAATTAAATTATAATTAAATTATTATTATAAAATAAAATATAATTAAATAAAAGAAAAGAAAAAAAAAAAAAAATAATATTAGAAAAATATTAAATATATATTTAAAAAATATATAGATGAAGTAAAAATAATGTAAATTTTTTTAAAAAATATAGAATATTATTTTCTTTTTTTGTATAAAATATTTTTTTTTTGGAAAAAAATAAAATTAATAAAAAAAAAAAAAAATTTTTTTTATAAAAAAATATCTTTTTCTTTTTAAAAAAAAAAAAAATTTATTTTTTTTAAAAAAAAATTATAAATGTGATTAATAATATATAAGGATAAGTTTGTTTTAAAAGAAATTTTTTTTTTTTTTTGAGATTTTAATAAATAAAAAGAGTTGTTTTTTTTTAAAAACACCAAAAGAAAAAAAGGGGTTTAAGGGTTAATATTGTTGTCTCTTCTCAACTAAATATATGTTATTTGTCATAGAAATATCTATTTTACTTCTTTAGGCATTACTTTGCATTTTTTACTAATTTCTCGATAGATTCACTCACTAACAACATATACGTCCTTCCATATTTACATGGTATTGTATAGGAGCAATTTATACCGTTTTTGATAGTGTAATTGGTTAGAGTTTAATCACAAATTCAATATCCATTAATCTTATATTTATCAGTTACAATTCCATACCAATATTCCTACTGATCAGGTCAGAAACTTTTAAAAAGAAAGAATTAAATGTTATCTTAACTACTAATCTATATAATATTATTAATAGTTGGATGTATTTTAAAAACTATATATATATATATATATATATATATATATATATATATATATATATATATATATATATATATATTTAAAAAATACTGATGGTGATACATCATCATATATAGTTTTTAAATTTTGTAAAAATATATTTCAACAATTAAGCTACTTGATGGAAATAATCCAACATATAATTACAAGTACAATGTCATCATCACAAACTTCTAGGGAAATAATGTTGTTTATGTGTGTGTGCGTATGTATGCATATTTTGTTGAAAAATTTAATTGTGTTATCTGGATACGAGAAGACATTTTGTAGAAAAAATTATTTGTTAGTGTTAGTTTATCAATTTATTATTTTTCTTTTAAAATGATACTATTATGAAAGTTATAGGTGTATATACAGAAATCAATGTAAAATTAAAAATGAAATAAATTGCGAAATAAATGTCCAAAATTAAATAATTATAAATAATGAAATGAGAAGGGACTTGAACTCAGATTTTCAAGCTCTATACAGCTATGCACTCTATCTTACACCAATACACATGACAACATATGTGTGATAAAGATAAATAATCTTCAATATATGTATTTCCTACTGAACCAGCAACTGATGATTTTCGAAATACATATATTGGAGATTATTTATTTTTTTACATGTATGTGGTCATTTGTATTGGTCATATATGAGAAAATATCTAACTTATGAAGCTTGAAAATCTGAGTTTAAGTCTATTCTAATTACATTAAGTGTAGTATAGACAATACCTATATTTGAATATTAAAGAATAAATGACTATTTACATATCATATTGTAAATGAGAATATACAAATTGTGATAGGATGTAGTAATGTTAAACATAAAATGAGGAAATATAATTTAAGAGAGAGATCATGTTCAAAAAGTTTCTTTTCACTAATATTAGAATAAATAATTTTTGAAATTAAATTTATTATTTTTATTTTGTAAAAATTAATGAACTTGTTTATTTCTCAAATGTTCATCAATAATTCAACTACGGAAAGAGACAGAGATAGACCATAATCCATGCAACTTGAGTTGCAGAAACTGGCCCTCCACTAATGCACAATCCATGTAGTTTCCATATAAACGTGTATAAAGGATGTTGCAATTACTAATATTTTAGCCAAATCAATTATTATTATCATTATTATTACATAACTTAATATGAATCATTTTAAGAAATATCATATAATTAATTAATTTCTCTCTAGATGTAATATAATTCAGAATTAAGCTTTTACTGATTTTCAAGACCTAAAAATTATAAGTATATAAATAAATGATTTATTAAATTAAAGTATTTGGTAAGGTCTTATAATTGTAGATTTTATATAAGTAATGTTTTCCGGGGACTGTTACATTTATAAAACTTTATTTGAAGAATTTTATAAATATGTAATTATATTTTACATGCTTCTAATGTCTCTCTTTTTTAAATTACACATTTGTGTTTATTTATTTTTCCTCATATATTTTAATTACTATATATATACACACACGTGAAGGTAATAATTTCTTTTTAAAGAGATGATCAAATGTATTTATCAATATTTTTTTATCTGTCTTGTTATATGCAGTCATAATTTTGAAAACTGTTCCTGATGGATGGATGTAAAGGGATTGGATTAATCTTGTCTGTTTTCTATAAGATTTAGAAACTAATACATGAAAGAGAGTGAGAATTTTACTTTTCATATTGTTTTAATGAATGTATCAAGTATGTATGACTGGTTGTTTTATGTAAATATTAACTTTTTATATACTTAATTTTAACGCAAATAATTATTGCAGATGAATGAATTTTGTACCGATTATTATCTAAAATTAGTATTGTCCTTGAAATATATATATATAATGACTTAATTAAACAAATTTATGAAGAAATAAAGTATATATATATTAAAATATTTGATTAACCATTCATAAATGTATTAAAATTGCATAAATTATTAACTGCATAAAACATTACATATTTAAATATACACAAAATTTAAACCACTTTCTATTCGGAGGCACATGACTAAAAAACCTTCAGAGAAAAAAATATTGACATTAATTAATGAATAAATCCTTACAACACAATGATTTCAATTCTATTTAGGTATGGATGTGTCATTTTTATACACACACACATTTATAAATATATGCATATATTATATTTATCTTAATTTTCGTAGGTAAAAAAATATATACTATACAATAAATGCAATCCTATATTTATATTTATTATAGTGTGTGTGAATATATGTATACACACAGTCAATATATATTTTAATTTTACAATTGTTTTAGAAATAGTTACGTGGATATATATAAAAGAAGTATTACCTTGCCAATGCACGGATAAAAGATGGAACTGATTAAAACTGTAGCGAGCTTTAGTTCCTACGGCACTAGAACAGACTGTGATTAATTTCATTGGTTAAAGAGGCATACGATATTCAGCAATTAGACAAAAAGAAATACGTCTTTACATTTCAAGCAGGATAGATTTCCGACTTCTGGTTGGTTATCTGTCAATCGATGTGATAAAATAAGGAAGGAAATTATAGTGCCAGTTATTTTTCAACAAGCACACATACATATATATATATATAGATCTTTTGTGCATATATGTCTATAAAAATAATTTATACATATATATATTAAAAAAGTCATTTATTTTTATTCGTAATATAAAATTATTGCAAAAATTATCTGAGAGAAAAATACTAATATAACGTTCAAATTTTTAGAATAAAAGATAAACTAGATTGTTTTAAACATGGAAAAATAAAATGAAAACTTGAATAATATAACAAAATATAAAAAAGAAAGCAATAAATGTATTACAATAAAATCAAAAACAAATGAAAAATTTAAAAAAGTACTAATAGCAAAATAATGTAGCAAGATTATAACAGAACGCTGAAGAGAAAAAAAAGAAGTATCCCGAACAAAGTAATTTAAAAAAAAAATTAAATAGACAACTTCAGAAGAACAAAAATTAATAGAAAACAATTAATTGAAAAAAAGCGTTCGTAATATAAAGAAATATATTAGTAAATGAGGATTGATATGTATAAAACTTAATAGATTTTAGGCATTTCAAATTAAATATTTTTAATGCCTAAACCATTTTGATTACTGTATTTTTAATCAATATTTTCCCCTGATTCATAGAGAAAAAAATACTTTAAAATGTAATTCTAAACAATTAACTGCTAAAGACTTTTCGAGCATTCCCTTATAGAGAAACAGTGTTGGAGAAACCTTTATTTATTAGGGGTTTTAAATAGGTGGAGAGTAACTGGGCTTGTTTTTCTCTCTATTTAGAAATATAGAGAAATATATTTTTACCAACTAATTTTGAATAATTCTTTTAATAAGATAGTGGTTGGATACCCCCCCCCAAAAAAAAAAATTCTACATTAGTTAAAATAATTTTAAGTTTACTTGACCGAATTTTAAAAGTCTTAGACATTTCAAGTAGATCTGCTGTATTTTGCAACATTAGATAAGCCTTTTAATCTATCTATCTATCTATCTATCTATCTATCTATCTATCTATCTATCTATCTATCTATCTATCTATCTATCTATCTATCTATCTATCTATCTATCTATCTATCTATCTATCTATCTATCTATCTATCTATCTATCTATCTATTAAAACGAGATGCTATTAAAAAATAATAATAGACAATTGTCAAAGTAAGCATAAAATGTATTGAAGTTTATACACCAATCTATTATTCTTCAAATGACATTTTTTTGCATTTCATCTCAAAAACGATCAACAGATTTTCAACAAGCCTGTTATTATATTGAATAATTCTACTGTGTTATTTCGATTAAATTCTAGCTTTCTTAATAATCTTTTATATATTATATTGTAGCTCTATTTTGCAAAATTTATTAGAATGAATCATTTGGCATAGACATTATAATTTGAATGAAATACAGATATGAGTTAGATAATATGTAAACAAATGTTTGCAAATTTTATTTGCTAACAAATAAAATGTTAAAAAATGATTTGGAGCACAAGCATTTTGACATATAAATATTAAAAGTGATTTTGTACATTATGTTTTTGGTTAACTGATTCCTAAATATACAAATTGGTCAAACCGCATTATATTTTAGTACTTGAATCGTTGTTTTATCTTCCTTTTGCCCCCACACTTATCCACCCAAATGTCCACACACACATAAGTATGCGCTTACACACACTTCTATATATAAACTTTATTAAGTAATTATTCACAATAATATTTTTAATAAATTCATAACTGATTATTAGTCATTTTATTAGGATAGACTTTATTACATTTCTTTTAACCGTAAATATGGGTCTTCAATTTTTTAATGTTACAATATATTTTTATAACTCCATATCGAAACAGAATAATATTTATATTTTAATTGATCTTTTTAAAATAATTTTTCAATATATTATACTCTTATAATTATTACAAGCAACGCAAAATGTTACATTTAAATCATATTGTTGACACTATTGTATAAACTATGCTAGTAGTTTGAAGATATGTTTATAAAACCTATACACTTTTGCAAAGCTAGAAGTACATTATCTAACAATTGTCACATATGTTGTTTTTATTAGTGTATATTGCACCGATCTATTTTATAAATGGTATAATTTTGACAGAGACATACTTATAATAATCCACATTAAGAAATACATTAATTAGATAATAAATTATTTTCATTGTGTTAGAAATTATTATATATTGTTTAATTCTAAATAATGAAATGACACGTAAACTTTACACGCCATGGAATTTATATGCCAAATTAGATCACCCCTAATAAGTAACATAACATAAAATTTACTTTTAATCCTGTACTCATCTTCTAATTTAATAACTAATTAGTCTTTGATGTGTCAGACATGATTGTAAACATGAACTCTATATTACAATGTATATTTTACTTTTTTGCGCAAATAAAGATTATTTTGAAAAAAAAAAAAAATGTATAAAAGTTGCATTATCTGCAATTTTTAGATCATGTTATATGAACAGGATAAAAATATTAGTGTACCTTGCTAAAATTTAAAAATGATTATGATTATTGTGAACAAGTGCTTACTAATGCATTTATAAAATAAACTGGTATAATGTATTTCAGTTAGTGCAAAGCATTGGTAAATAATTTTAAAAAGCTATTTTGGTTTGATGAAACTGATGAGATATCTTTTTGCAACAACATTTATCTTAGAACCTATTAGCATAAATATTCAATTATCTTCTTTGGTAGAGGGAATCCGTAGTAAGACTATTAATTGATGTATAATTAGATATTACTTTATACCGGTGACTTGTTTTTGTATTGCAGTTGTATCAAATGAGCTATAAACTTTAATGATTAGAAGGAATATAGTTTAATATAATTTATAGAGGTAACTAAATTATATATATATATATATATAGAGAGAGAGAGATAGATAGATAGATAGATAGATAGATAGATAGATAGATAGATAGATAGATAGATAGATAGATAGATAGATAGATAGATAGATAGATAGATAGATAGATAGATAGATAGATAGATAGATAGATAGATAGATAGATAGATAGATAGATAGATAGATAGATAGATAGATAGATAGATAGATAGATAGATAGATAGATAGATAGATAGATAGATAGATAGATAGATAGATAGATAGATAGATAGATAGATAGAAAGATAGATAGATTTGATGCTACATTTAATTGGTTGTAAATGATAATTGGCCAAAACACTTCATCGATTTACTTTTATTTTTTAATACTTCACAATTTTCATTCACAAAAAGTAATTACAACACGTATTTTTTCCCGGAAAACCTTTACTTTACCACAACCCCCCCACCCATATATATATATACTGGTCAAATTTATTCATTAAGCGCATAGATCGTATGAAATTAAAACGAGAATGTATATATATATTAAGAGAAAGTAAGAAAGTTAGATAAAATATTTATTGGAGAATGATATATTGGCGTTATAAGAATAAATAAAAATATTAAGCAAAATTAAACCAACAAATAAAAATAAGAACTTTTTTCTTATATATTTTCATTCTTAGCAATATCTATTTCAATTAAAAATTATATTTTTATTAATTTCATGTGTGTCATGCATATGTGTTTATTTTATTTCAATAACAATATATAGTGAAACATATTAATTTAGATAAATATACTTGTTATTTACAATAACAGAAATAAAGTTTAATTTATAAAGAGCATGACAACGATTAAGTGATTTAAACTTTTAAAAAAATCAAATACAGTATTCAGAATTTATGTAAAATTTTGGTTAAAATTTTTAAAAGATATTGAAATAAGTTGCAAAATATTTTGTTTATATTTGTGAAAAAAAAAAAAAGCTTATATAATAAGAGACTTTGATGCAAGGTTTAATATTTTAACTGTTTTGTTTTTTTTTAATTTTTGTCAAACCCTTGTGTTTTTCTTAAATGTTGCATGTTTTAATCAACGGATTTACTCCCATTATATATTACTGTCTGGAAAAATACCGTTAAAAGCAAAAGTTTAAAAAAGAAAAAATAATCTAAAAAATAAAACATAAACCTTGAAAAAAAAGTAAACAAAAACTAAAGTCTTGGTTTCAATCTTCCGACCAAACATATATTTAATAATAAGAATTAAAAGGAAAAAAATACATTCTTCATCAAACTTGTATATTAAAAATATCCTAGGAAGTTTATTTGATACATTATGATGATTGCATTTTAGTAGCAATTATATTTTGGCTTATTTCTATTGTTTAATTTTACGTATTGAATGTCTTTAGAAAAATTCTAGCTTTAATTTATCTTTCCTGTGTACTATTCCTAATAGTTGAATATATTTGGAAAGTTAAAAATAACGTTTGGATTTTACAAAAAAAAAACTTCATTTTTAAATATTAGATGATGAAATAAAAAAAAAGAATAATAATAATAATAATAATAATAATAATAATAATAATAATAATAATAATAATAATAATAATAATAATAATAATAATAATAATAATAATAATAATAATATAACTAACGTCATTACATAAAAACCTATATTGTTAGTAATGATTAAATGCTATGTTAGTTGTCAAGGCATATAGTCTTAAACACTCATTATTTGTAATAACACTTTGGTAATTATTTAAAAAAAAAACAATGAAGAAATAAAAAAAAAAAATTATATTCAAGCAGTCTTAATAAATTTAAGTAGAGGGTTTATATTGCGTTTTTTATTAATATGTATTGATAAATTAGCTTGAGAAAAAAAAAATCTAACCTAGCAAACATCATTTCTTTGTAAAAACCTTGAATGCGTTTAAATTTAAACTTGTTCATCAATAATTACTTATATATATATAATATTTTTTTGAACGAAAACAATTTTATTAAAAAAAATATATTGAAAGCTTATATTCATTATAATGAAGCATGCAAAAAAAAAAAAAAAAAAACTGCTTATAAATTGGCAGCAGCAAGACATATTTTTTTTTTTTTTTACAAGTTCTGTAAAATGGAAGAAAAAGGAATATGCATTACATACAAGAATTATCGACTACAAAATAATTAAATATATAGCATTTATTTAGAATTTATTTTATCCTCTAATTAATTTTAAACTGATACCAAATGCTAGCCTATTTGATACTCCATTTAAACTGTTAAAATTATGGGTAAAAAATTTACCTAGACACAAATTTGAACTGCAAATAATGAGCATAAATAATAAAGATAATGTAACCAGTCCTAAATAAGTACATTATTTTACCATTGTTCCATGTGCACATATTAAAAAAATGCTGTTTGTATTGTAAACACAGTATTATTATGCAGGTTAGTATAAATTTTGTATTGCACTACTTATAAAAATAATTCTTTTTTTTTTGTTTACCGTCTTGAAAATTATTTTAATATTCAATTGTTACTTTATTATTAAATTTCCTAGCAATATATCTATCCAGATCCATAATTTTTAAGATGAATTCAACAATACTAGGTTTGTTTTATAACAATTACTTTTATTTATTTCTTGTCACCCTCAATATCATTTTTTTCATAACAATCAATGTACTTCTGTTTTATATCAAAATCAAAGATATATATATATATATATATATATATATATATATATATATATATATATATATATATATATATATATATATATATATATATATATATATATATATATATATAGTCATAATTCCTGATATGTACAGAATCAGATTTTATATATTTTATTTTGAAAATAATACACAAAGCATAAAGTTTAACTTAACAATGAGTTTATTATTGAGAATATATAATATTAATAGCTTGTTTGGTTTTCAACTAATGGCTTGTTGTTAAAATTTTTATATTAAACTCATTCTTAATTATGCATGCCCAGTCTTCATGGTGTTAAACTATAATGATGCCTTTTTTATAACAGTCCTTTATTGCACTTTCATTTTTTCTTCATTAATTTATACCACAATGTTCTCTTCAGAATATTTTACCACTCACAGACTACTAGTTTAGCACATTACTGCTTGCATTATACTTAGAACTGAAGCGCTCTCTGGGTATGTTTTTAATGTTCAGTTAATATTTTAGATTGTCAGTTTTCAAGATATATTATCTTCATGCAAATTAACAGATACAGGTTATTTTGGTATTTGTATAACATAGCATATTATGCATTTTAATTATTTATATAATGACTTTTACAGCCTTTTAAATTAACTAATTTTACACATACACACATGTAACATTATTTACACAATTTTTTCAATGCACAATGTTTCCCATTTATTCTAAAAACATGGTAGAATTTAATCACAAATATAATCTTGCAGTGAGTGTGCCAGATCTTTTCTAAAATCTAGCCTTTCTTCATTGTGATATACATCTTTTCTCTTTGATGGATAGTTAATGTTTCCTGTAAATTTTGATTGGAAATTTTTTTATCTACATTTTTATCAGAAATAGTGAACACATCAAGTTTAATATTTTCACTATTTCTTGGAAAATCTTTTATTCAAGTTATAACTTAATTTTTAATCTTATTCATTATATCTGTGGCT
Source organism: Epiperipatus broadwayi (assembly GCA_028023455.1). Lineage (NCBI taxonomy): Eukaryota > Metazoa > Onychophora > Udeonychophora > Euonychophora > Peripatidae > Epiperipatus > Epiperipatus broadwayi. The sequence continues at coordinate 4,576,791 of JAQFVV010000084.1, read as the reverse complement.
CAATACACTGTTTTTATATGGTTAATGTGCTTGTGTTACATTCTCCCATCTTTTAGTAAAAATGCATATATTTGTTTTGACAGTAACCTAAGTTTAATTTTTTGGTATCCAATTTCCACATTTCTATGTCTGTTTACAAAACACTCTATCCTATATTGAATATAATGTTTTCAGATGTTATTTCTTTCCTTTTAATTTTGTCTGGAATCACATAGAAATATGTGTCCGTAAATGTTTCATTGCCAAGATATTTTGGTAACTGAACTCAGCATGTTTTGACAGGCTTGACATTTCTTTTACTGTTTTTTATGGCACTATTTATGTTCAGCCAGTAGTTATGTGAATAGTATAGTTTTCTTTAAGTGTAATATTTTCTGTAACCCATCATTAGCAAGTGTAACATATGTTAACTCAATTTAGTTGGAATATATATCATAAGAATACATTCTTGATACATAATCCGATTTTTCCAAGTATTCCAAATTTGTGACATTATGTACTATAGGCACACTTTTGGCCATTTTTGTTTAATCCAATTTTTAACTAATTGATATTCTATATCATGACTTGTCTATTTTACTATAAGTTTACTATTTGGACTATATAGCATTGGCTTATACAATGGTAGAAATTTGTTCCAGACTTAAATTTTCAGTTTGTCTCTCTTGATGCATTCAAGAGATATTCTCAGCCATTGAAAGTAACTAAAATCCAATTTAATGTTAAGATACTCAATCACTACATCTAATGGCAATTTTTTATGTGTCTGTGTAATTTACAGCCCTATACCTATGTTTCATGTTAATAAGATACTCATTTACATCACAGCTACAAAAATTCTCTTCTTATCACTATCTTATAGTTCCATTTTCTATTAATGGTTGTCCAATTCTTAAGAAATGATAATATGCTTGCCCTAATATTAATATCTATTTTTTTGTGATTTGATTACAATTTTTCATCTAGTAAATTTGATGTACTCTCAACTTTTCACATATTTTTTAACATTAGTTGCATTTGGAACAACTTCTCTTCTTGATTTACTACTTTGGGGAAATATTTCTAAATCATTTGCCACTTTTTGTAGAAATCTGACAAATTAACTTTCAATCCATAATTACGGCATTTGTATTTTTTTAATTTACACATTATTTTTATGTGTATTTTCATTCCACAGCAAAAACAGATGCTGGACACCTCCTTAGTATTCTTCTCTGTCATCTGTGTCTTCATTTTGTTTATTCTGCTAATATTTTAGATAGTCCCATTTTTAATGATAAAATTTGCATAAAATAGTTTATTATTATCTCTATGCAAATTACCAGATTTAGGTTATTTTGATATTTGCATAATTTATATGCATTTTAATTATATTATGTCACTTTTATTATTTTTTATACTATGTTTTGTATGTATACACATCTAACTCTATTTTCACAATTTTGTCAATACATAATAATTTATTTTAACATTATCTTGCTTCTAACCAAAACCCTTTATACATTACATTTTTTTCTATAAATAATCTGACAAAGACATTCATTCAGTATAGTTAATTTCTTCTAATTCAACATTATTCACATTTATTTTCTTTTTTCTGAGACATACATTAAAGACTACTATAGTCTTTTAAACATTGATCTTTAACCTATTTTCTCATTTTTAAATGAACATTATTTAAATAATACATCATCCACAAAATCTATCTTACTTAATTAAATAAGAGCTTAGTCTATTTTCATTTCTTATCTTCCTTACATAAATATTATTTTTAGTGTTATCTTAAAAATCTATATTCTTCAGAATATGACAATATTTTAGTATTGAATTGCTTGTAGAATAAAATGTTTTTCATCATCTACAAATTCAAACTCTAATGACAATTCATCCTCATTTGTTCTTATAACTTTTTTTCAGTACTTGGATGTGTACCATTTTATCAATTCTAGCTCTAAAGTCTTACATAAAAAAATTAAAAGTTGTTTAGCATTATCAAACGTATTTTGTACATCTCTGTACATTTTTTATGTTTTTATCATATTAACTACTTGGAGAATATATCAGATATCTACATTTGGCATATTCCATAAAGTTAAATAATTAAAATTGCCACTACGTCTGATATATTATCAATAAGTATAAAATCGTTTTCAAAGAAAAAGCAGTACTCAGCCAGATTGCCTCTTAACAATTAAGGATTTTGAAAGTAAAAAATGTGAAGTAATGTTTACGATTGAGTCATATATATTTTCTTACTGTTATATATTAGTATTATAAAATACATTGAAATATGTTTGTGTTGGTATTAAATTTTATTCCAAATGACAAAATCATTTATTTATATAAAAAAATTCTTTAAATTTTCGATAATATATAAATATTAAACGTAATCGAAATAAAATCAAAAAAAAAAAAAAAAAGGAAAGGAAAACTGAACTTTTTTTTTTTTTACTTTTGTATTATTTACGATTACTTTTATTCAAATTAAACTTTCCTAAAATAAATTGCTTTTCTTTTTAATATATTAAAAATAAAGTTTATTAACTAAAACTAGTATTATTTAAAATTATATTTAAATAAAACTTTATATCACATTTAAATAATTTAAGTCTATTCTTTTCCGCAAAATAGTGAAGTGCGGTCATTAGTTTATTTAAATAATATGTTAGAGATTGTATTAATACTTTGTAAAAAAAATAAATTAAAAGTATTTTTATAGTAAATTTGATTTTGAACAACTTGAAAGATATATATATATATATACCACATAATTTAATTTCTCAACCCTACCTTTATATTCTTTACATTTTTTCTTAAAACCTAAAAAGAATAAAATGTTCAGAAAAGAACTTATCATATATATATGTGAAAAATATATATATTATATATATATATATATATATATATATATATAATACTTTTATTTTTCACATGAGAGAAGATAGCAATATCAAAACATAACTAATAAATACATTAATACATAATTTTTTAAATGTCATCCACAAAGTAAATTTATATTTGGGAATAGTGGTTTATAAATAGTCTTCAAAATGCAATGCTTTTTCTTTTTCTTTTATGTTAGAGCTGAACCATCAAGTTAGGTTTATATGTGGCCAATTTATCTTTTTAGGGAGCAGCATGCCAATGCAGAGTTGTACCACTAATAGCCAAGCCAACGATACTGAAGAAGTTTGAATTACAAACATATGTGTCCATTACATATTTTTTAAATTAATATCAACAGTATTTTTTGCCAATAAAAATTATGAGATTCACATCATAAAAATGATGCAGATGAATGGTAAGCTAACTTTATTGTTTGTCATGATAGATGATTCTAACTATAATCTATCTGATTGAAAATGGGTTCTATATCCAATTAAAATTTACATCTATTTTTATAAATAGTTTTTATATTTATTAATAAAATATTTATCAATAAATTCATGGCTCACACCTAAAGCTGCCCTCTCCAAAGCACAACTTTAGGTATTTCAATAAACTTCTCCAGTGTGTGTATTAATAAATACATCAATAAAATTGAATAAGAAGAAAAAAAATTGCATATCTGAAATTATTTTGAAACAAGCTGTATTGAATACATGAAATTTAATTTTTATACACTTTCTTGATTAATAAATAAATGCAGCATGTTCAGTTTGTTTCAAATCAGTTTTTTTTTTCATACAATTATAACTGATAGTTAATTAATAAAATAACAATTCTTGCTTATTGTTTTATAATAATATCATGTAAAATATTTATTAGACAGCATATATTACTATATTCCATTAGCCATTATGAGAACTCATTCAATTATATTACTATCAAGCCTATAAAAATTATAAGTTATTTTCTGATTTAATATACATTTAAGTATTTTATTAAACTATAGCTAGCTATACAATTCATTAATACATGTGCTCAATATGGGGATAAAATTAAGTTGACTTAAAATTGAGGACATTTGTTCACCATGGCCAATTTCAATTTAACATTACATTAAACATTAATTTTTCATTTTCTGTTATTTTATTTTATACATTTTGGGGAAGATCTTCTCCATCAATATACCAAGTGACATTCCTATGTGAACTCAAAAAGTGATTTACCATATTCTTTTTGTAAAGGATGTTTTTGTATTTTTGCCTATTTTTCTAATGGATGAAAAGTTGGAATAATGTGAAATTCTGTGTTCTTTTAGCAAAAATAGTAGAAAAACAGTAATAATGTTTGAAACAGATTACAACAAATGTGTTCCAAAAAATACAAGCTTAATAATAGTTTAATAAAAGTGTCAAATTCTCCATATCCCAAAAAGTGTGAGTAAAATCCAATATCAGGACAATGCTGATTGTTTTATGCAAACAATATTTTTCTGTCAGAATTAGTTCATAACATTCCTGAAACATTTGTGTGATGTGATAAAATGTGAATGCCCAATTTTGTGATAAGTATGAGATTCACCATGGCAATGTCTCTATACCCCATTTTGTGACAAGTGTGAGCTTCACCATGGTAATGTCTCTATACACAAAGGCTTGAATTTCAAACAAAAACCAGTCTCAGCTTTTCTATCAGTCATATTTGTTTGATATCTGACCATGCATCTTCATTTTATTCTCTTGAATAAAAAAATACTGCAATTTTTGTAATGGTGAAGAACAAATTATACCAGTATTAAAAGCTTCACTTCTTGTTTCCAGGCTACTTCAAAAAGTAAAATATACATTTGGACTGGTGTATTGTATTATATGGTCACTTCTTTGGAAATGATTAAATTAATAACACTTAAAGGAAAATAAACATTTTTTCTTAAGAAATATGGGTATCTATGTATATATTATTCTGTGTAGAATCACAAACACATTTAATTCTCATGCCACTGTCAAATTACTACTCATCACAAGTACTGAAGGAGCAGTAAATAGCCATCAGTAGCCAAAATTCACTTCCACTCTCCAAAATAATCTTTTATGTCTCTTCAATCTTGATTATGATTATTATTGTTGTTTTTTATTTCTGTAAACATTAAATAACTGCATCTATTCTTGGAGACAGTGGATCAAGATTATACCTATAATAATACTTGTTTATATTGATGCAAAGCCCATTTTCATTTAATTTTGTGACATGAGTTTTAGTTAGACTGATTAAACTGACAGTAGACTGTTTTCACCTTTTTTATTTTCCAATGTAGCAGCCAAGATTGTCCTTTTTTATATCATTGTGGTTGTTCTCCTTTTCATTTTTTATATCAAATTACATTAATTCAAATGTCATTATCCTCTTTATATGTTGTTTTTGTTGGAAATTACTGCTTCAATTTTTCACTGTGTTATGTTTACTGCAATCAAAATTATTCATCAGTTCAGCTATCTTTTTAAAAGTATGCCTCACTGTTCTGATCAACCCTATCTTACTGTGAATCAAGAAACTAAGTCTGACTATAAATATGTTCTATAGATCCATTAAAAGGGTGACTTTATTAACCCTCAATATTGTTACCTTTTAACAAAAAAATAGTTTGTATCACCAAGGGGATTTTTTTTACATATCTTGTATTTGATAAACTTCTGGTAATTTTCACCAACATTAAATTTCAAAAAAAGCTTAATTGAAGTGTAAGACGGTTTGACATGCCCCTCTCTAATTGTTACACTTTGATTATCAGCAATTCCTCTTCTGCCATGACATTTAAACTAATTTTCTTTCCTGGCTATTTAAACACTCAGTGAGTGCTTTACACAGATTTCCTGAAAAAATACCTATTTTTGTAAAAATATTTTTTATTATTTTAGATATGAGATTCTGGAGCTATAGATTTATATTCTTTGTTTGTTTGTGCGTTCTATTATTTATTTATGTTTTTGAAGTGTTTACATCTACTGTATTAACCTGAAAATCTTATTTATGGTCAGTCTCCATGTTCATTATTGTTCTATCATTCTTCTCTGCTGACCATTATTCTCAGATTGAAGTCTATTGATTTGTTTCACTAGTCCGTCATTTTATGTCTTGTATCAGATTTTTTTTTTTTTTGCAAATGGCTTAACCTTTTGATGACTCTGAAAAATCTTATTACTAAGCTCCATAATCCTCACTTTATTTTTTCATAATTACTTTTGTCATATGGTTGTACCAACTTGTTTAAATTTCACTTGTTTTAGAAGATATTTACTTTTTATTTAGACAATCAATTTTACATTTGGGTGTTATTATCTTTAGTTGTCCTTTTAATATAGCTTTTGTTATTTTCAGCCATTATTTTTATTTCTTTTGCTTAAACATCCAACACATAATTTTATCTTTATTTTCATCATCTATTTTTTGTCATTCCTGTCAATAAGTTTATTATCATTGTTTGTTTCAGTCTTATTTTTGGGGTTTTCTTCATCTTGTTTTTTCTCATTTATGAGCATACATAGCTCTATAATTTTTGTTTATTTTGCTAACAGTTCAGAATATTCTTCTATTAGCTTGCATTTTTATTTTAGCCTATAATTTTTTTGCTAATGATATTAACAAATTTAGTAATGTAGAATATCAATAATATATGACATTCATCTTTCAGCTACACAGCGACTTATTATTCTTCAATTCTTCTATCCATCCCCACTTTTTCCTAGCATATTTACTCTTATTAACACAGTTTTTGTATATTAATTTAATTTGTTTTTAGCACCATCTTTCTCCACTATTTTAGCCTCTATTCTTTTCAGCATGTTACTCTCTTTTGTGCAATATTTTTTTTCTTTTAGAGATAGTGTTTAAAACCATTTATCCATCTTTTTGAATCCACCCATTGAATTTTGGGTGATTCAGTGAGGTAATGACATTGAGAAACAAATGTAACAAGATTGTCATATGAGTAAATGTAAACTTGCAACACCCATAATGCCAAATGTACAGGATTATCTTTTTATTGCCCCTATCATAAATTAATGATGAGCATAATATGGAAGATCACCAATTTTAACCCTATTTTTGGTAAAACTAGTTCTCCAGAGTCATAATTTTTACTCATCACATATATGACTTTACTGCGTGTATATTATTCAAGTTATACTAATTAAAAATATGATCTATGAAAACTGATCTCACTGAAACATTTATTTGTTTAGAATTTGTAACACTTGTAAAGCATCTCATTATACTACTGATATCCCAGGTTTGAACCATATCAAACTGGTAGTCATGCCATAAGCAGTGAACCAGAGGTTGTTATAAACATAACTCAACTATGATATTATACTGTGTGCTTTAAACTTCTGGAAAAAGTGGTGTAATGCACAATTGAAAAGTGAACAATGGCTAAAACAGTTTACAATTGTGATGCATTGGTACACTTCCTTATACAATAAACTGCTAAAATAGAGAATGCAACCATCAATAAGGCATCAAGAATTTTATTTTTCAGCTATGTTCTTTAAATAATTTCCATTACTCTCTATGGATTAAATTAACCAAATAAAATGTTATATGTCTAATTGATTTCTAATAGTAGAAATATATAATATTACAGAAATAAAAATAATAATTTCTTATTCTGTTACAATAGATATTAAATAAAAAAACTATTACACTGAAAAAAAAATCAAACTATATTTTAGAGTAAATGTGTTAGTACTGTATTAGTTTGAATTTAAGCTGATCTCTCATATAAGTCATAGTAGGATTTTAAAATTGGAAAACTGGAAAAAATAGTAAAAAAAAAATATAATAGATATTGAAAACAATAATCATTTTTATTTACTTAAATATGAACTAAAAGAAAAGTGCAAATGGGAATTTCTTGAATAAACTGCTTTCAATGCTCATTTTACTATATGCATGTGTACAGGATCAGTGAGTAGAAGAGCAGACTCTATTTTTTTACATCTTCAAAATTTAAATAGAGGATGCAGTTTAAATTTGAAATAATACAATTTCAAATTCTAAGAACAGATAATCGAATCAGTACTCATTTATGATAATAAACCTTTCATGCTTACATTTTTTCAAGAATTTTATATTTTTCTGTTCATGTAAATGTAATAGTTATGTCTACAAAATTTTAAATTTTTATTTCAGATTTTAAAAAAAATGCATGGGATAAATAGGAGAAGGCTTCATTTCATGCTATCAATTGGAATATAAATAGTTGATGTACCTGATTTAATAAGTGATTTAATTATATTTCTATAGAAAACAAGAGCAAAACACTGGAATAAAAATGACATTTTTTCTTTAGACTTATGATAAAGAATGGATGAATAAATGTTAGCATCTCATTCTCTGTGATAGGAAATGACTCCTTGTTTTAGTTATTTATTTTGCTGGTACCAGTATGTACTTCTATTTTTTCTTGTAAATTTTGTAGATAGGTATAATCTTGAAGAAAGGTGGCAATGGTGTCTCTAATTCATTAGCAAGATAAGCACATCTTCAAATTGGAAAGATCTCCAATTTTCATTGATACTAGAGCTGTGTGACCAGATACTAGCACTTTACCACTTATTAAGCAGCAAGGTAAGGCAGAGAAAAAAATTAAACATCTGACCAATCACACTATTGATGCTTTAACTACTAAAGCATAAAGTCTTTATATATGTTTTAATGTTATTAATATTTGCCTTATACTTCTATTTTTACAATTATATGTGAGTCATACTTCACAAAAGAAGGCTGCAATAGAGATTATGCTGTCAAATGATGATTTCCCTGTTTACAATTATAAAAAAGTTTTAATTGCAATCTCTCTTAACAATGTATGTTGTGAATCCATTTAACTACTACAGCACCTTTTATAGATGCTTGTTCATATTATTAAATATATTCTCACATCTATAACTGTCCATCACTAAAGAATATGTTATTTCTTTTAGTAAATGCCTACAGCATATGCATTGATCAAAATTATAAATCAAGTAAACAGGATAAAAAGAAAAAAAAAACGTTTCAAAGCTGAATTCAATTTGAAACAAGCCACATTATATATAAGAAGTTTTAAATCTTAACAACTTTCTTGTTTCATTAATGAATTTAACATGTCTAGCATGTTTCAAATATACTTTTTATTTCTTTTTAAATACAATTATAACTGGTGGTTAATTGATAAAAAAAAATAATTTTTGTAAGAATGAATCATAAAATGTTTATTTGATTGTGCATATCAATACATTTTACTGATAACTATAGGAATTTGATATTTTTACTATTGTACCTTTAAAATTTATAAATTATATATTATGACTTAATATTCATTCTGTTATTTTATAAATATGTAACTAATTGGTGCAATTTAACATTATAGATAATTGCTTTAATGAATAATCTGAATTCCTATTTAACTGATGGGTTATCCTAAACCTAACAGGAAAATAAATAATTAGTTTTATTTCACCCAACAACGTACATAGAAATAAAATACTTAATCCAGATGAAAGTGATATTTCTTCTTAATTGCTTTTTCTACATTTTTTTCTTTTATATAAAAAAATAAAAAATAAAAATATATTTTGTTACTAATATCATCATTTTAGAGAAGGTCACAAAACTAGAGGTTATAAGTATCTTTTAAATCCTTTTCTTGTTGTAATAAAAACACATTTCCCATTTATATTGTTTAATGCTGTGAAAACTCTCATATTTGCTTGAGAATTTATTGTCAACATTTTTTTTCTGGATGACTAACTGGATTTTATACTTCAATAATGGCTCACTGACATCAACAAGTAGAACAGAGAAAAGTTGGTGGCAAACTCCTGTTCATATTGAACACAATTATAAACTTTTATATTATTCATAGCCTCTCCAAATGGCTACACATTTTACCATACTTTCTGTCATGGATTATTTCTATTACTTATTTTGATATCTAAACTATTCATATGTTTATAGTGAATTCAAAATGTAATGATTTATATGACTCTTTCCTACAGTCTTTAAGGATTCTTATGTTAAACAGTGGAGAAATCAAATATCCATTTTTCTAATGCTTTTGACATTTATTGACTCATTATTTAAGGAACTCAGCCTTTCTCCTATATAAATCATCATTTTTTGTCTGTCTACAATGTCATTTGTTTTATATTATACAGCAAGTTATATCTAACATTTATTATTTGAAAACATATTTGTAGGTTATCTAATCTGTGTCTCTTAAAATATATGAAATTATACTTTTTCATAATGCTCATCAATTCAGGATTCAGGTAACACATTATCTTTATAGTCTTGAAAATGTTGAGCTTTGTGAAATAATAATTTTGCCACTGAATTTACTGATATCTGGAGATTAGTGCATACAAAAGACCTTCCTGTAATAATAACTATCTTTTTATAAATATAAAAATGTTCTGTAAATTGTCAAGTTGTTCTGTAAAAGTTTCTCTTGCATATTAAATAATTTTATCTTAGGAAATATATTAATATTTTATTGGTCTTGCTTAAATATACTTGAAAACTTATACTGCTACCTTATAACCCAAATCACTAACTTATCTTAGTGTTATTTATTATTACTTTTAAGTTTACTTTTTTGTAACACCTATTTGTACAGTCTTTCACATACTTCTGATCAATTTTCATCTTTCTACAAATTTTGACTTTTCAGTTGCATCTTATTTAATCTTTGATACTTATTCTGCATTTTTCCAATTACTTATTTTTCATCCCTCTTATCCTTCTATTAATTTTTTTTTGCTATACATATTTATTTTGTATATTCCAGTTGTTTATTATTTTTACTATATGAGTTATTGTATTAGCTTTTTCCCATACAATACTATGCAAATGATGCATATCTTTAATCTAATTATTATAATCCTCAATTGTTCAGGTTATGTTGTGTAGAGCTTCCTGAATATTGTGGTTTATCTTTTGATTGTCTGTTTGTGTTTTCTGATAAATTTCCTTCATTTTTAACATTTTTGATTGTTTTCATCAATTATCCTTTGCAGGATTTATTTCATCTTTTTCTAAATGATTTCTTTGTTTTTTAACAAGATTTCATTTTTTCTGTCTTCTTTAGAAGAATCAAGAACTCCAGGATTGATATAGCTATTTTCAATATTTTCTGAGATTTTTCCATTGAAAATTAATATTGTCCAATCTGGTTTTTCTTTTATTTTTTTTTCAATTTTGCTATTGTCAATATATATATATATATATATATATATATATATATATATATATATATATATATATATATATATATATATATATATATATATATATATAAATAATATAAAAAAAAAAGAAAGTTTGTAAATAAGCTCTTAGAAATCTTTGGAGAAAATCCTCAACCCATGACTGTTTTCTGTTTTCTATTATTGGCATCATCAGTGAGGTGCTTGGATATCTTATTACCTCATGCCTAATAGGATAGTGATGGCTATGGTTATTAAAAAACCCAAGATACCAAAATGTATAGTTACTGAACTGAGTTCAGACCCATATGACTATATAAGCTAATGAACTTGGATTGAAAATATTGTGTTTTCAATTTAAGATTCATAGTTTTGTAGTTAAGTAGAGATTAAAGGTAGCTGCTGGAATGTTGCATTAGATTATAAGATGTAGGTGCAGTGTACTCAGATCCATGGTTTTTCAATTATAAAGGCCACAAGTCAGAAACTAGAGTAGGCACTAGATGGGAATTTTATACACAAACCTTCTAGTATCCATTGATTATTCTGGCTTGCATTCAGTGGCAATACTGTATGAAGAGTTTTACCTGTTTTGATAACAGTTATAAGCAAGCATAAGAAATGGTAATCATATGATATTTATTGGCTTAATTCATATGAGCAAAGTTGATCTTTGTTTTAGTAATAGATTTTTCTTCATCATTTTTACTGAAATTTTTTTCAATAGCAAGGTTGTTTTTTTTTTTCATATACTTTTAATACTTATTGTTTGTATAACTTTTCTTATTAATACAAGGTTATATTTTCTTATATTATAATTATTTTTTTTATTTTATAATCTCCAGATATTTTTTGTAATGGATCATTTTATAGATACTTGCTTCTTCTTTTTTTTTTGTATATTTTCTTATCTCAATTGAAACTTTACTGTTAACAACTGTTATTAGTACCAACTATCTTTTTATAGTTCTTACCAGAGTATAACTATTTTATTAATAGTTTCAGTTACCCTGAAGGTATAAAAAGTTATAGTTTAAAATCAGTGTTCTGATAATTAAAAATATCAACTATCAATATTGTTTTTGTTATTTTTTTAGGAGGAATGCAGACGTAGAAAAACAAAACACATGGTTGTAAAAAGAAGTTAACTGTTAACTGAAAGAAAGCTCATTGCTTCCTTTTTGAGATCTTAATCAAATCAAGGAAGACAATACATAATGTTCGTTCTATATATTAATGCAGCTGTTATTATTTTACAATTGTTTATAAAATAAACAATAATGTAAGAACTGCTCTCAAAATTCATCAAACAGAATGACAATTTTGATGAGTCAATATTAGCCTGCCATAAGCTACATATTATTTTTTATCAAAATTTAATCAGTCATAACCATTTTGATCATTTTCTTCATAATGGCACAATAGACAGATTTACTCTTGGCATTTTGTCTTGCTGGCAAAATCTATGTCTTTGAACAAAATGGAAAAATTACAACAATAATGAAGATAATCATCAAATACCATTTAAACAAAAATCCAATTTACTATCTCTGACCATTAATAGAACTTTGAAATATTGCTTATGGGATACATTTTGTAACATCAATCAAAAAATCATTGATTTCTTCTTTTAAAAAATTAAATAAGCTGTTGGAAACTATGTTAATTATCTCCTATGGTTTAATAAAATTTAAAACTTTACACTATATAAATTTAAACCATTGTATAAGTTTGTATCTTTTGAGAAATTGCTTAAGTTTTAATAATGATCAAATGAGTTAAGTCAAACTGTGGATTATTATTTATTTGTTAGTTTTATACATTATTAAATAGCCTGAACTATAGCAAAATAAATTAAATGTGCTTAAACTAAATGATTATTAATCTACTACATTTAAGCTATGTGATGAATGTCAGCCATAAAGATATATAAGTCTACACATGTTTTGTAAAGGATTCAAGTGCTCTCTTTGCATAAAACTACAATTAAACATCAGCTCTATAATAATGAATTTTTAATTAAGAATATCATAGTCATGAAAATATGATAAACATTATAAATATATAAGCAAACATTTTTAAATAGAGTAATGTGATAACTCTTCAATTCAAAATAGGATTATTGTGTACAGTATTTAATCTCTTAAAATTATATTAAATTCTATTACAGATTAAAGCCAACAAAATGGATTACTTTGTTCTTTTGAATTAATGTTTGATGCTTATATTAAGTGATTACCAGTAAATTATAAATGTTGGAATAACTTCATGTATGTGTATATTTTAAAAAAAAATCAGAATTTGTAATTTTTGACTAGGATTTAAATTTATATCTTGATTAATGGCAATCTCTAGTTTAATAAATGATTAGTGATAATCATTGATATATTTGTCTAGAATAAATGGTGTTTATGTTATGAGTGGAGTAAATTTAATATTTGACAATTGAAATGTATCAACATACAATTGATATATACTGCACATATAATAAATATGTAAATGAGCTATGGGGGCTTGGGAAAACTGATAAGAACTGGTTCAGTATAAAATGCAACTTGGGGCTCATTTGTCAATGATTGTGTGGTGATTTGGAAGTTGTTTAATACACAGATAAAAATGTTTAAATTGTATTGATTTATTTTAAGCATTGGTTGGCTGTGATGTAATTTGCATTTGAAAACCAAGTTACTATTGGACTTATAATTTGTATACATTTATATTTTATAAAAAATATGATTTTAATTGGAAAAGAAGCATGCTTTCAACATTGATGCATTGATATCATAATTATAACAATGAATGAGTGAAACTGTGGGTGAAAGGTGTGACATAAATATCATGTAAATTGTATTCAAATTTTATGCAAATATGCCTACATGACTAAAAAGGGAGAAGCACAATTCCTTTTTGTTTATAGTACTAAGATTATTGAAAATAACATCTTTTTCTTTTCTAGACCTACAATGCTGGATGATGTAGATTCGAATGTATGGCCAAATTAGTTTTCATAATCTAGAAGCACCGATTTGTCGTCTTAATTGCCTTTGACATTTTTATACAGTTATATTAATGTTTAAGATTAATTACACCAGCTCTCAGAAAGAGTCGTGCTTGTCAATTGAAGATGTTACTGAAAAGTTCAATTATGTATAAACGTCATTTTAGGTTATTTTTTCTAAGTCAAACAAACACTGTTAATAAACTTTTCAACACTACTGTACTTACTAGATTGCTATACCAATGTAATCTAATAAGTACAAAAGTGTTCAAAAGTTTAATAATTGCAATTTTTTTGATTAGTCAAAACCAAAAATTACATAGAATTTTAGTAAAATAATGTATTTAATTGTATACATACACACACAGTAACATATTTAATTATGAACATTAAATAAATAATACTTAACTAATTTTTTTTTAAATGCGAAAATTCAATTTATAGGAGGAAAAGAAAAAATGTATAAAAATAGTTTGCAATATTTCTGTTACAGTGTGCAAGTTATAAAATTATAGTAGCATTTTATAATATAGATTTTGAAAGTAAAGGGATTTTAGTTCAGGATTTCTCAGACTATTCATCCCCCACACCATCTCAAGCAACCAATACACATACATACACACATACAAAAAAGTAAATGATATCCAATATATGTATTTCATGCAGAACCAGCACTCATCAGTTGGGCTAGATAATAATCTCATGCACATGTATAGAATCAATGTGTGGTTTATATTAAGAATAGAATTTTTTCAAATATTACTAAATGGCTTCATATTGGTCATGCATAAAATAGATCATGCATGAAATATGCTTATTGGGATCACATTCTTTTTCACATGTGTGTAGTCATGTGTACTGGTTGCTTGAGATGGAGTGAAAAATAAATAGACTAAAAATCCTGACATCAAATGCCTCTATTACACTTATAAAATATTCACCATAAGCAAATAGCATATTGCCTTCGAATTATATATATATATATATATATATATATATATATATATATATATATATATATATATATATATATATATATATATATATATATATATATATATATTGACATATTTTGCAGGTTCATCCATGTTAAAAAATGTAAATATTAATATACCGACATTTAGACTTGATCACACAAGTTTTCCACTGGGTGATAAAAGGTAGAAAGATGGTTGTAGTGGTGCTACAATCACTGATTTGAAAAAAATATTAAAGTTCCACTAGTAGCAAAAATATTAAATTAAGAATGTTTTTTTTTAAAAATCTTTCCAAATAGGAGAAAGTTTGCATATATCATCTTGGTTATTGATACAATCTGGTCATATATTCCAATGCCTTTTATAATTTTGCACTGGTAGAGATTATCATATCTGGATATGATCCTGATACTAGAAAAATAAATTGTATGATCTGAATCTATAGTATGAAGTGAGAGTGCTGATGATGATGAGTCTTGTTTAACTGCATTAGCATGCTCATCTCTCCTAACACTGATGCAATAATTACTCATACCTATGTAAGAAGCTTTATAATTTTCACATGAGATTTGATAACCACCTTGAGATTTAAGAGGGATTGAATTCTTAGACATGGTTATTATATTGCTCATCTTTTGATGAGTTGAATATGCTGTATCTATGTTATAGTGTTTTAATATATTTCCAATACTGTCTGTAGTTGCTTTTAAATATAGAACACAAATTCTAATAACTGATTTATCATCTTTTTGTTTCCTATTTTGTCTATTTTTGGCTTGAAATAAGGCTTTTTATATAAATTTATAATTATAACTATTTGCTAATAAAACACTATTAATATGATTTATTTCTTCTCTTAGATTTGATTTATCTGAAAGATTAATTGCCTTATTTAAAAAAAGTTTTGGCTACAGAAACTATCTGAGTTGGGTGATGGTGAGAATAGAAATGTCAATATATGTCTGTGTGTATATTTTTTTTTTGTAAATGGAAAACGATAAACTATTTGGTGTTCGGGTGAATAGAACATCAAGAAAAGGAAGTTTTTCATCAGACTCTCTCTCCATTGTAAATTTAATATGAGGATGCATATTATTTAAATGTAAGAAAAAATCATCTAATTAATTTTTTCCATGTTTCCATATGACAAAAGTGTCATCTATGTGACAGCCAAATGAGACATTTTAAAGATGATTATTCTAAAGCATGAGTTTCTATATTTTCCATGAGTCAATCAGCTATTACTCCTGAGATAGGTGAGCTCATAGGAGTACCAAGTAAAATCAAAACCATAGATACATGATTTATTATGGTCATAAAAGACAAAAGCTGATAAATTATCATTATTTTTATAATTTTTTATTATAATTTTATTTTTGGGTTCAAAATACAAAACAAAATTATAAAAATAATGATAATTTATCAGCTTACATCTTTCATAACCATAATAAATTATGTATATATGGTTTTGATTTTAATTATAGTAACATAAAATATTGGAAACTGAAAGAAATAATAATAAAAGAAAAATTAAAGAAGTGATGTTAATATATAAATACAAAAAAAAATTAATTAATAAGCAAGCAGCAAATGTTAAGATCACAGATATATGGGAAAGTTGATTGCATGAAATAGATGACATTTTAAAGTATTAGTTGACAAAAACTACAAAGATAGTTGAAAGTGCTTCTAAGTGATGGTTATAGATATATTTGTATAAACTTTTAAATACTGTATTTATTTATAAATTTACATATATTATTTTGAAGTAATACAGACATTGATTTGTAATATATATATATATATATATATATATATAAATATCAATGTCTGTATATATATATTTTTTTGTTTATATATATATATATATATATATATATATATATATAAACAAAAAAAGGTGAGTCAGCAAATAGTTTACATGTCAGAATGACAAATCATAGATTTGACATTTTGCATAAGAATAAAGATAGACCGGTTTCAAAACATTTTAACTTACCGAATCATTCAATTGATGATTTAAAAGTAGTGATTCTTCAGGAAGGTTTTTCTTCTACAAGGGAGAGGAAACAAAAGGAGAGTTTTTTTATTTTTAAATTCAAGACCTTAGAACCGCATGGATTGAATTTGAACACTGGAACTATTACATCTCTGGGTTACCTGGACTCCTAAATGATTTCTATATGTGAGTTTTTTATGTGAAAATTTTCTTATATGAAGTTTTTTATGTAAAGATTGGTTATATGGATGTTTAATATCTGTGTTTAATTGGTTTATAGATAAATAATTAATTATTATAAATTATTGTACTTTGCACTAACTATAATTTTTGATTAAAATGTATAAGTATTTTAGATTTTAATGAATATTAATGTGAGCACAGCTATTTTTTGTATGTGAGCATAGTCTAATTTTTCTATGTATGCACATATGTATATTTTAATTTTTTATTTTTATATTTATTTTAATTTAAATAGAATTTAAGCTTGATTAGGAGGGAATGTAGTTTTTTTTTTTGTTTGAATTTTTTTTGTTTTGTTTGAATTTTGTCATTGATTGGGTATATATTCTGTGTTAGATTTTGTGACCAATCAGGGGGGTTTTGTTAAATTTTAAATTTTTAATCTTTTACCAAATGTGTAATTTTTGATTATCGCCATTTTACTATGTATTTTTTTTTCTTTCTGATGAAAACCAGTCCTCTGGTTGAAATATAATATTATTTATTGGATTTATAAGTCTTTTTTTTGTTTTTATATGTATTTCCTTTGGTTAGTTTGTTATATATCTTGTACCAGTCAGAATTGTATGTCCATCTAACAAGAATTATCATTTAAGCAAAAGTACCTAGAGTTCAATCATATACGAGATACACAGGTCAGGGATACTCATGAACTCCACCTTATTGCCCACTTCCCAAGTCTTATCCCATTGCAAACAACATTTCTGATGATAGCAGCCTACCTTTCAATTATCTCCTGCCCAGAGGGTCAGCAGAGACACAAGAGACCTAATGCTTAACTAAATGATAACATAACATAATAACAGATGTGCATGCATGAACCAATAAAATCTCCAAAAGATGGATTATTAAATATGAATTTATTTAGCATGATATTAATAATAAGAATCGATTAATATGTGAATAGCTGGATATAGAGATTTACAATAAGTTAAAACCTTTACTATACAAAGAATACTCGATCTAGGTTTCACTTACGGTCCCTTAGGCATTCCATATTAACCTTAATTACATATCTTAAGGGTTGATGGATATGCATTACTAAACATACATGGTAAGAAATTAATTATTTGAATCGATGCGGCTTAATATGCTAATACAATTTAACGGGATTCTATTATTCATGCTATGACATTTTTAAATCATTAAAACTATGATAGACTGCAAGAGACATACATGGGCTTTTAGAATGAATATTTATAAGATTTCAAGTTACATAGAATATAACAAAATTCAATAATTGTAAGTGGGCTTTTATTATAACTATTACATTTTAAATAATAAATGATCTAGCGAGCTTGGATTACACCTGGATTTCATTCGAGTTACATTGACAATAGATTAATTATTTTGGGACCTTATGATATAATTCACCACTTATGATTTATGAAAAGAATAAGGAACAGCATAACTATTTCAACTTTGTCACATGACTCGACCTTTATAGTTTTTATTAATAGTTAATTATTAACGTATTTAATAGCGATTAAATGAAGGGTAGACGCGCTAATAAGCGATAAGATATAATAAGGCAAATTAAATTTATATTATAATGAGAACTTGGGATAGCTTAGGAAAACCATATCATCACAGCTTACAGGTATCTAAAATATATGAGAAAGGATGGACGATAGCGTGCGGACCGGATGACAACGTTTGAGAGGACGAGAAGCTTCATCAACTTGAGGATGAAGAATTTAGGCTTATCTGCTCTTGTGACAGATAGCATCTGAGGATGTGGTCGGCAAGATATCATGGTTTCTATTTGTCAAATGTTAACCCATAGCAGTGCTTACACAACCAACATAATCTGTGGGAATGGGGCCTCCACACTCCGCAAAGAAATGTGCTTTAAGGATTCCAATAACAGGAGAAAGTATGATAAAGCAACTTTTGATTTATGAACGCTATCATCGGGATGCATTGTGAAAGCTATCAGGTTTGTCTTAACCCTGATTTATCTGGCCTAAAATAGTAATTAAGCCTAGCATAATGAAATAATTATGTGCAGGCAATCCCAAAAAGAGGGCATACAATTTACTTAAAGAACTTATCTGACACATTACTAATAGAATATAAAAATTAAGAATCCCTTCGCTAAATGCATATTAACATGCCTGGGAAATCAATTACTTAAATTATCATTAGGTGGCGGGCTACTTATATAATGAATCATCACTTAAATTGAGGATCTAAATTTAATTTCTTTAATATGGAACTTCTATAATATTGATCAATAGCATGAAATAATAGTAAATAATTTAGTTTAAATAGCATTGTATGGCATAATATTAATTAATAAAACATAGTTTAGGAGTACTTCTCAATCGGGCAAATTTTATAGTGTAGTAAGAAAACTTACGTTTACGGTTAAATATTCCCTACTGGTGGAATAGCAAAAATAAAATAAGATTGATTCGCCAGATTGAGTTATTAGCATATTAAAATTGGTATGATTTGCATAATATTAAATAAAAAAATTTACCGCATTTAAAATAAAAATAAAATAAGAGTGAAAGCCTAGCATTCGAGTTTAGAAAGTAAACTACAATTTAAATATAAAAGCAAAAAGAAATTAAAAAGAAGGTCATGTTTAAGCAATTAATCGGTTTAGCATTACCAATGAAAAAATAAGCAATTACATTTTGAAATTATAAGAATTACAAAACTAGAGACATTTAAATGACATACATTAGGTGATTGGAATTAACATTATCAAAGGTTGAAGTTTACTTTTTATGATTGAGAGGATTATTAAGATGAAAGCATTAGAGTTCATTTTGCAGCAGGGAATTACCTTTCTTTCAGATGACTTCACAACCGTATGCACACGTGTTGGTTCCATGTTTTATGAAATATAGTTAATTTAGCAGTATTTTGACAAAATTGGAGTTTCAGTCCGTTCCTTATGTAATATACAGTTCATTTTGTCAGTAGTTTGGACACGATGGCTTACGAGTACTTTGGCATTGGTTAGATCTTGGAAAGATCGGGGAAGCAAATTTAAATTCTACTCACTCACCATTTTACGTTTCTGAGTGACGTAACTTCCCCCATCAACTGCTTTAGAAAATAACATGTAGGGCTCTTTTAGTTAAGAAATGCGGTGGTATTTATACTCATTTGTGACTGCCTTTGGGTAATCCCCAGATGTATGTTAATGGTTACAATGCTACAGCAAATTTTGAAGGATGAGCGAGATCAAGTTTGAGAGAGCTGGTCTTAATCTATTTTGGGCTGAAAATAGATTTGTGGAATAAATATTAAGTAATGTGAAATTTAAATAAACCTGTATTAGAATAAAAACAGATTCTTTCTGAATTTAGAATATGGTAAGTCTTCGTTTAATACATTTGCATTGCACTCTCGAACTTTCTCCCTATTAAAATAGATATGAATAAAAGTATGCATAATACAATGCTCTTAATTATTAAGTTTTATCTGTTGCACACACATACGCATGATTGTCTACGGTAATAGAAATATATAATTTATATGTATATTAATTTAAGATGAATATAAAGTTTACAAAGACATAAACAATCACGTGCATCGGTATACCTTCACTCCCTAGTGGTTTATGATTAAATGATTGGGTTTGAACCCATGATTGGAAGTTTCAAACATCACCAGAAAGTGAAGCCAAATGTGTGCAACAGATTTGAGGGCTTCAATATATATATATATGATAAACAAAACAAGTTATATATTTCATAACTTGCTATAGCTTGCATTTTATGTTACTAGATGGAGCTTTACCAATAGCCCACTATCAAGCTTAGTTCACATAAATACTGAAAGAGACAGAATTAAATATGTCTTTCAAAATTGTCTCCAACCCTTAAACCATGGTTTCAGGCTAATTGACCCACGTCAGTAAAGGGCAGGAAGACTAGAAACTACCTTTAAACCATGGTTTCGGGCTAATTGATACCACATCAGTAAAGGGCAGGAAGACTAGAATCTAGTTTTTAGTCTTCCTGCCCTTTAATGATGTGGGTCAATTAGCCCAAAACCATGGTTTAAAGGTTGGAGACAATTTTGAAAGAGATATTTAATTCTGTCTCTCTCAGTATTTATGTGAACTAAGCTTGATAGTGGTATTTAAATTATAATATATATATATATATATATATATATATATATATATATATATATATATATATATATATATATATATATATATATATATATATATATATATATATATATATATATATATAGTGTTTTTCTGAAGGTTTGTGATGATGGTGTTCTAGCTGTATTTTTATATTGGACTATTTCCATCATCTAATATGTGTGTTGAATGTCTTTAGAAAAGTTTAATTTTTAGTTAAATATTCCAAATGCATTCAACTGTTAGTAATATCACAGCAAACAGGTTAGTATATGCACCAACTGTTAGTAATATCACAGCAAACAAATGTTAATAATATCACAGCAAACAGGTTAGTATATGCACTAACTGTTAGTAATATCACAGCAAACAGGTTAGTATATGCACAACGTTTTGAGAGGTATTTTCTCCCTTTCTTCAGGTGTTGCTGGCCTGACCAGTGACAGTACTAGCATGAGATTCGAACCTGGGTCCTTAGATTCTTGATTATTGAAATTTAAGGTAACGTTCTAACCAACTGAGCCATCCTGCCATACTAACTTTTGCTGTGATATTACTAACAGTTAGTGCATATACTAACCTGTTTGCTGTGATATTATTAACATTTGTTTGCTGTGATATTACTAACAGTTGGTGCATATACTAACCTGTTTGCTGTGATATTACTAACAGTTGAATGCATTTGGAATATTTAACTAAAAATTAAACTTTTCTAAAGACATTCAACACACATATTAGATGATGGAAATAGTCCAATATAAAAATACAGATATAATATATATATATATATATATATATATATATATATTACAATATATATATATATATATATATATATTGTAACCTAGTGTTATTGACACTTGGTTTATTTGGCATTATTTCCACAGGAAAACAATGCTATCCTTTTTTAGAAAATAAAAAAATAAAATAATAATAATATTAAGTGATTAATAAAATATGCTATTTACTCACTTTAACGTGTTTTAAGCAAATAACTAATAAATTTAGTAATTCAATGTCATTTTGAAGAAGAGCATGAATAATTTAATTAAAATTTTAACAATAAGAGCAATTTAATTTAGTATAAAAGCATATATCATAAACAGTAATTGATTTTTGGATGGGTAGAGAGGGAGAAGGGATGAGTGTCTTAGCATAAAGCACAATAACTTCTGGTAGTTTTTTTTTTATATATATAATGTTTAAAGAATTATACATCAATGATTGTTAATTTAATGTATTTATTATTTTTTTATATTGTCAAATTACTTTGTAATCCAGGTAAATAATACGAAAGCTATATGATTGTAATGGGTTTTTTTTTTCCTTTCTTTTATTTATGGTATAATTAAATGATTATTTTTCTGTAAGAGGTCGCTAAAACAAGACCGCCAATTTTTTTTTTTTGAAGAAAGATTGTCTGACTTTAGTTTTTCAAGGAAGAAGCAGTGCTGAAATTCGGTAACAAATTTTTTTTCATTTTTAATTGCAGAAATAAATATAAGTCAAGTAAAATTTTAATAATATAATGTGTTGCTAATCCTTTTTGGTGGGACATCCTGATCTTCTGTTGCTATCTACCTATTTAAGGCTTTTTATACGCAAACATATACTATCTTGTGCTAAAGTTCAAAATGACCATATTAACTACAGCAATCACGGAAAATGTCATTATATTTAAATTAAGTAATATAAGTAATTTCCAGGAAATAATCAATTATTTGTTAACTTTACCTTATTTAATGATCTTTTCATGGTATAAAAGAAAAATTATAATTAAAAGACATATTATAAAAGCCAAGGAAAGTTAACTAGAAAAATTTCGCGCTCTTTCTAAAAAAAAAAATTGTCTGCCTTTGAAAATAATGTAAGTTCCCCACGTTAAAATATGTTTTATTCACTGAAAATTATCTAGAAATAATATTAATGATAAATGATATTTACTTATGCACCTGTATATTTTAAAAAATATATATATATATATATATAAATTTTCTCAAGGCAAATATCGGAAAATTTGTATGTGTGCATTTTACGGAGAATTCCCTATTAAAGAAAAATTACAATTCCCAGAGTAGGAACAAAAACTAAAAACATTAGTGACTTAATTATAACCATAATATAATATGTTATATTATACATCAATTGGAGTCATTAAAACTTCATATCCACGTAAGTCAGTTGCAGTCATTATAATAATAGTATCTTGGAAAATTTGCGCATTATTTTTTTTATTCATAAGCCAGCTAGCTAAAAATGGTACGTATCATCAATAATAGAAAAGGAAAAGAATTGTGTGTGTTATCGTTTAGAATAAAATATTCGTCTACGTTAGAATATGTATTGTTTTCTTGGATCCCAAAATTATAGCAGTTTAATTCAAGGAAGAGTTAACATCCAATGCTGCTATGTTTTTTTTTCTTTGCCTAATTTATTAAGTGCACCAGAATGGAGGCAACTTTTATATAAATGAAATAATAAAATGTGTTTCTTATTTTAAATTTGCTTCGTGAACTACGACTGGATCAAGTTCTTCATCTGGATAAATTGCCCAACGGAAAACATTTTTCTAGTGAGATAATAAGCACTTGTTAAGTAATGATTTTTTTTACTAATTTGTAAAATTATATGTATTTTTTTTTGTATTAGATCAACATAGGTTAAAGTTTGTATGGTCAAGTAATATTTAATAACCTTGTAACGTCAAAGGTATGTTTTAATATAATTATTCTAGGTTAATTTTATATTTAACGCGAAAAAAAAAAAAATCTATAAAATATGTTTACTTATGATATGCAATTATGGGTATAAATTTATATGTTAGATGCGTAAAAGAAGAAAAATATTAGAGATTTAATAGGTAAAATATATATTTAAAATTATCAGAAGTAATTAAAGAGAAGTGCTATACAAGATATTACTTATTTAAAGTTTGAAACAAATTTATACTATGTTAATTGAGGAACTTATTCCCAATTATTCTTTATTAACGCATTCACTTGATTTAGTTCAAGATACTATGCTACCAATTACTTGTTGAATGTTTCTTTGGCAAAGGTGAAAATTATTATGGTTTTATTCTGTGATATCCATTGATTTCAGACGTTGATCTAAGTATACCCCGGAACATAAATTTAGTGTAATTAGTGTATTTGCTTGTCTTGCCCCGATATAGCATTGGTATATGCTTAATATTCGCATAAGTAATAATTGTAATGTATTTATTTTGTGGGATGGAAAATGATCTCCCCAAAAGCTTTATTTTCCATGAGGGGAATAGATAAATCTAATATTCGGGTATGTTTATAGCCCAAGTGATCGCTTCTCAGAGTTAGGACGATCAAGAATTTATATCGTATTTAGTGTATTTCATTCGTTAAAATCCCAGGAGAGGATTATATTTGGTGTGTGTTCCTATTATGCCCAAGTAAGAGGCAAGGAACCACCAAAATATTTTAATGTAGTAGTTAACTCTACAGACCTTCAGTGTTATTCCATGTTCCTCATGAGAGAATAGAGATAATTCCACCAAGGAAGGTGTTGATTATTGTGTTTTGTTTAGAAAGTTATGGCAAGATAACGGGTATATTGGAGGTTAATTCCTCAAGATCCATTTAGTATAAATAGCGTGCTAGTATCTATGATCAATATCTGGATTGTGCGGTGGAATAGTGCTGGTAATTCACACGTAAGTCAATGGAGAGAGTAAGTTTAAAATTGCGTGATTTAGAAATTTTATTTGCCAATGGAGGATTCAAATACTAGGTTTAATTCGGGTTAATGATTAAGTAGCACTCACAATATAACTTATACTGAGGAATACAGTGTGTATAACAACTTCAGTTGTTATTAAGGTAAACATTAAAATAATAAGTGTAACTTCTGATAAATAACCCATAAATTATAATAAGTTATCTAAATAAAAACTATCATTTAATTAAAGATATGATAATAAAAATCGTTTGTACGTATTGCCTAGAATCAGATTGTTTTTATTTTAAAACAAATAGTTAGTTAATAAAGTTAAGCAGCCGTTCACATAAGATACATTAAATGGATGAGTTGATGTATCGATAATAAAATGTATTATTTTTTTTTGTGTATTCAAATTGCATAAATGTAAAAAGATGAAGAAGTAGTTCGAATCCAGGTCTAAAAGTATAGACAAAGTAATGTTAGTCTATTTTGTTTTATCCATATGGGATCGAATAAATTATATATGTTTGTTTATTATGTTAATAATAAAGGATAGTCTAGTTAAACTGTAATAATAAATTATAATCTTGTTAAAAGTTAATAATAAATTATAGTCTTGTTACACGTTGTTTAGAGTCATTTTTCTTGTGTGCTAAATAAAAGTGTATTTGCATAATACTTGCAATACTTTCCTTGAGTCCGAAATCATTAAACTCCTAAAACTCAATACACCAGACAGATAAATTTAAGCAGATTGGAATATTTCATTATATTTTAGTTTAATAAGAATTATTTATGGGATTGAAAACTTCAGACCAAGACATTTTATTTTATGTGTGTGTAAAAATGACTTTATTCCCAAACTACTAGCTTTGGTTGCACATTGTTCCGTACACATTTAAGTGAAGTGTCTAAGTAATAAATCTTAGTTAAATTATTGTGTTGTCATGGATGATGGAAGGACACAAAAGCACCCTTGTCTTTTCATCATTCCGACTGAGATTCTGGATAAAAAGGGCTGTATTATTCAAAATTATGCGTTGTTATTGAATCTGGTTATCATCTCTTTAAATATTATAATAGTTGATATGGGGATGAGGATACCTGGAATTTAAATAAGGTAAATGTTTCCTATAGCCGACCAGAATGTCAGTCATATGCGACAACACAATACTGCCGAGCATTTTTCTTAAATATAACAGAGAACCCTGAGATTAATGTCATTATTATAAGTGCTCTTAAATTAAGGAGTGATCAATTATGATCAATATTACAAGCGTGGCATAGCTTAAGAGAATTGAAAGATCTAATTGTATAATAACAAAATATTTTAGATCATATTGGAAAATTAATAGATATGTTGCTTTTATTTTGGTTGCCATAGCAACCAACCAGATAAAAATTAGTGGCACAAGTGCGGATAAACCAACTAACTAACTGGTTAGATATTGGGTTGGAAATAATAATAATAACTAATTAATACTGGTAATTATATCAATAAAAGAAATAGATATAAATTTCTAGATATAAACTAATAATAACGAGAAGTTCTTTAGATGGGTTAGAATAGTCGTGTTATTAAAAAAAAAAAAAAAAAAAGCTAATAACATTCATCAAGTTCTCAGTTTCTCATATTCTACACAAACCCTTCATTATACCTAACCACATAAATGTATAACAACTACTAACTAACATATTCTAGCCATATGTTAATCAGAACTTTTTATAATATTATTGTACAAATTATTCATTAACTTATCCATTATCAAAATGTAATCACTATTTATTACTAATAAAATTTTTTGTTGAAATGAAAGTTATTTATTATCTTTTCAAAGTTCAGCTTGTTCATTTTTCTTTTCAAAGGTCAAATTGTTCCATTGTTTTATTCTATTATATTTTTAAATATTAGAATGCATTCTAGCCAAGGTTAAATTTTGAAGAAAATATCACGTTAGAAAAAATTATCGTTTTCCAAATGCTTATATATATATTCCATTTTTTTAAGATTTCTCTCCTAGAAAAATAAATAAATAAATTGAAATGTTGAATCCAATATATTGATTCTAGTTGCTTCCAAATTGTTACTGAATTTACCATTATAGATTCCTAGATAACCATATCAAATTTCAGCTTAAGATGCAGTGAAATTCATGTGTTGAAATTTTGTCTAGTTTTTTTTTTAAATTGCCTTGGGATAAAAGAAAAGAAAAGGTGCAGTCCCTGGCTGTGATATATATTATTCACCTTCCATTATTAAGGTGTTTACATAAAATAGATTATCCAATTATCTTGACAAATGAAGATACCAAATATAAATGTACAATTAGCTTTTTTGCTTCAGTTTCTTTTAATAACTATCTTAATAATGGCTTCTTTTTCTGTTGTTGTTGCTGTTCTCTTTTTTTCACTGCAATATTACATGTGGTCTTGAAAAACATTGTTACATATGTTTTTTAAACAATTATCATTTAAAAAATAAAAATATCAATCATATAAAAAATATTAAATCGAAAATTTATTTGATATTTTTAATATATATATATATATATATATATATATATATATATATATATATATATATATATATATATATATATATAATAACATTGCATTTTTAAAAATAACTTAAAGTAAAATAATAATTTCTATAATTAATCATTTATATGTTTTTTTATTTATAATATTGATATACAAATATATTAATTAGAACATGTCATTACTATTTAAAATCTCACCATTAAGAATAATAACAATTAAATATTCACAGTGATGCACCATCAACAAATAAATAAAATAATAAATCCAAACAACATTAACTATAACTAATAACCAGAAACAATAATAATACTCCATATATAAACAACAAATCAAAGAGATTTTTTTAAAAATAACAACAAATGATTTTTTTTTTAAATAAAGGTAGATTTATCGATCTTTTACAATATATATATATATATATATATATATATATATATTGTAATAAGCACACATGCTGATACATTATTCTAATAAATAAATTTGGAAATTAAAAATAAAAAGTTTGCAAATAAAAATTTGTTTTTAAAAATTGAAAATTAAAAATCATCTAAACTGCGTATTTATAAAATCACACAGGTAGAAAAATATTAAAATAAAACTTTATTAACAAAAAGTATTTTAAAACTAAATTTTAAGAAAAAACTTAAAAGATTTAAAGATAAAAATATGTCTTTAAAAATATACAAAATTTAGTTACTTCTATTGTGTTAAAGGCTAAAAATGGAAATTATTTTTAATTAGTCTAAGTAAACTAGCCCTTGGGTATCTCAAAATTCAGGGATAAAGGTCAGATAGAAACAAAAACAATAAGAAATTCCCTCAGGAAACAGACCTTAGTGAAAGAATCATCATCATGATGTCATGTTCAGTTAATCTGGAGGTTTGATATAAAAACAAAAATATTGAAATAAAAGTCAGTTTTCAGTTTTGAGTTTGCAGTTATTTTTTTTATTTCTGAGAGAGTTGAAGAAGAGATTGAAAAGATGCACTTTCAATGCCTTACGTTTTTCCAAAAGAAAAAATGAAATGTCATTTTCCTATATTGCAGACCCCAGGGCACCAGGGTCCTGCAAAAAACTATACCATCTAGAGCAAAAGACCTCTGGATGAATATCAACAGAATGGCTAACAGGACACTGGTCTCCCCAGGACAACATGGGAAATAAAAACAACAAGGGATCCGAATCACAAGCAACTATTAAGGATGGACTTTTAAACTATATATATATATATAAAATTCATGAATTTTAAGTATAAATCTTTTTCCAATATTTAAATAGAATATGAATTCTTATCTGACCAAATTAAATCATTAATAATTATTTTTATTTTATGTATTTTTAAATCATTTCCATTAATATTTTTTACCCTTTTCAGTGTTTATGATTTTTTTTTATTTATTAAGCTAAAACTTTTAAATTATGTTAAGTTTAAGTTGTGTGTGGATGTCTGTGTAGATTCATAAAGTTATGTTAGTTTAAGTGAGGGTTAATCTTAGGTTACTTGCTTCACAGATAAATGGTTAATGGGTTGGATGTATTGGTGTAATTAGTAAATGTAGTATAAAAATTTGCTATGTGCAGGATCACATTATCTGCCACACTTGGGCATATAGTTTCATTTCTTATTGACAATCGGAGGCAGATGGTATTTCGTGCTTTTTGCATCACTCATTTAGCCTATGGAATGGAATAGTAAGTCTGCAAAAAGGACTGCAATCACTTCCTATAGAGTTTTTTTTATTGTTCTTCAAGCCAAATAGATGATGTATTCCTGTACTGGATAAAGGACATTTCTTCTTAATAACCACACTGTTCAGATGTACATTTGTGACAGTATGATATTGTGCTGTTGTATTCATGCTGCATTGAATATATTGATATATCAGATAGATTGGAATTAGTTTGACTGCAATATTTTGGCCTGGGGTTAATAAGATATAGAATATTTTCTTTTTTGAGTGCAATCTATGTTGTCTATCCATGCTTGACACTCTAATAAATTATTAATTAATCCATCTGGGTCAACTTCTAAAATAAAAAGTTAAAATGTAAATTACATTAAATAACTAAAGAAAACATTATAGAGAAATAAATAATTCTGAATTTTATATATGTATAAAATAAATGTTTTTGTGTTTTGTCAATCTAGCAGTGGCTTATTTATATATTTTTATTATCTTTCTTTCTTTAAAATTAAAATATATATTATCTCTGCTGTGCCATGAGCTAGTGACTGGGGCATTTAGGTCATAATTATTGAAATTCTGGATCTTACTGTAAGTACCTGCCAGCCTATATAAATTTTCCAGGTTCAAATGGCCTGGTAACACCCTTGTATGGCAAATATGGTAAGTCCACTGTACACCATGATCATTAAATTATATATTGTAATCCATTATGCAAGAGGAGTGATGCAGGCTTGAACAAGATTCACACATCATTATAATAGCTGTAGATTTTCCACAAAGTATGAGTCCTCTTATAGACAATATAATCAATTGTATCAGTACTAAAATATCAGTTTCTTATTCCAACTTAAAATTTATCTTACATTCTTCTTAAAATTTTATATTTTATCCCATGTTCATAAATGCCTATTTCTAGGTTCAAAAATTATATTTGGGACAAAAAATAATAATGGCAATAGATACTTTAAAATTCTTAAAATGTAATAACTATTTCAGTTACACTTTAAATACTCTATCATCTTCTTATAATTCTATCATTGGACATCTTATGACTTAGCAAACAGGAATGCAAATATGAAATAATAAAGTATCTAAACATTTAAATAACACATGGCTAGCCGATAAAACATTTCCAAATTCTCATAAAGTTCTTCAAATATAAATATTTTATTTCTATTACCTACAAATATACCTAATTTTAATATCTTTTGACATGAACTTGCAATAAATAGTAAAATAAAATAATGTAGCAGGTTGAAATTGTATATTTTATACTATCATCTAAATCAATGTATCCCAAAGAGGGTGTAACCATTCTCCAGTGAGTGGTGAAGATATCTAGGGGGTGGTGGTGGGTTAAGAAGTATTGGGGAGGGGGGTCATGTGGTTTCTCCAGACAGACCGATTGTTGACTTTAACTTGCTCTCAAAACACTAATTTTCACATTATGTTGCTGAAGTTATGGTTATTTTATAAATTATTTATGTGCAAGAATTTATTAAACAGAGGAATAGTCAGAGTAATTGTAAATGTTTTGCACCTTTGATCTTTTTTTTTCTATTAACAAGTTAAAAGAATTGCAGGTTATTATTGTATAACTAATTTTAAATTTTACTACTAGATAGAAGTGGTCATCCTGTGCATTCTATTTTTTTGTTAAAAAAAATAAAGTAATTTAAGGCCAATATCAGCTGAGAGAATCTAAAAAATTGTCATATCTCAATTTTTTTTTTTTTTTTGTTTTGTTTTGAATCTTTCGTAAAGATGGTTCATTTGTATTAAAATTAGAAACTATATGTAAAATGGAATTCCTTGAGGAATTAAAAGAGTCTGAGTGGAAAATAAAAGAAGTGAAAGATAAAAAGGTGTAAAAAGTTATATCAATTGTGTTATGATCAATTATCCAAGAAATTGGAGATAACAGCTGTAATAGTGAAAGATAGGTACTTAATTTGTATTGCTATAAGTATGCTATAAAAGGTTTTCAGCAGATGATGGGGTAGTCTCTTCTGAGTTTATTATTTTCTTTGTTATGTTTTGTTTGATGGACAGTTAAGGGTTTGCTGAACTAAGAGAACTGTTCTAGTTGTTAGGCAGTGGAAAACTTTATGAAAGAAGGGAGAGTTGAGCTTAGCTTCAAATTATAATCTGTCCAAAATTGCATGATTGACTTTTGTCTGCTACCTTTATTATATAGATTTTTGGAGAACGCTGAGAAATATAAATATGTTTACATTTTATCATTGAAATGCTAATGAAATAAACTCTCAATATTAGTGTATTAGATAGACTCCTACACTGCTGTCATGTAGTCACATATACTAGCTGATGATGATAAACACATTAATGCCTACATTTTGCTGTGAAGAAGGAAAACCAACACCACCTTGTTTTCATGGTTTATAGTGCACTTAAAAGTTACTAAGTCTAGAGATAGTAAATGGGAAGAAACCAGTAGAAAGCCAGCTGGTATAATTTTTATTTATTTATTATCATTATGTCTTGTTCCTATAAATTTTATTATTTATTATTTGTATTTGTTTTTGTTTCTCTGTAAATTATTATTTGATTTTCTTACTTTAAAACAGTTTTACCAAATTAATTTCTGGAATGCTTGTGTGTATGCCGTGGTGTGTGTATATATATATATATATATATATATATATATATATATATATATATATATATATATATATATATATATATATATATATATATATATATATATATATATATATATATATATATATATATATATATATATATATTGTTTGCTTTTAACATGCTGTTCTATTTGAGAAAAACGAAAGTTACTTTGGGTGAAATTATTATTATTTTTGTAATCTCAGTAAGCAATAATTGAAAATTTATTGACATGCTGATTTGTTTTATTTTGTTGGCAGTGATATTTCCTTTTTGAAAGTGATTTTTCTTTTTAAAAGTAGCACATAAAGGTAAGGTTTAGGTTCAGTCTTTCAAAGATATAGTGTCTAAAAATTTGTGGTACCAATTATAAAGGTATCAGAGTTTTTGATAGGGAGAAATCAGGAAATATAATCGATTTCGGTATGATTTCACTCATTTAAAGTTAAATTTAATAATACTACATTTTTTTTTGTTATTGATATTGACTTAATGTTGATACCTTATTACAATATGTGACATTAACATCATGTTATATATTGTGTGCATCATATTTATTATGGGATAGGCATCATTCAGTACAGTATTATTAGTTGCTATTTACATCAAAAATATAACATATTGAATGTGGAAAACTGTTATACTTAGGAGGGGGGGGGCATTACAAAATTTATAACTTGTAAAGGGGGCAGTGGCCTGAAAATGCTTGGGAAGTCATGAACTACATTGTAAAAATATATTTGATAATAAGAAAAATAAAGACATGATTTATTTTATCATAAAGCAGGTGAAAAAAATTATAAAAAAATAGATATATAAAATTTTATGTGCCAATTGAAATGTACCTTTTTTAAAAAAAATAATGAATAATAAAGTTTATTGAATTAGATTTTCTAAATAATAAATGTAATAATAGCAACAAAACAGAAACATATTTATTTACATGATAAGATAATATTTAACACATTATTTTATTTACAATAAATAATATTTTCTTTTAACAAATGGACTAATAGAAATATTGGTATATTTTACAACATTTTTTTATTTCCAAACATGCCTGAAAGAATTGTAATAAAATCATTTATTATTACCCACAAAGATATCATGATTTATCTAATACTGTCTCTTTCAATATAATGTATACAGAGCAAAATAACATACATATATGCCCATACAAGAGACACTAGTATGATAGTAGTTACTTTATATAAACAAACTTGATGTCAGACAATCAGTGTAAAATTACATTTACTATGGATTTTATAAAGATAGTAAAATATTATGGAAAATAATTGCTCTAATACCTATAGGGCAATAACATAATTATCAGATGTGTCTGCCTTAAAATATTTAAATACACCATTAATATCGGGTTACAGGCAAAGTGGATAATAGAAAATATGACTAGGTACCTGGTAACTATGCATAAGATGTGCCATAAAACAAGGAGGCATACAAAAACAATAAAATATAAACATTTATTGCATAAATTGATACCTGTCTTCAAACCACATACCAATTAATAACCATATGAGGCATGAGTTTACTAATAATAAATAAATAACTCACACATTCATAAGCATACAAACACATCCATTTGGTCTAACAATATGTGTATATGGACACACCATATTTGCAAAATGATATTAAACATTAAATTTCATATAATATCTAAATGTCCACACTGATCTTCAAAACATGTTCATTTACAAATACTAATGTGAGCTATTATTTTGTCCTGGGTTTCGTAATTCACTTTGTTAGGCTGAATTAACAATGACAAAAACTTCCATTAATAATAATAATAACAACTTCTAAAATAAATCTCTTACCAAGATATTTCTTACTAAATCAGCTTATCTTATGTGGACCAGCATAAATACATTTTATAACATCATCAATAATAATAATAATAATAATAATAATAATAATAATAATAATAATAATAATAATAATAATAATAATAATAATAATAATAATAATAATAATAATAATAATAATAATAATAATAATAATAATAATAATAATAATAATAATAATAATAATAATAATAATAATAATAATAATAATAATAATAATAATAATAATAATAATAATAATAATAATAATAATAATAATAATAAAGTGCGGTCCTGACGTATTACGATGGGAGCAAACTATTATCGGCTCTTAGTAACTTTTACAAAAGATCAGCGAAAGATTTAAAAATATCGCTTGGAAGATTAACATAACAAAAAGAATTACAGGAATAAACTATAAAAACTTTTTTGAGCCAAGAAAGTAAGTATTTTTCCAATTTATTTAATAAATTAATAACCATTGTAAGATTAAAATGGCGTCGGGAAAATCAACCGTAAATAAGTTTATGTTGAAAAAAAAAACATAAACATGTCTAGCGTTAAAGTTGATAAAACCGACTCAACCCAAAATAAACAAAAACAAACATATGCCAATATAACTAAAGTAATTTCAAAAACACAGGAAGGTGTAGGAAAAATAATTACAGAACAAAATAGTAGATTCAGAGAAATAACCGTAACAGAAATTAATGATCTACAATTGCAACAGGACAGTAACCTTGAACCCCCCCCCCATTGATAAATGGAATCAACAAGAACTGCAAGACATAAACATCGGTTTCAATAATATGATTCCTAAAAAGTTGTTTGCAACTTTTAAAAATTTTTTTACAACAAGATCTTTAGTACTAGCGGTAACAGATAGAAACCTCTCCTTATATAAATTTCCGAGAGAGTTGTTATATGAGAGCATAACGAAAAATTCGCTTTGGGATGCAATAGCAACTATTGGAGAACATCCTAACACAAGATATTTAGCACTCGAATTCTTTAATGAGCACCAAAGAGAAAGATTTAAAAACCAAATTAAAATGCTCGGAAATTATGCCTTGATTACAGTTGATAAAAATTTACAAAACTGCTACACCAGCATAATAAAAAATACATATTTTAGCTATAACATTCAAGATTTTAAAAAGCTAATGCATCCATTTGGGGAAGGAATATATATAAAACCAATTTACTTAAATGATACTCCAATACTTATTGCAGCAAATAGTTTTAATTTCAAAATAAAATTAAAAGAAAATATTAACCCAGAAGATATACCAACACAAATGGTTGATTAAGACACTCTGTTAACTATATATATCAGAGGGTTGAGGCCAAAATGTTTTAGATGTGAACAACATGGACACATTGCAGCTGACTGTGGAAAAAATAACAATGAATCACACACACAAACAAAGGAAGTTGACAGAGAAGAACAGTTGAGAAATGAAGCTCAAATAAAAAATAGCAATACAGAAACAATGCAAGAAATATACAAGACAATATTTTGCCAAATACATATACCAAAAACACTGAAAGCCACTCAGACTTAACACAAGTTCAAGAAAGCAAGAAGTACACAAAATATATAATAACTGAAGATGGAGCAGAACAATACATTGCTGAAGAAAATAGTAACAAGAATAAACTACAAACTAAAAAATTATTAAATACATCAACAAAAATCTCAATTCCAGCTCAACACAACTATGAAAACAAAGAAACAAGTGAAGACAAACAAATGAGCACAACAAAAGACACAAAAATAATTTTAGATGATAATAAGAGAGAAAGAGAAGATAGTGAATTATCTCAACCAAATAAAATTAGAAACAATACCAATGAACTTATCATGGAATCAATTACACCAAATTTATCGCAAATTAGCCAAACAAGTATAAGCGAAAAAAGAGGGCCAGGAAGACCCCCAAAAAACAAAAAAATAAAAAGATCAGAATTGAAGAGCAAAACATCAAAGATCCAGAGCAAAAAAGGGAAGTCTTTGATACAACTGATGAAGAGATTGAGCTGGCATATGAAGATGCACAAGAGTTGCTAACATTAGGGTATTAAAACACGTAGTGAAGAAAAGAAGCAAGGGTATAGGATACAGAATTATAATGAAAGTTAGAATAGCTGCTATTAATGTCAGAGGTCTGAACTCAATTAACAAAATATATAAAATCAAAAATTGGATCAGAGACACACAACCGCATATAATTGGACTCCTAGAGACAAAAATTTATGCAGGATCACAGGTGGATCCAGCAGTGTTTTTGGCTCGGGAAGGATTCAGTGCATTCTCCAGAGACTCTTCTTCACCATCAGCAGGCACTGGAATCTTTATTTCTCATAAATGTCCATTTACAATGTTTAAAATATTTTACATTGATTCTAATCTACTGATGGCAACATTCCAACACAAGAGTATAATAACTAATGTGGTGTTTGTATATATGCCAATTCAAACTAAAAAAATTGAAACAATAATTGCAAATATTAATTCCACACTAAGTGCTACATCAAATCCAACCATCATCATGGGGGATTTTAATCTAACATATCAGGAATTTACACACAGATGGATTCATAAAATTTCAGTTCCTCTGGTGAGTGGGCAGGGATTTTTACCAGACACAGCAATTTCTTTTCACAATAAATGGTTTTCTTCATTAATAGACTTAACATTTTATTCACCAATATTCCACCACCTAATGATGATTAAACTCACTCCAACTACATTCTCTGACCACTCAGGACAAATCATCAGCATTAATCTTGACCAGATTCAAATAGCACCATTCCCACTAACTAAAACAATTAGAGCATTAATTCCAACAGCTACCACTGAATTCCTATTTTCAGAATCTTATATCTTGTTAAAAAAAATTCATGAAATGAATCTGGGACCCATACAACAATATCAAGCATACATAAACATCCTTTCATTTAATATTAATCACATTGCAATGAAGCAACCACCCCCATCAAGGCTAATAGCATTGGCAGATCAATTACACAAACAAATAGGGATGATTAACCCATCACATCACA